>CM021101.1:253807944-254340926 GCA_007115665.2 Sequoiadendron giganteum | reverse complement strand
TCTCCCTCCCTCTCCCTCCTCCTCTATCTCCCTCCCACTCTCTCCTCTCCCTCCCTCTCCCTCTCCCTCTCTCCCTCTCCCTCTCCCCTCTCCTTCTCACTCCCTCTCCTTCTATCTCTCCCACTCTCACTCTCACTCTCTCAAAATTTACATGCCAAAATTTCTATCTCATCCTAAACTACTGGTGGATCATCAAAATGGAGCCTCTTTGAAGCACTCGTTGCCTCTGAAGGTAGTTGCACAAGAAAAATTCAAACCACAATTGAGATTAGTTATACTATATAATTTAAAATTGAATAATTAACATCAAAATCAATATACATTGAATTTTAATTGAACTCTAAAATTAAAATCTTTATTACTTGAAATATACGTCTCTTTAAAGGGTCAGTAGTCCTAGAATATACCAAATCAACTTTTGAAATGCCAATCTGTATATGTGAACAAAAACATAAAATTGATCCAAGTTAGCATATGATTATTGGTAATAAGAACTTATTTACCAAACACAAAATAAAATAAGCACATGTACCTCTTTAGGTTGATCTTTTTCTTTATCTCCTTTAGGTGTTTCAACACCTCCTCTTTGATGGGTTTCAACACCTACTCTTTGAGGTGTTCCAATAACTACACCTTTAGGCGGTGTGTCCCTTGTCAACATATCTGTAAAGCTCATAATTACCTGTAAATAAAATTGACAAGTACATATGAAATTACCAATCTATGTCGACGTATGTATAATCAATATAAGATCTTAAAAATCTTAATTCAATCCAATTTGAGTTCAATTACCTTCCCCTTTATCTAGATTTGCGCCTCCATAGTCTGGACGAGGCTGCACCTCACTCACACTGGGTATTTCCTATAGGAGGAAAACAAGATAAACATATAAGCTATTATATAATTTCATTAATGACAATTCAAATGACAAGCAAGTATATAATATAAAATGTAAATGAGTGAGTGCGAAAATATATACTACGTGTGTGTCCAAGCCAAATGAAATGGCCCTAAGGGTGCTATCAGTCACCCGTGCGAGCTCCTCCTCAGAAATCAAGTGTTAAATAGACCATGTAAATAAATATTAGTACTTGATACTATCTCTTATTAATATTCGTTTAAAAACAAATGCAAGTTATGAAATTACAACTTAAATCTTACTTGTGTCACTATTCAGGCATCTCCCTCTCTAGCAGGAGAGGACTATGTAGGGGGCGCTCCACTCCCCTGCGACTGATCTATAATATCTACATCATGGAGGTCATAATCATAAGTGTCCAAGGGATGCTCAGCAGGCTGTACAGGAGGACCCAATCATATCTAGCAGCACATAGTGCAAGCATGTGGCACACAAATATGTGGACTTGAGGAGGATGATGTAGCAATACTCGAGCTTTTTCCAACATAACCAAAATGCGGTTGAGCTACTGTAGAAGCATGCGGAACCAAATGACCACTCAAAGAGTGAATAGCCTGAATAGTCTGTGTGGATGCATCCTCGATAATCTTTGGATGATATATTGGAGGTGGCGGAGGAAGGGGAGGAAGGGGAACATTTGGGCGCGGGACTACTCTAACTACCCCTGGTCTATCCTGGGGCATACCTCCACCGACGCCATGGAAGGGTTTAATGTCAAAGTAATTGACATGATGCCCTAACATAAACTTAGCATATAATTTTTTAATAAAGTAAAATGGTATGTCAAAATTGTTGTTCGGTGGTTTATTAAAAACCATACACCAATGATCCCAAAATTTAGCTACAATGTCCCTATGTATGCACCATTTTATGGAAATTTTTGTTCTATTAACATTCACTGGCAAACCGGTGCGGGGGTCAATGAATAAAGAGGCTATTTGGGCTTTGGTTATTTGGAGATCTTTCACATCATTGTAAGACAATCCACATCGATAATACTCCCTCATGTCTTCTCGCCACGAATAAAAGGAATTATGTTGGGTGGAGACAGTTTCTATATTTTTAATTATTTCTTTCAATGTGTTTGTCATATCTCTCAATCGAGGCATTGTCTGATAAATTTCACAAATGCCCCTCAATTGCCCCAATTTTTCACCAATTAAGTCTTCAATTGGTGGCTGCGGAGGTGGTGGAGCATTTGGCTGTGGAGGTGGTGGAGCATTTGGCATTTGTGGATTTACATTCGCAGCCCTAATACTTGATTAAAAATAAAAACTAATTAAACTAACTGAAATTACACAATATAAATGAAATTATTGTAAAAAAACTCTAGTTTTTAATAAAAATCCAAAAAAAACCATAGTTTTTCACAAAAATCAATAACAAACTCTTATTTTTGATAAAAATACATCAACAACACTAATTTTTAATCAAGATCCATTTCAAAACATTAAGTTTTAATAAAAAATCAATGTAAACTCTAGTTTTAAAAAAAATTTAATACAAAACCATATTTTTGAATTTTTTTTCATAAAACCTACTTAAACTTAACAAAATCTATTGAAAAATCGATTACAAGATCGAAAAAACCAAATACATACCTTTCAAATCGGATATCGGATCATAACAGATATCAAATTTGTGCTTCTCCTCTTGCGCCCACATCAAACTGTGAGAAATGAAATTAAAGAGTCAGTTGTTTTTCTATATACAGTTTCCAGAAATCGGATATCTGATTTCTGGAAACTACCTTTGGTTTTTGGTTCGGGTAGAAGTACTGTCACCCGAACCTAGAAAAGTCAACTAGGCCATTTCCGTGTTTTTGAACCGATTCAAAACGTGATTTTTTCTCATTGCCACTTTTTGGTCCATCATGATCCTGCACATACCCCATATCAAATTGCCATGAATATTGAGAACAATCTAAAATTTTCAATGATGAAAGGACATTTCATGCTTAAAGTTTCATTTTCAAGATCATCATCATTGATTTGCAATGAAATGTCAGAAACAATTGCATTACTTTCACTAACCAAAACATAACATGGGATGACATCTTACATCTCTTTTACTTCCTCATGACCAAAGATATTACAAGAAAAGCTTTCGTGCATATCTATTTTGTCATCATACCATGTATCTTCATCTTCATCACTATTGTATGGATTTACATATTTGTTTCTTGTGAGCTTATTATAGTCAATACCCTCATCCATGCAACATGGGTCTTCATTTTTTCATATACTCTTTTCATTTTTGTGTATCATGTTCTAATTTTTCTCAATAGGATAGCTGCTACCTTCATTTCGAGATATCACAGTTTTTGCATAATTACATTTGTCTCCTTCAACAATATGTATCCAATCAAGTACCTATTCAAAACTATGAGGCTTCAACTCCTTTGGCAAGGTACTTTTCCCAGAATCATAGATTTCACAAAATAGATCAATGCACATTGAATCCCCAAGTCTGAAATTTTTGGGGACCTTCAACCAACAATCCAAAAACCTTGAGAACAAATCATATGGTGATTCTCCTTTGTGTCTTTTCATTTTAGACAATCCTTGAACAAAATATGTTTGATCAACATTGCTCAAATTTTGTTGATGTTCAACTTGGAGCTCACTATTATCTGCATATTGTGATGATGGAGAAATCAGAACAACAAAAAAACTATCACCTTGATAAGAAATTCTATTATCTGATCCATGAATTCTATTTACATGAGGTATGCTATGATAACCAACAATCACAACCCTAGGGTATGTGCAGGATCATCATGGAAAAAAATAGGCCCTTAAGTGGCAATAAAAAGACAAAAAATCAGAGTTAGACAACTTGATGTAAAAATTTGAATAAGTTATCTATATTATTTCAAAAAAATGTAAAAATAGAATATGTAGTAAATTGAATACATAGTTTCTAAACTACTAGACCTTTATTTAAAAAAATAGAATCTATTTGGTGAAAATTTGAAATTTCAATGCAATAGTATTTAAATTTCAGGGTAAAAATAAGAAGTAGGTGTCTGTCTGACCACCCTAACCACAATAAAATGATAATATTTTTTATAAGATTTTATATATAATTAAAAGACTCATGTGCCGATGTGATGCATATTTTTTTATAATTTTTTTCCAAGTAAGTAATTAATTATGATTTTTTATTACAACTTTAAAAAAATATAAAAGCTTGTTTGTCTAACCACCTTAACTTGGTAAAAAATTCATGAAATTCATTTTTTTTTTAATCCTATAGTATGCAAACCATAGAATGTGATGCATGTTTTAGATTCAAAAAATGTGATACCATTTGAAAGTTATAGAAGTTTTTCAATCAACTTACCAATCAAGACTTTACTTGTAATTCTAATAGAAAATCAATAATAATATTTTTTTAAATTCAAAGTAAAGAATAATTTATATTGGTGGAAGTTGAGAATCTCCTCTAAAAACCCTTTTCGTTTCATCAATTCTGGATAAAAAAAAATCGTCAACCATATGGGCCATCAAATGGCTTACATATTGCCACTTTTTGGTCCATCATGATCCTGCCCTTGATGTAAAAATTTAAGTGGCAACAAAATTCTAAAAATCAGAGTTAGGCAACTTGATGTAAAAATTTGAATAAGTTATGTATATTATTTCAAAAATATGTACGAATAAAATCTATAGAAAATTGAATGTAGTTTCTAAACTACTAGGTTTATTTAAAAAGAAATAAAATCTATTTGGTGAAAATTTAAAATTTCAATGCAGTAGTACTTAAATTTCAAGGAAAAAATAGGAAGTAGGTGTCTATCTAACCACCCTAACCACAATAAAATTATTAAAAAAATATATAATATTTTAGATATAAGTAGGGGACTCATGTCTCGATATGATGCATAATTTTTTATAATTTTTTTAAATAATTTAATTATGAAAAATATTACAACTTTTAAAAAATATAAAAAATTGTATATCTGACCACCTTAACTTGGTCAAAACTTCATGAAATTCATTTTTTTTTAATTCAATCCTATAGTATGTGAAGCATAGAATGTGACGCATATTTCAAATTCAAAAAATGTGATACCATTTGAAAGCTATAGATGTTTTTCAATCAGTCTATCAATCAGGACTTTAGTCGTAATTCAAATAGAAAATGAATAATATTTATTTATTAAATTCAAAGTAAAGCATAATTTATATTGGTGGAAAGTTGAGAATTTCCTTTAAAAACCCTTTTCGTTTCATCAATTTTGGGAAAAAAAAGGTCCTCAACCATATGGGTCATCATATCACTTACATATCACCACTTTTTGGCCCATCTTGATCCTGCACATACCCATTCATTCTGAAAATGTTGAGCATAGTCTATGTAGTGATGAGTTTTCTTGTGATGATGATTATAATGGCAACCATACTAATTGCTCTTCCGAGAATTATGAATTCTCCTATAAGGATGAATTAGAGATATTTTATTCAAATAAATGATGTAATGACACGAACGCTCATGAAGTCACTTGTCCACAAGTGAATGAACAAATTGTATTTGATGCATGCTTGGACTATAATTCAGGTTTTCCATAAATGGAGCATGTTAATTGTGTGAATGATGAAGAATTTAAAGATAAAAAAGTGTGTGTTCAGTATGCTTATCCTAAACATAGAGGTAGAGATGATAAAGATGTTGATGAACATGGTTATGACCCTTCTACTCATGATTGTTTATATGAAGCAAATATGGGGATACCATCTATGCATGAAGAGGATGTTGATGTAATCATGGATGAAAGAAGGGTTTCATTATTGAATGATTAGAATTTAGATCATGACAAGCACATGGATCTCAAATCAACATTATTACCCATTGATAATGTGAAATAGTTTGATGAATTTTAAAATTCTGTTGATATAGTAAAAAAAATTGGTCTATGTGTAAAGTAGCCAAATGACACAAACAATGGTGGATCTCATGTTAGTGAATGTAAAATTGAGTTCTTTGTTGATGTTCCTTATCTTCACAATATGATTATGGACATGTTTTCATCCAATGAGGAAAGTATCTGTGTGAAGGAAAACAAAGATGCTTGTTCAATTGCTAATGAAAAAAAATCAAATAACAATGAGTCTCTGGCGCATAGGTCAATATCCTTATCAATTGATAGTGCACATGAAAGTCTTTTTGCTGACCCTGTTAATCTTGAAAGTGATAGCATTCAAAATGATTTAGATGAAGGTATTTTGGGTGTTGATAAATATGATTTTTAGAACCTTGAGGCATATGATGATGTGTCTGAGTTGTGTTGTTGGGATGATAATAAAATGACTTGTGACACAATTAAATTGAAGGAGTTACAAATATGTGAGCATTATTTTCTCAATACACTGGAGAATTGCACATTATTTTTGAGGCACGATATCTTCCCTAAGCATAATCATTATGAAGGGGTTAGTAAATGTGATAAGACTGCGTATTCAGGTAGTCTTGATCATTATCCTCACATGTTATCACTTGCTACAAAATCATAAAATGAAGTGATTGGTAGTGATGTGGTCTGCGTGATTTGGTTGCCATGTGACAACAAGGATAAAAAAGGAGCAAGGTCTCACTTGTTCAAAGGTAGCTTCACACTTGTGTTTGAAGAAATGCAATCACTCATGTTGTTGTGGTGTGAGAAAGGCAAGTATGGATTGAGGGAGATCAACTATTTTAACAAATTGGTGTTTGAAAATTGTAAATTTTGACTTCCCTTTTTCATTTGGTTGCTTGGGGTCACCAAGTGAAGTTGAAAAAAAGGAATAAAGACTCAAAGCCGCCCTATGGAATTGGCACTTGGTCTACTCCCCATAGATCTGGAATCTTACCATGCCCACAAGGGGCATGCATCCCTAGTTGGAGCCACTAGTGGCATCTTCAAATTTTTTAAATTTGAAGTGCCCATGATGAGAAATTTACTTTGCACACTCAGAAGTGCACCTAAAAAATTTGCCCGAATGACCTACTTTTGAGGGTCATAATTCAGAGCCAAATGATTTTCATGCCAAACCCCTTGGTGAGTGTATTCATTTGACATATGTGAATGTATATGTCTGATTTCACCTTCTTGTGATGAGTTTTGACAAGGTTTTGAAACACAAAGCTGGAGGGTTCTGGGACTGTTTTGTTGTTTCCAAATTCATAGTCCTGCAAAGTGGCCTCCTGTTCAGATTGATATTTCACAGCTGGATAATCATCAATACAAATGGATTGGTTCCCTGAATTCCAATCTCATTCATATTCTCCTTGGTTTGGTTTCAAAGCATCAAGATCTGATTTGATATTTTTACTAGGTCAAAAGAAAATGTGGTTTGCTCTATTCTTACACCTGCATATTCAGAATGCTCCAAGGAGGTCAAATTTCACACCTAATATCTTGTGAAGAATTTGGATTCAAGAAAATCCCTCTTGCACAGATACTCAATGGACCTAAATGATCTAATTTTTCTAGTGTTAGCTTCCTAAGAGGTTATTTGATATTTTTTCAAGAAGGCGACTTGGTGAGTCATAACTAGTTTTTGACAAGTGTAGTAGAAAAGTTTGAGTGAGACACTTTTGCATTGAATATCTTGCACCAAGAAATATCTTTTTCCAAACCATTTGTTGCACTGAATTCTTAGGTCAAATATCTACATGCTTGTGCATTTTCTTAGCTCCAGGAAGTTGTTTGACCAATTTTTCAAGGCAATTCCAAAGGCAACTTGACTAGTTTTGGTCATTGTGCAAATATGCTAGAAATAAAATTCTAATAACCCACTTCAAATCTTCATAATAGGTACATTCAGAGGAAACATCAGGTCAATTGAAGATGAAACTTGTTTCAAAATGATTTTTTTTTAGTCGAGCTCACATGGGGACTCGACACACTTTACCCAATTATGAGGTAAGTTTTGCAATGTTGGTAAAGGATTTATAAGGGAGAGTCAAGATGTGTGTTGTTTGAAAGGTTTCCTTGAGGCCTTTTCAAAAATTATTGATGGTTTCAAGCCCCAAGAGACTGAGTGCATTGGATGGTTTATTGAAAGGTATGATTCAGATTTGAGATTTGTGCTTGAAAGATTAAAGTCGTCATATTTTGCTCAAGCTCCTTATTGGATTAGCATGGTTGAGAGTGTTAAGGATAATTATGATCAGATTGGGTAAATTAGTCCCATTGAGGTTGATGATAATGATATATCAGTAGTTCTTTTACAACCATATGACACTGATAAATCAAGTAACACTCTCATAGATTTGGATGCTAGTGAAAGAGAATATATTTGTGTGATCTGTGCAAGAATTGTGTGGTTTTAATCATGGGTTTTGAAAATGTAGAAAACCAAATAAAGGATGACCTTTCCAATATGGAACGTGTCTAGAAATTTCCATCCCATGAGAGGTCAGTTTCATTGCCAGCTAAAAGTGGTTTTCAAAGGTTGGGAATGTCTAGGATCATGATGGGCCAAAAAGTGGCGATATCTAAGTGATATGATGACCCATGTGGTTGACGACTTTTTTTTCACGCAAAATTGATGAAACGAAAAGAGTTTTTAAAGGATATTCTCAGATTTACACCAATATAAATTATGCTTTACCTAGAATTTAATAAATAATTATTATTCATTTTCTATTTGAATTACAAATAAAGTCCTGATTGATAGGCTGATTGAAAAAAATCTATAGCTTTCAAACGGTATCACATTTTTTGAATCCAAAACATGTGTCACATTCTATGCTTCACATACTATAGGACTAAAAAAAATAATTGAATTTCATGAAGTTTTGACCAAGTTAAGGTGGTCAAACATACGAGTTTTTATATTTTTAAAGAGTTGTAATAAAAAAATCATAATTAATTATTTACTTAGAAAAAAAATACAAAAAAATATGCATCACATCGGAACATGAGTCCCCTACTTATATCTAAAATATTATAAAAAATATTTATCATTTTATTGTGGTTAGGGTGGTCAGATAGACACCTACTTCTTATTTTTTCCTTGAAATTTAAGTACTACTCCATTGAAATTTCAAATTTTTACCAAATAGATTTAAAAAAAGAAAAAAACCTAGTAGTTTAGAAACCACATTCAATTTTATACAGATTCTATTCTTACATATTTTTGAAATAACATAGATAAATTATTCAAATTTTTATATCAAGTTTCCTAACTCTGATTTTCTGAATTTTATTGTCACTTAAGGGCCTATTTTTTCCATGATGATCCTACACATACCCAGTTCTCAAATTGATTTTATGAGGGGAAAATTATACTTTCAAATGATCCAGATGTTGCATCAATTTGTGAAGGGAATAACTATGCTAATGAAATTGATATATTTGATATATTATTATTCAGTGACCTTAAATATTGTTATAATGTTGATCTTAATGAAAATGAATATAACTATTATGATCTGAAGTGTAGTATTCATAAGGATGGGGGAGCTCTTGAAGAAAATCAAGAACTTGTGTTTGTACTTGTTCAAGGGGGATACATTTGGGTTGGATAGAAATTCATTAAGTGCTTTAAGTGTGCTCAGAAACATGGAGTTGAGGATAGGTGATTGGCCCAAAGAAAAGAAAGCATTTTAAAGCTTCACAAAATTAATTAGATATGAAAAATTCCTATTCACTTGGGAATTGGAATAATTTTGCAAATTTTGTGACTAGAGGAAGAATCCAAGCTTGAGAACTGTGTGTAATGAGTTGGCAAAAGTGACAAAGAGTTCTTTGTTACAAATGCTAGGGGGACTATCATGCTAGTTGAAATGGGTTGTTTCGATATTGTTGAGGATGTTTTTTTCATTGTATATGAAGTTGACACCTTGTCAAGGGTGAATGGATCCAAAAATAAATAAGGATCAATGGGGAAGAGGATATGTCCCAGTCCTACCAATTCTAATGTCATTGTGCTAGAAATATACTCAAAACACTATGCATTTCCATGCTTCAATTACAATCATGTAATGTAATGACCTTCCAGTATTCATCCTAATTTCATAGTGTTATGTTGAAAAAGGTGATGCACATTTTTCTTGCTACACACAACATGTGAGGATTAATCTACATATCTTCAACTATTACAAAGATGTATTCTCAAAGACCACGACTAGGTTGTGATGAACATTATTATGGGGAAATGTTGTGGCACCCTCTAGTTACATGATGTGTTTTGATATGGCATTGCAATGTGAAGTTCCCAACTTCAAAAATTCATAAGTAATGATTTTTTTTCTTGTTGATCATTGTAATCATTTTCCTAATGCCACTAAAGTTCAATAAAATACAACAAATTTATGAGGTTACAGGCTTGACTCTTCAAAAAGAGAGAGGGATTTAGAGAACTTGGGAACTCTTTTTGAGAAGGCCCATGAATTGCATTGTAAGGGAATGCCCTAAGAACTATTTTGGTACCTTGAATTATGTGATTTACTTTGATGTTTGATTGAAATGAAAAATATTTCAATTTTAATTTTCGAAATGGCACGAATGTCCTACTAAAATGATTTTTTGAGCAACATCAAGAAGTGAATAAACATATTATGTTTTCTCAACCAACCATCGTTTGTGGAAGCCTGCTCTCATATGCATGATTTTGAATTTGAAGAAGAAGATAATGTTGTATGTTGACCCTTTCAAATCTTTGTTTGACACTACCATGATTGGAGAATACGTAATGTAATGAACTAGCGAAAACTAAGAATCTTGAAATCAAAAACCAATATGGAGTGATGTGGACGCACCTCCTGCATAGCCCACTAACCTCCTAGATGGGGGGTGGAGTGTTACGGGGTGTGCGGGGTGAGTAAGGTGGGCTAGTGAAAATTAAAAATCACATGAACATATTTTAATGGCTCGATATAAAATATTCAAGAACCTTGATTTATATAAAAAATCAAATTCTAAATGATGCAAAAATCAAATGGTTCACAAGTATAAATATTTTAATGGCTTGATATAATTTTTTTTTAAAAGGCCTTGGAAGGGAAATTAAAAGGTTTCCATGAGTAAAAGGAGTAATATTTTCACGGTTGGGTAAATGGAGAATAAGGAGAATAAAATACCTTCACGGGAAAATGATTTCTAAAAGTCCTGCAATAAAATATTCAAAATCCTTCACTGTGTAAAGGCGGAAGAATTAAAATATAAAATCAAGGTTTCAAATTTAAAGTGAATAAAATTTAAATGTGGGACATGAAATAAAATACATAAGAAAATGTTTTCTTCAGCTGTGGAAAGAAAAAAAAGAAAAGTAAAAGGGGATTTCACGGGAGAGCAAGATATTTTTAGTTGTAGGGGTAAAATGAGGAGAGAAGAGAGAAAAAATTTCCTCTTTCTTGTTGAAAATATAATGGAGATCAAGCTTCCAGTTTTCAACTGTGGATGCATTTTAGGGCTGATTATTCTTCTTACTATTCTATTTCTTTCTCATTTTTGAGGGGTTCTATTTTCTAAATTTTTTTCAAGGCAAGCACAAGCTTTGTAAAAATTGTAAAGTTGGGATGGACTATATAACTATTACTCACTAGTCTGAGATGTTTCTATGTCTTGAATCATGATTCATGAATATATTTTATCGAATCATTGTATCCATGGCTGAGATGTAATATTATTTTTAATTCAATTATCAAAGATTACTTAGGTTTTTTCATGCACATTTATTGCATTTGAGTTGCATTTATTATTGTCTTATGTTCAAAGACTAGAGTAATTTATTTAATGAATGTAATGGGAGTGTTGTGTTTCCAAATTGATTTATAAGAGTGGTCATTTGATAAAGCTT
Source organism: Sequoiadendron giganteum (assembly GCA_007115665.2). Taxonomy (NCBI): domain Eukaryota; kingdom Viridiplantae; phylum Streptophyta; class Pinopsida; order Cupressales; family Cupressaceae; genus Sequoiadendron; species Sequoiadendron giganteum. The sequence continues at coordinate 254,329,217 of CM021101.1, read as the reverse complement.
CAGTGGTCTTGTTATCATAATGTGGTAACATTTTCAAAGATCTTCAAAACATGTTTAACATTGCAGGATGAAATACTGGTTGTATGACTCTATAGCCCTTTTATTGGCACTATTCAAGCCTTGTGGACCTCTTGTTTTAAATTCGGTCCCAAATATTTAAATCTAAACAATCCAAACAATTCATTTATGTTTTATGGCTTATTTGTATCTACCATGTTCTCCATGCTAGTTAATGAAATTTTCCCAATATCTTAGCCAATGTTGAGTGATATTTCATGTTACTTGGAATATTCTTGTGAGAGCATTATTTGTTGAGCAATACCCTATTGAGTATGTGTATGAATCTTTAGGTGTTCCTAAAAGGTTCACCCCCTAGGTCGTATAGAGCTTGAAGTGAAGGGAAAATAAATTCCAATCTCATTTCCTATTTGTTGGTCAAACCCTACACTAGATCTGAGCATGAAATGTGGCTTACTTCTAGGATTTAGTGAAACTATTGATTTGGGAAACAAATAAGTTAGAGTTAATTAGCCCCTTTAATTCAAATTTAATCCTTATTTATGAGACCTTCCAAGGATCCATCCTAACACCCAACATTCAAATTGTAAAATATTTAATTTGGAAAATTTGAGGTCCTAGAAAATTGTGCTAGGACCCATTCACCCTAGGTAATGAATGGGTTCTCCCTCTATAGGACCCTCCTTTCTTTGCATATCTAACATAGGTTCTTGATGTTATTTCACCCCCCAAAGGCAAGGTCTTGGAAGCTTGTGCTAGGACCCATTCACCCTAGGTTGTGAATGGGCCCTCCCTTAATAAGGAACCCCCTTTTTGAATTTAATTCTAGTGGGATTTTAATAATTTTTATTTCAAGATTTTGTGTCAACTTGAATTATTTGAATTTTAGGGTTAATCTCTAGATTTAGTATAAATATGGGGTTAATTTGAACATTTTTTCTCCTAGCAAGTTTACAAACAAGACCTAGCAACTTTGGGAGAGCATCTTAATACTTTACAAGAGCATTATAAAGCACTTCAAGAGAATTTTCAAAGGCATTTCAAGGAAGATTATCAAGAGTTTATTGCAACAATTCAATATGATTTAATCATGTCTAAGGCATAGTGCATTCATGGATGTTCTTGAGCAAAGATAGTGGATCTAGTATTGAAGGTTTAGTTGCAAGCATTGTTTCACATATTATTCAAGGATCAAGATCTACATTCTTCATGGGAACTTGATGTTGGATTGCAGATTTATAATCTAAGACAACATCCAAGGTATCATCAATTACATCATTTAATTTCCATGCTTCAATTTCATTATTTCATCATTTGGTTTAATTACCTACAAGGGGTTTGACTTAGGCAAACACCTATTCACTAACAATCAACAAGTTTTTCTCCTCTTAAGTTTGCGTTTGCAGATTTATAGGTTGAAGATCAAGTGGAGATGAATTTTAGAGAAAAGTTACAAAAAATTTCAAGTGTAAGATAGAATTTTGTCACTCCAAGGGTTTAGGACCTAGGGCAACAAACCTTCTATACTTCACATTCAAGGATGCCCTAGAGATCTCAATAAAATGATGATGATGGGATAAATAGATATGCTAAGAGACTATCGTAGGGTATTTTTAGAGATTAATGAGGGGTTCACTACCAATCTAGGGGTTGGAAAAAAATGAAATGCAAGATCTAATGACAAAACCTAGTGATGCATGAAACTTGAACGAATGACTTAGAAATGCATTTATATTAGATCAAAAAGTTATAAAATCAGAAGTGTGCACCTAGAAACTTGTAGAGGCTTGAATGAAGACTATAAATGTTGAAAATCCTAAAAAAACTCTCTATTGGGACTCATACACCATTCTGGGAGAATCAATCCCAGATCTAAATTTCTGTGCAGGAACTGGTTTCTTGAAAAAGGGAATCTGAAATTTCCAAAATTTGAAAAATGACCTAAACTAGGACTCATATGCCAAGACTAGTGAATGAGTCCAATTAGGGTTCTTAGGAACTTCAAAGTCTGAATCTATTCTTCAATGTATACTCTTTCTATTCCACTTTGTTTCTGGATATGAAATTATTGATTTTGAACCTGTAGGTGACTTTTTGTCAAGATGACAACCTTATGATGGCTTGACAACTTCTCTCAACCTTGAAACCTAATCTTCAAAGGATCTTCAAGTATTCAAAGAACCTATATCTGCAATCAAATAAAGAGAGAGAAAAAAGTGTTGATTGTTAGGGAATAGGAATAGGGGTTTGCCTTGGTCAAACCCCTTGTAGGTAATTAAACCAAATGATGAGATAATGGAATGAAGGCATGAAACATGAAACCAAGAAAATGAATCATGGACAATAATACCTTCAATTATTACTTGTAAATTATGTCTTGTAAATCTGCAACTCAACATGAAATGGCCATGAAGGATGTAGATATTGATCTTGACAATAGGTGTAGAACAATGCTTGATCTTGGATCTTAAATTATACATCATAACACTAGCTCAATAACATGCATGATTCTTTCTATCCTTAAAATGATTATGGATCTCGAATTTGTGTAACAATTGATGAAGAATTCTACTCTTAAATGCTTTAGAAATGATCTTGCAAACTCCCCTAACAATCTTGTGAAGTCTTGGAATGCTTTAAAACTCATGAGTGATTGCCTTGATATCATGAATTATTAATTAAATAGTGATTTGGGACCTCATTTATATAGGAAATTCAACCAAATGATTAGTTATTAGATCCCAAAGGCCAACATAGAATAAATTTGAATTTAAAACCTTGTTTTCCCACTTAAATCCTTAAAACTAAGCTAGATGGGACTCATATGCCACTTGTGGAATATAGGTCCCACCTATATGGGATTCATATGTTGAAGGTGGTGTATGGGTCCCACAAGGCCTATTTGAAGAGAAAGAATGTTGGGGAGTGAAGAAATTAAGTTTATATGAGGACTATGTTAGGATTTTGGTTAAAATATGACTTGGGATGTTAAATATAGGGTCTTAGGGGCCTATAATAAGATAATAAATGCAAGGGTGCCCAAAATTAAATGTGAAAGTGTAGATAAATATACTTTACAACATTTAATTATGGTAAAATTGAGTTTATTTAGCTTAGAAGGGCCCAACATCCCATGTGAAGGTGTACACCACATTACAACACTAGATTAGGTCCATTTAATTTACAAGCCTCCAAATTTTAATGTGAAAGCATGAATAAATACACTTTACAACATTAAATTAGGGTAGAGTTAGGTTTATGTAGCTTTAAAAGGGCCCAAAACCTAATGTGGATGTGTAAAACACATCACAACACTAGATCAAGGTGATATCAAATCTAATTTATGATTAATCATTCCTAGATTAAGAGAAATTGTACAATCTCCAAGGGAGTCAATTTCCTTTATTGCATCTAGCCCCCACTTTAGTGAGAGGATGAACTTGCTTCAAACTCACACTAAAGTAGACATTAAAGAGTAGTCCAATTGTACCAATGCAGATGGTTTAGGATAAAAAAGATTTGGGAGGTGGTCAAGCCCCCAAGGTCCAAGATCCTACATCAAACTGACATAAGCACAAAATAACACACACAAGGTGTATGATTTGCAAGATAAAAAGATATGCAAACATGCAATGTCAATAAATACAAGAAAAGAGAAAAAAAAAAAGAGGTAGATCAAGCCTTGACCGTTTGTCCAACACGATGTGGATTATATCTAAGATGTTTGTCCAAAAATGCATGCTCACTCTGAGACAATGGAACTTCAGACTGTCTGTTGGGTGAGTAATCCAAGAAGGTGAGCCACATACACACATGGACGATATGTTCTCACACACACACACGAGTGGCTAAGGGAAATTCATCCCTCAAATTGGTTTCACATCAAACCATACCAAAGTTACAATTCTTGATAACTTTGATAAGGCACCACACAATAATGAACTTCAAGCTCCATAAGGCAAGAAAAAATTTGTATGCTTGAAACTCATGAACAAACAAGATGGATCCACATGCATGCAAGGTGTATTATGCAAGGTGGCCATATAACTGATGTTGTAAATGTGAAATGGTGTAAAGTAAGTTCAAAGGGATTTTTCTTAGTTTGTGTAAGGTCTCTTCTTAGGGAACATCGTGCCTAATGTCTCTAAGAGAGGAAAAGTCAAATAAATATCATGTTCTTGTAGGAAATCAAGAGCAATTACACCACCAAGAAAAGGACGCATCACAAGAATAAAGAAACTCACACAAAATAAAACATGAGTGTTGATGTATTCCCCCACTTTAAAGTGGTTTCTAACACCATTGTTGTGAGAAATTGCTTTAAAGTAGAAGACATGAGAGGTTATTCAAAAATCCCTATGCCAATTCATATGTTTTTGAATCAGACTACATCATGAATACGTATGTCACATGTGATTCAACTTAAGGAATGTCATCCACATCCCAAGCTTTCTCTTATATGTACATGAAAGGTGATCAACTAGACAAAAGAGACAATGACAAGTGACATACAAGGACAAGGCTACTTAACCCCTTGCCACCACTTAGTGCAAGACAAGGATGGGCTAAATGAGATGAGAATAAGTTTAAATTGGAGAAACTAGGTGCTTCAACACAAGGAAGAGAACCATGATCCTTAATATGTTGAATTCGATTACTTAAAGCCTTACATTCATTAGTAGCATGATGATGAACTCTATGATATGCACAAAATGAATTCTTGTAGTAGAATTTCTTTTGTGTTCTTGAAAGGATAGTTATCAAATGATCTTGGAGGAGTCTCAACAAGATACCCTTTTAACCAAAAGTAGAAGATATTGCTTTATTTTGCAAAAAAGATATCTCTTGCTTAGTAGAAGGTGTGATACATATGCAAGATATTTTTGATTACGAGATTTTGTTCTCTCCTTTACATGAGGGTGTAAAATCTAATGAATTCAAATAGTTAGTGTTTTTCGTGATGACATTAATATTAAGCGAGGATTTATTTGTTTCTGTCATGTCTTTCAAAGGATAATAATCAGGAGCACTAGTGTATATTAGTTTAGGATGCACTAATGTTAAAGTTGGCTTAGAGGAATTTTTTTTAATAGTGTTGATATTGAGTGAAGGCATGTTTGTTCTTTTTTAGGTGCAATAACCAAGACCATTAGTCATTTCTTGCATATGAGGCTCTATAGGGACATTTATATCTTGTTCTCTAGAACCACGTCCTTTTCCACTATATCCAAGTTTCTTCATAAGTTCATCACCTTTTCCATGAAACATTTTCATTTATTTTGGATTAGGTGGTTTCTCATAATTAAGTTCATCAAATTTTGTTGTGCAATTTGTTGTATTTTGTTCTAAAGTGGTTGAGGTGTATGATTTCGAATTTTGTGTTGACATTACCACTTTTTATTTTCCCTTTTTAGAGTCTTTGTTTATGATCTCGTATTCGCCCATGAATGATGTGAAATATAGGGAACCCCAATTTTCTTCTAGTAATTTTGACACTTTTTTTATCTCTTGTTTCTCTTCATTTATATTTTCTATGTTCAAAGTTGGAATTAGTGTGTTTAGAGGATTTTTCATTTCTTTTGAAAACTTGTAAGAAAATTTCAAGCTCGAGGTCTATTTCAACTTGGTATACTTTATTGATATAGACATATTTCATGATACAATGAAGAGTTGAAGGCACTACATTCATCTCATGGATCCAAGTTGTTCCTAAAATAATTTTGTATGAAAGATCATGAGGCATAACATGAATAGGATTTTGTAAGGTATCCTTTCCAATTGTAATGGTAAAAGTAATCACACCAAGAAATTGCTTTCCTAAGTTGTCAAATCCTTGAATTGATAAAGAATTGGGTTCAATTCTTGATTTATCCACACCAAGTCTATCCAAAAGTTTCACACTACACACATTCAAATCTAAGCCATTATCAAGAAGGGTTCACTTTAATCTCGTCATATTGTATCTAGCTATTATCATGAAGGCATCATTTTTATTTTGCATTTCCAAAGGGGGTAGCTCATCTTGATGAAAAGTAATGTCTACATTGTGTGAAATTATGGCTTGAATTTGGGTTGCCACATTGTTTGAGTGCACATTAGGATGGGTAGGGACTTGTTGTAAAGAACTTTGAATCATGTTGTGATAATGAGGGGAGGCTTGAATAAGGTCCCATAATGATATCTTAGCAGGAGTATTCTTATTTGTTCAATAGGATCATACTCCTTTCCACTTTCTGGAGGCAAACGAGGGGGACCTGGTAAGATAGGATTAGGAAATGGGAGGGATCTTGAAGTTGTTTTTTGTTAAAGGAATAAGTACTAAGCTGTTGTGCTTGCTAGTCAAGAGATTTTATGGCTACGACAGTTGATGACTAAGTTTGGTTTTCCTCCTGATAGTCCCACTATTCTTTGGTGTGACAATCAGAGTGCTATACACATTTCTCACAACCCAGTGGAGCATCAGCGGACGAAGCACATTGAGCTTCATGTACATTTCATTAGACAGTTGATTCAGGATGGTTCTCTCATCTTGGAGTATATTCCCACTGTCGAGTAGGTTGCAAACATCTTCATGAAGCCTTTTGCATCGCCATGCTATCTTCAGTTGCGCTCTATGCTTGGGGTGAAGGAACTTGTCCTTGGGGGGTCTCTATGAGGCCTTCCTTCCTTCATATTTCTTTCAACATGTTCTTCTATCTCTTTTTGGAGAGGAGTTTTTTCCCACTGGGTTTTCTCCTTTTCTCCGTTTCATAGAGATTTCCTTGTACTTGGGTACCTGATCAAGCCTAGTTGTCGGGACCCATTATTTTTTCTTTTAGTAGCTTCTTTTAGGTTTTAGCTTCTCCCTAAGTCTAGCTTAAGGGGGGGTGTTAGAGTAATTGGTTAATTACTTGATTAATTAAACAATATTTGTTTAGTTAATTAAAGTCCCTTTTATCTCTTCTACGCTTAAGCTAACATTAGGTGCATAATAATTAATTATTTTATTAATTATTAATGTGCAAGCCTAGGGTTTTCCTTTTTAGGGTTTTTGACCTATATGTGGTTAAAATATTTTCTATTGTATTATTATTCGTTTTACATTTTGGTGAATACAAAGCTCCACATCTTTGAGCATCTTTCATTGTTTGCTTCTCTTTGCTTCTCCTTGTAATAGGCATTCTTGCTTGCAGAGATCACTGAGCTTTTATGAAGTTGGATTTACTCAACTTCTACATTTGTCTTGGTTGAGGATTTTTTCTAGTGTTATATTCGTGAGCAACGTTATTATGAATTAGTTGCTACAAAGCATTATTCTTAGGGGGGTAATGGATAAGTTCAAGCTTGTTTTGAGTTTGAGGTTTGTGTGAAGGTGGGTAAAGGAAGAGTAGAGGCTAAAAAATGTTAAATAACCTTAGTGAAGGAGAGTCTAATATTACTTCATCGTCTTCATATAAGGGAACTATATCATTATTTTCAATGTTATCCTTTTCTCGCACCATGATATCTTCCCTAGGGGGAGAGTTTTTAGGAGAACTACAAACTAGATGTTCATGACATCCCAAGGTTGGTTCTTATAAAATGAATTCATCACTTGTAAGGGAGGTCAGAATATATTCTTTATCAATAGTGGGGACATTAAGAGAAGGCTTAATTTGATTTTCCTTTTTCTCTAAGCTCTCATTCTCTTGTGCCATACTATCTACCCTAGTAGGAGAGCTTGTAAAATGTTCATTGCATTCCATGGTTAGATTTTGTAAAGTAGCTTCATCACAAGTAGGGGATGCATAAAGAGAAGGAAAACTATGATTTTCATGCTTACCAAATAGATCTTTCTAAATGGTAGGAGCATTAGGGAAGGGATGAACAATATTCTTATGACTCTCAATAGGTGCATCTTCTAATACCAACCTATCCTCTTTGCATCGAGGAGGGTTATTAGGAGAAGGAAATTTTTGATTTCCATGGCTATCTATGATATCACCCTCTTCTCACAAGCAAGGGATGAATGGAGACTAGGTAAGGTGATTTTTAGAAATGTTTCTATGATCTCATCTTATTTTTTTCTAATATCTTCCAAAGGGGGATGAGGAGAGGGACAATCAAGATTCTTAATGCTTGTATCTTCATTCACCAAGATACCTTCATCACTAATAGGAGAGGTATCCAGAGAAGAACAAGTATGATTGTTATGATTGTCTATTCTTGCATCCTCTTGTATCATACCATCCTCACCAATAGGCAATGTAATTTTAAGGATTGTGTCAATGGTTTGATCTACTTTCTCTAAGATGTTCTCATAATTATGAAAGATAGTAGAAGGATTGAATAACATGTTTCTTAATGAACTCATTTTTGTACTCTAAATTGAACTCGTAAGAGGGGATGTTGTACTTATACAATCCATTAAATTAACCATATCAAAGCCACATCTCTTGAAAGAAAACATGTTATTATGGAAAAGTAAATAAAGTGAAATTCTATGACCTAAAGTGAAATGTTTAAATGTAATTTTCAGATTTGAAACAAGGTAATTTGCTGATTACACTATGCAAAATAATGAAAGATGAATTTTTCTAAATGAAAGTTTTGAATTGAGCAATGCATTAAATGAACCACTTTAAGCTAGATTTAATGAAATGCATGTAACAAAAACTCAACTAGATGAAACAAATAACCAATGGCAGAAAATAGAAGTGCAAAAATAAGATTTTAAATGAGGTAAAAGGCAGTTTTAAATGTGTACTGAGACTGATTCACCCCAAGGGGTCTACTAGTCCCAATGAGGGTTTTTGCTGAATTTTTAACAAATTTTAAGTGATTTTTATGCTTTTTGGTTTGGGTGATTTGTAGACTAAATACAAATATAGTTTTCAGATGTTTTTCAATGATTTGAGATGCAAAAATGCAACCTATATGGGTAAAAGCACAAAGTTGTGTCACACTTTCAGCCAACTTATCAGCACAACTAAATTTAAGTATTTCTAACTGAAAATAAATTTTGGTCAAACATATGATCTAGTAAGATTCATTCTAGCTAAGTTAGATACTTCCACAACTTTTTCAACTAAAATTGTTGGCTAAAAATATATGGAGCACCACTTTGAGTCCAATTTACCAAAAAAATAAAATTATTTGAAAAACTTGAAGTTTCAATAACTCCTACTAATGTAAATAGCATTTTTTTTTAAATATATAAAAAATACCCTTTTGTAGATCCATAAGTGTAGTTTTCGAAAATATATTTATTTTAATAGCTTAATTATTATTTTTATTATTTTTAATTTTTTTTAACTAAAATTAGGTTATCAACACAAAATATTAAGTTGATTACCATGCCAAGGAAACATACTAAAACTTCTTTAAAAAATTGCAAAATATATGATGCACTAGATAAAAGAATCTATTTCAAGATGGTATATTTTTTTCCATTTTAGATAAATATTTAATATCAAAGTTGGCATCCAATGGAAACAATTGTTTTTTGATTCACACACATTTTAATATTTATTTAAAAACATATATCTATCAAAATTGGAAAAAAAGAAAATCATGCACTAAAGTTTCAAGTTATAAATACACACAAAAAAATGAAAGAAAAAAATAACTTTTACTATAAAAAGCTTGACATCCCATGCAACTTCAATTTTCAACATTTTATTAGTAGCTAAATTATAGTGTTAATTTATTAAAACATATTTTAAAATATTTTTTTTAAAAATACAAACATAAAATATATTAAAAAATACATATTTTACTAGTTTACATCATTTCAAAATTCAAAACATAAATGCCACTTTTTAGTGATTCAAGTTTAAAAGTTAGACCAGTGTTGGTTATTTGCTTTATAAAGTGTGACATGGCTTTGTTCTTTTACCCATATGCACTTTTACTAATGCAAAAATTAGAAAACCTAGAATACCATTTATCTAATGCAAACCCTAATGCAAAGTTAATGCAAGCTAGATCTAAGATGATGATGGACACCAAATCAGAAATTGAAATTTTATAAATTAAGGTTCACCAAAAATGTAAGATAGAATTTTGTGACCACAAGGGTTCAGGACCTAGGGAAACAAACTTTCTATACTTCACATTCAAGGATTCTCTAGAGATCTCAATCAAATGATGATAATGGAAGAAAGAGATCTGCTAAGGGAATGTTCTAGGGTATGTTTAGAGATTAATGAGGGGTTCACCAACAAGCAAGGGCTTGGAAAAACAAATGAAATCAAAGGTCTAATGAAAAAACCAATGATGCATGAAACTTGAATGAATGACCTAGAAATGCATATAAATCATAATCGAAAGTTGTAAAATCATAAATGTGCTCCTAGAAACTTGTAGAGGCTTGAATGAAGACTGAAAATGCTACAAATCCTAAAATTTTGGTCTGATGGGACTCATACGCCATTTTGAGAGAATCAGTCCCAGATCTAGATTTTTGTGTAGGAATTGGTTTCTCGAAAAAGGGTATTTGAAACTTCCAAAATATGAAAAATGACTTAAACTGGGAATCATACGCTAGGAATGGCAAATGAGTCTAGTTAGGGTTTTCTAGAGCTTCAAAATCTAAATCTGGTCTTCAATGTCTACTCTTTTTGTTCCACTTTGTTTCTAAATCTGAAACTGTTGATTTCAGACCTATAGGTGAATTTTTGTGACGATGAAAACCTTGTGATGGCTTGAAAATTTTTCTCAACCTTGAAACCTAATCTTTAAAGGATCTTCAAGCCTTCAAAGCATATATATCTACAATCACACAAAGAGAGAGAGAGAGAGTTGATTATTAGGGAATAGGGATTTCCCTTGGTCAAAACCCTTGTAGGTAATTAAACCAAATGATGAGATAATGAGATGAATGAATGAAACATGAAGCAAACAACATGAATCATGGATAATAATACCTTGAATGATGTCTTGTAAATTTTCAACTCAACATGAAATGGCCATGAAGGATGTAGATCTTGATCTTGACAATAGGTGTAGAACAATGCTTAATATTGGATCTTCAATGCTACATCACAACACTAGCTCAATAACATGGTTGATGATTGATATCCTTAACATGACGATGGATCTTGAATTGCTATAATAATTGATGTTTAATTTTTCTCTTAAATTCTTTAGAAATGATCTTACAAACTCCCCTAACAATCTTGTGAAGTCTTGGAATGCTTCACTTGATATCATGAATGTTGGAGAAAAATGATCTACTGAGAGGGAGGTGAATTAGTAGATACTTAATACTTTGGCTCTCAAAACCTTTATGTAGATTACTTCCTTAGCTCCAAATACGTTTTTGTTCAAGATGCACTCTTAGCAACACACACACACTACTCTACACTCTTCTTTGCAAATAGAACAATCATTATTTTATCTTACTACATTGTACACTCTCTCTTCACCTTGAATGAAAACACCTAGAGGATATTTTGTATTACAATCTAGGACTACTTTTTATATGCATTCTCTATTTGCTACACATTCTTCTTTCTTCACTCTCTATCTCTACTGCATATTCAATTGTTCATTTCTCTGTTCAACACTCTCTGACCTTGTAGAATGTTCTCAAACTCACAACAGATACAATACCATCAATGGTTCTTTGATTTATTTTATTTTTCTTAACTCAAGTGACCTACAATCTCTTCCTTGAGATTCTCACCACCATTCAAATCTCCTCAAATCTTCTGCTAGGGTTTCATTAGCTTGCAAACTTCACTAGAAAGCTACTTGTACCTTGAGCCACACACACAAACCACTATCTAGAACATCATAAAGACATATGATAAGGTTTATCGGGTATCACCATATCCTACATCAAACCACCCAACATTTAATTATGTTACAAAGATTTTTCCTTCACCCTCTCTATCAAACCCTAAGAATCAGATATGCATTCAATGCATTCTCCAATCTATTCAATATAATTCGATCTCGATGACTTTTTATGGTTTAACACATATCTTTCTCTACACCATACTTGTGCATCGAGCCTCACAACATTAAATTTCATTTAAGAGAGTTTACTAAGAATAGAAAAACTACACAACCCTAGAATTAGATATGTATTAAATGCATTTCCTTCTCTGATCAATCAGATTCTGATCTTGATCAACATGGCTATCTATGTTGTTGCTTAATAGATCAAAGATCATTTATGTTGGTTGCTAGGTGTAGTTGGAACAATTAATTATTTCCTTTGTGTTAGTTACCAATTGAAATCCTTGTTAACATGGAGTTAGTCATTTCAAATTTCTATCTTTGAATACAGGTCATCGATCTCTTTCTTCACGCCATGATCTTGCACTTTCCATTCACTTTCATAGCTTTAAAACACAGCCATCTAATAAACGGTTGTTTAAATCTCCATCGTTGATTACATATATAATAATTTATCCATCAATCATTGATTTGTAATAGTGATGCAAAATCAACCACTAAACATTTTCCACATGTGATATTGCCATTCTCTTTATGATGGTCAATGCACATCATCCACCTTCATCATCACCTTTCACTTATCACTGTTTGATCACCATTGATCACATTCATATATCGTTCACCATACGCAAGGTCTACCAAGACACTTCCAAAATCCACTCATCCAACAAGCTTGAAAATGGGCCCACGCAAACCTTGTGGGGTATGTGGGCTGCTACCATTTTTTGTCCACATCATTCATGCATCATGCACTATTTGATCTTGTATAATCTCAATGGTTTTCCACTTTCCCCATAGGACTTATCCAAGATCCTCCAAGAGCTTAGTGGAATTGATGAGTACCATTAGATCTTCTTGATCACAGTTGTTGATCATACACCATTACTCATGAACTTTATGCAATCATTCATTGCCACCTATCATTATGACATCATGTTACACTAACTACATATATTTCCTCTATAGGTCCAACAATGCATGTTGTGAGAACCGTTTATTTTCAACGTTTGATCACCGCTGCTCCCCGCTCATCTCGTGGGTTTTGATCCGACCCCACCAAAGTTCTAGCAAGGTGTGTGGGATACTTCTATCTATCCACCATGATGTCACTTTCCACTAGTTGCACTTGCTTCCTTCATAGGTCCCACCATGCATCGACGGTCAATATCCACCCATCATGGATTAATCTCCACCACTCTAAGTGGGGTATGTGGGCATTGACCAATCAACAATACATGATCTCCACCATCGGTCTTGCGAAGACAAATATTTTCATAGGAATTATGAAATATTAAGGCACACCAAATTTGTTTGGCCGATAAGTGCAAGGTGGAGGGGCCGGTCACCCTCATGACTTCAAAGGCTTAAACAGTAACTTAACCAACCTACAACCATCTTAACCAGTCAACGATGAATTAGAAGAATTTTGTGTTCCCATGACTGCAACCCTATTAGTGTTTAAGAGATAAACCCTAAGACACATGAAGGTAGAAATAATTCATTCCTGGGTGCATCCTTCACTTTCTCAACCTGTAGAGCATATCACTAGAATGCTCTCAAAAAACCCACATCGAATCTTTTTCCTATTTATACCTTTTTCTTCAGGAAAAACCTTCTACAAACTCACATTAATCTTGCATTACAACAATGCAAAATTTTCATAATAAAGCATCTTTCATTAACAACATGCACCATAACTTCTAGAACCAAATCCACTACATCTCCATAACATCTAGGTACACCACTGAACTATCATCATTCCAACATCTTAGTAAATGCATTCAAGATTCTCTTGTAACTCCATGATAGCATTGTATTACATTTATTCACCAACAACCTATACCCATGCTCCATATTCACAACCAACCTTATCTCTCCTTGACATCAATGACACTTACCATTAATGCCATCATCCTCACTTGCATGAGCAACTTCATTTCATCTCTTGTCATCATGTCAACAATCTCCCTTGCATAGTTTTCACTTTTTGACATCAATGACAACAATATGCTTCTACATAGAATCAAGACACTTCCCCTTTGATCCCCTTTTGGCATCAATGACAACATATTCCAATAATATCCCCCTTTGTCATTGATGAAAAAACTTAAATTCTCAATGATACTAATTAACAAATTCAACATTTGTACTAGTATCATATTTAATTTCTCCAATGCTCCTCTTTGAGCATTTACATGACTTTCTCCCACTTGCTCAGATACTTGAGCATTTTCATACTTTCTCCCCCTTTGAAAAGTAATGCAAAGGGTCTAGTTGTTCTCTAATATCCTCCTTGGATGTTCCTTATCCTTTTCTCATACTTATGAGCATCTTCACAACTTTCTCTCTTATGATCTACTTTGAGCATTACTCACGTATTCTCCCTCATGCTCAATTATTTTGAGCACTTTGTCATCATTTATCCTCTTCTTTATTGCAGGTCACCTTACTTCTACAACCTTCACTTATTCTTAGTAATGGAAAAGGGAATTTTCTCCCCCTTTGACTGATACCAATTGAAAACATTTTTTCTCTCATGCCAATTGTTGCATTCAACCTTTTTACTGTAATGGAAATCCCATATTTTTCAACTTCCCCATACCAATTAAAAATATATATGACTCCAGTTGAAGTTCCATTACATGCATAGTGCCAATCAGGTTAGATATCAATTATAGATATTTTGAGTCATGCTCTATACCAATTGATATCATAAACTTGACACCAATTGATGATATCATTCCCTGATATCGATTATCATTCTGATACCAATTGAGAATGTGTTCACTTTACGCTATGTACCAATTGATATCTAGGACTACACTATATTGAAAGTATAAAACTTATTTGATACCAATAGAAACCTCCCCTTCAACCTTGCTCCATTATTCACTAGCTTCATTTATGGGCTCTGTACCAACTAACTTGTTCTGACCCAATTTGTAATGGTTTGATACCAATTTAAAATCAATATACAGAGAACAACTCCCCCTAATACATATATCTTCTTCTAGCAGTCAATAAGAACATCTCTTAACAGAGAGTTTACACCATCTTCTCTTCAATAACTGATACCAATGGTCGATATTAATTTATGCAACAAACTATCCATAATCTATGAATTTTCTTACACCTTGACAAGAACTTGAAGGAGCAAGAATGTGACCATAAATCTGCAACCATTAAGTCATTAAAAGTTTGTAAAACATATTTTACCTAACTTGATCTCTCCTTCTTCATTTCTAGGGATGGATGAAATATCAATTTATCTCCCCTTGGACTCATAGACTAGTGATGTGAGGCAAAATCATCCTTATGGAGTGCTTCCTACCAGTATTTCTCTCTCCAGACCATCTTTTTCACCTTCTCTAATACATCAACCTTTTTTTCAACATGTGAACCATTGTTCACTATGGAAGATGTATCTTCACACTTGTAGCATACAAAATACATATTTCTTATAGGATCAAATTAATTTTTATTTACATATTTTGTTCTCCTTTTAGGTGCAACTCTACAGTCTCTAGCTCTATGAACATATTGATTACAAACATAGCAATAACAATTAAAACATGAGGATTATCTGGTCATAGCGTTCCTTTAAACAAAATGAGGAGGTCATCTTCTATTTGACTTCCTTGCATATCTCATTCTTGTGAAATTTTTTTCTTTAGCTCCCTTTGTGTACTAATTTTTCTTCAAGTTCACTAGTTTCTCCACTATCTTTTCTACTACAATAATCTTATTTTGAAAGTCAAAATTGAATGGTTGTTCTTCCTCTTGTCTACAACAAGTGTCTTTTCTTCTTCAACCTTCTTATTAGCAGTGGGATTCTTTTCTTTTTTTTTTAGCACTCTTCACCTCAGCATTTTCTTTATCTAATTTTCCATTTCCAGAAATACTTTCTTTGGAGAAAATTTTGTGGGCTTCCTCTTTCTTTGTGCAACATCTTTCTTCTACTCTAAATATGTCATATAAATTTGCAGAACTACTGGTAGAGGAACTCATTCCTTTCTCAAACCGAAGGCCAATATTTTCTTTGGGTTTTGATGGCTTTTGTGATTTTACTAGTTCATCAAGTATCTTAGAGCCACCTTTCAGCTTTAGACCTCTGAAAATATGCTCTTTATCATTTGCTAAATAATTTCTTAAGGCCACTATTTCTTCCTCCTGCTTCATGCATCTTTCTACTTCAAGGTCTAGTTTGGAATTTATTACTGCTTCACCTTGTTTAACTTCTTCAACTTGAAGTCTCAGATTTATCACCAACTAAATGGATTCCTTTATTTCTTGAGTGAGTTTATCAATCTCTTTTTGAATATTCTTTTTCCACTTCTTGTTTTTATCTAATTTAGGTTGTAGTTCTGATTTAACTACATCTTCTATCCTTTTAGCTTCCTCCACTTTTTTCTTCAAACTAATTATTATTTGATCAGATTCTTAAAGGTTTTTAGTTAGTTTCTCTATTTCCTTTTGTACATTCATTTTTTTTCTTCATTCTCCTTGTTCAATTTATCAATCTCATTCAGAGAACACATGAAACTTCTTCCTAGGTCAACTTCTATTTCTTCTTCACTATACCAATTAGGCCTTGTAATACAATCCATGTACAGGGATTCATTCCCACCAATCTCCCAGGAACTTACATATTCACCGTTTCATCCACCAAAAACATTTGTTAACTTATTTTCTCCTTTTTTGTGTAGATTCTTCCTAACACTCTTTTTACTTCTAAATTTTTTGGAGCCTTTCTTATTAGCTATTTTATGTTCACTCACCAAGATCTACCCTGAGCTGATTAAGCTTCTCCTAGGGAACCTAGTGCTTTGATACCTATTTTTGGAACATAATGATCTACTAAGAGGGGGTGAATCAGTAGATACTCAATATTTTGGCTCTCAAAACCTTAATGTAGATTACTTCCTTAGCTCCAAATACTTTATGAAAATTTCTTACTCAAACTCTTGCTGTGTAGATTGAGAACTAAATATGCAAACATAAATATGAAAATAGACAATCAACACACATATGCCCACAACATCAGATATATGTGGAAAACCCAAGATGGGGAAAATGTGGCGAGAAATGTTACTTGATTCTACTACTCAAATCTAGCCTCACAATCCAAATCTTCATTACATGTTTAGGGCTAAAACCCAAGGATGCTTCAACACCCTGATTTAGGAGCCACAACTCCAAGGAAGCAACAACTCCCTACTTTAGAAGCTACAACTTCAAGGATGCTAGAACACCTTGATTTAGGAGCTATAATTCCAAGGAGACTACAATCCCCTAAACTAAGATATGACCCAGTTTAATGAGGCTATAACCTCCTACAAAATTACAAGATCATATATGCATAAATTGGTTCTACAAAACCTGAGATGCATCAATACATTCAATACATTGTTTCTCTTTTTGCAACTCACACTTTATTTTTGAAGCTTCACTCTCAGCAACACACACACTTTTATTTGCACTCTCCTCTACACATAGAACAATCATTGTTCTATCTGTCTAAATTTCACACTCTCTCTTCACCTTGAATGAAAAAACCTAGAGGATATTATGTACTATAGTCTAGGACTACTTTTTATATGCATTCTCTATATGTTGCACATTCTTCTTTCTTCACTCTCTATCTCTTCTACATATTCGACTGTTCATTTCTCTGTTCAAGACATTCTGCCCTTGTAGACTATTCTCACACTCGCAACAAATACAGTACCATCAAAAATTCTCTGATTGTCTTCTTTTTTCTTAACTCCACTGACCTGCAATCTCTTCCTCGAGATTCTCACCATCATTCAGATCTCCTCAAATCTCCTGATAGGGTTTCCTTAGCTTGCAAAATTCACCAAAAAGCTACATGTACCTCAATCGACACACACACACCACTATATAGCACATCATAAAGACATCTGATAATGTTTAGTAGGTATCACCATATCCTGCATTGAGCAACCAAACATTTAATTCTGTTACAGATAATTTTCCTTCATCCTCTCTATCAAACCCTAAGAATTAGATATGCATTCAATGCATTCTCCTATCCGTTCAATCTAATTTGATCTCCATCACTTGTTAGGGTTTACCACATATATTTCTCTGCACCATACATATGGATCGAGCCTCATAACATTAAATTCTATTTCAGAGAGTTTTCTAAGAATTAAAAAACTGCACAACACTAGAATTAGATATGCACTAAATGTATTTCCTTCTTTGATCAATCTGATTCTGATCTTGATCGACATGGCTATCTGTGCAACTTCTTAACAAATAAAATATCATTTATATTAATGACTAGGTGCAGTTGTACCAATTAATTCTTTCCTCTATGTCAATTACTAGTCAAAACCCTTGTTCACACGGAGTTAGCCATTTCATATTTCTATCTTTGAATCTAGGTCATTGATCTCTTTCTTTTTGCCATGATCTTGTGCTTTCCATTCATTGTCATATATTTAAAATACAACCATCTAATAAATGGTTATTTAAATCTCCTTCATTGATCGCATATATAATCGTTTAGCCATCAATCATTGATTTTCAACAATAATACAAAATTAACCACTAAACATTTGCCACATGTCATCATGCCATTCGATTTATGACAGTTAAAGAACGTCATACCACTTCATCATCACATTTAACTTATCACAATTTTATCACCATTGATCACATCCATATATCGTTCGCCATATTCAAGGTCCACCAAGAAACGCATCCAAAATATGATCACCCAACGAGCTTGAATTGGGCCCACACAAACCTTGTGGGGTATGCAAGCTATTGCCATTTGTCATCCACATCATTTGTGAATTGTGCATTGTTTAATATTGTTTAATATCAATAGTTTTCCACTATCCCAATGGGAATTAGCCAAGATCTTCTAAGAGCTCAGTGGAATTGATGAGTACCATCAGATCTTCTTGATCACAGTCATTGATCATACACCATTACTCATGGCCTTGATGCAATCATTCATTGCCACCTGCCATTGTGAAATAACATTCCACTAACTATATTTGTTTCATCTGTAGGTCCCATAATGGTTGTTGTGAGCACCATTGATCTTCAACATTCAATCACTATCATTCCCTGTTGACCCTACGGGTCTTGATCAGGCCCCACCAGAATTCTAGTGGGGTGTGCGAGCTACTACCATTTGTCCACCATGACATCACTTCCCACTAGCTGCACCTGTTGCGTTTGTAGGTCCCACCATGCATCGACGATCAATATCCATGCATCATGTATTAATATCCACCACTCCTTGTTGACCATGTGGGTCTTGAGTGAGCCCCACTAACATCTCAGTGGGGTATGCGGGCACCATCTGATCACCAAGATATGATCTCCATCATCAGTCTCATGAAGGAAAATATTTTCCTGGGATAGGAAATATTAAGGTGCACCAAATTTATTCGGCCAATAAGTGCAAGGTGGAGGGGTCGGTCACCCTCACGACTTCAAAGGCTTAATTAGTAACTTAACTGACCTGCAACCATCTTAATTAGTCAACACAAATTTATAATAATTTTGTGTTCCCATGACTGCAACCCTATTAGGGTTTAAGAGA
This sequence comes from Sequoiadendron giganteum, assembly GCA_007115665.2. NCBI lineage: Eukaryota > Viridiplantae > Streptophyta > Pinopsida > Cupressales > Cupressaceae > Sequoiadendron > Sequoiadendron giganteum. Next base: position 254,309,689 of record CM021101.1, on the reverse strand, counting down.
TAAACCCTAAAACACCTTAAGGATAAAATAATCCATTCATGGGTGCATCCTTCACTTTATCAACCTACATAGCATATCACTGGAATGCTCTCAAAAAACCCACATCGGATCTATAGCCTATTTATACCTTTGTCTTCAATAATAAAATTTTATAACCTCACATTAATCTTGTATGACAGCAATGCAACATTTGCATAACCATTTATCTTTCATCAACATCCTGCACCATAACTTTCAGAATCAGATCCACTACATCTCCATAACATCTAGGCACACCACTAAACTATCATCATGCGAAAATCTTAGTAAATTAATTCAAGATTCTCTTTTAACTCCATGATAACATTGTAGCACATGCATTCACCAACATCCTATACCCAGGTATGTGCAGGATCATGATGGGCCAAAAAGTGGTGATATGTAAGTGATATGATGGCCCATGTGGCTGACGAATTTTTTTTCACCCAAAATTGATGAAACAAAAAGGCTTTTTAAAAGAGATTCTCAGCTTTCCACCAATATAAATTATTCTTTACTTTGAATTTAATAAATAATTAGTATTCATTTTCTATTTGAATTACAACTAAAGTCTCGATTGATAGGTTGGTTGAAAAACATCTATAGTTTTATAACAGTATCACATTTTTTGAATTTGAAACATGCGTCACATGATATGCTTCACACACTATAGGATTAAAAAAAAAATGAATTTCATGAATTTTTTACCAAGTTAAGGTTGTCAGACATACAAGTTTTTATATTTTTTTTAAAATTGTTATAAAAAACTCATAATTAATTATTTACTTGGAAACAAATTACAAGAAAATATGCATCACATCAAGACATGAGTCCTCTACTTATATCTAAAATCTTATAAAAAAATATTATCATTTTATTGTGGTTAGGGTGGTCAGACAGACACCTACTTCTTATTTTTCCCTGAAATTTAAGTACTATTGCATTGAAATTTCATTTTTTTCACCAAATAGATTTTTTTATTTTTAAATAAACCTAGTAGGTCGTAAACTACATTCAATTTTCTATAGATTCTATTCTTATATGTTTTTTAAATAATATAGATAACTTATTCAAATTTTTATGTCAAGTTTACTAACTCTGATTTTCTGAATTTTCATTAACACTTAAGGGCCTATTTTTTCCATGATGATCCTACACATACCCACCCATGCTCCATTTTCATATCCAACCTTATCTCTCCTTGAAATAAAAAAAAATTACCATTAATATCATCATCCTCACTGCATGAGCAACTCCATTTCATCTCTTGTCATCATGTAAACAATCTCCCTTGCACAATTTTCACTTTTGATATCAATGACAACAATATGCTTTTGCATAGAATCAACACACTTCTCCTCTGATCCCCTTTTGACATCAATGACAACACATTCCAACAATGAATTCTCAATGAAATATTGATTTGAGAGCTCATTTATATAGGCAATTCATCCAAATGACCATTTATTAGATCCCAAAGGCCGACATAGAAGAAATTTGAATTTAAAACCTTGTTTTCCTGCTTAAATCCTTAAAAATAGGCCGTATAGGACTCATACACCACCTGTGGTTTATGGGTACCACCTATATGGGACTCATATGCCCAAGGTGATGTATGGGTCCTACAAGGCCTATTTGAAGAGAGATAATGTCGAGGAGTGAAAAAATTAAGGTTATATGAGGTCTATGTCAGGATTTTAGTTAAAATATGCCTTGGGATGCACAATATAGGGTCTTAGGGGCCTATATTAAGATCATAAATGTAAGGGTGCCTAAAATCGAATGTGGAAGTTTAGATAAATATATTTTACAACATTTAATTAAGGGAAAATTGGGTTTATTTAGCTTAAAAGGTCCCAAAATCCCTTGTGAATGTGTACACCACATGAAAACACTAGACTAGGTCTATTTAATTTACAAGCCTCCTAATTTTAATGTGAAAGTGTGAATAAATACACTTTACAACATCAAACTAGGGCAGAGTTAAGTTTATCTAGCTTTAAAATAGCCCAAAACCTAATGTGGATGTGTAAAACACATCACAAAAGGAGATCATGGTGATATCAAGTCTAATTTATCATTAATCATTCCCAGATTAAGAGAAATCATACCATCTCCAAGTTGTTGAGCTAAGATAGTGGATGTAGCGCTGAATTTTTACTTGCAAGAATTGTTTCACATCTTATTCAAGGATCAATATTTACATTCTTCATGGCCACTTCATGTTAGATTACATATTTACAGTCCAAGACAACATCCAGAGTATCATAAATTGCATAATTTCATGTTTATGCTTTAATTTCAATATTTCATCATTTTGTTTAATTATCTGCAAGGGGTTTGACTTAGGAAAACCCCTATTCACTAACTATCAACATTTTTTTCTCCCCTTGAGTGTGTTTTTGTAGATTTACAAGTTGAAGATCAAGTGGAGAAGAAGTTTAAAGCAAAGTTACAAAAGTTGTCAAGTTGCAAAGTTGACCTTCATAGTGAAAGAAGACGAAATTGAAGCTACAAAATTTATTATGGGTTTTCATGAGCTGACAACTAGAGATCTGAGAGTGTAGACATCAAGAAAAATAACTTATATCTCAATTTTAGGATCCCTAACAAGGACCCATTCACCACTAAAGGAAAATGAGTCCTTTGTTTCTTAAAAATAGGCTTCTTACAACAAGTTACACATTATTTTAAGCTCTAAACACTCCTCTCATAGTTGCTATAATAGTTAAGGTTAATTTTTGAATTTTATTTACATCTTTTGGCTCTCATAATTGTATGTTTGGTGGAAAACTTAGTGGCTCATCATTTTGGTCAATTAATTTTGATGATCCTTATTTTCCTAACTAATCATTAATAATGAACCCGATCTATTGAATATTTCAATTTTCTAATTTTAAAGTCTTCCATTACATCTTAGATTATATATTGCACTCATCTGCATTTATAGTTTCATTGAATTAGATCTCATTTAGGGTTTCTCGCATTACTTTCAAAATTGTATCACATTTAGGGTTTAGATTTGTATTGTTTTGCATCTCTCTAAATCTGAAAAATACAAAAAAAAAATCAATCATTGTGAATATCATTTAGATCTCATAAAATTGAATTTAAAAATCAAAATAATATTACATTTCAAGTTAGGTATTTGTATTCATTATTTCATATCATTTCTACATTGGATTTGTAGAAAATCTAAAATTGAAACTCATTGTCTCAAACCTAGAACTGAAATACATTACTAAAAGCTTGCAAATCATTGAAAATTAGTTTTAAAATACCTAACTAGGACCCATTCACCTTTATTGGTGAATGAGTCCCTAAGTAGGTCAAACATGGACCTTATGGCATCTTAAAAAGCATTAAAAATCACTTTGAAATCAGTAAAAACATCTCAAAAATACCTAACCAGGACCCATTCACCCTTATTGGTGAATGATTCTACATTAGCTACTCATATACTTTTTCTAAAAATTGAAATCTCAATTTTATGCTTTTTTGTTGTTGTTGTTACTTTCCTATTTCAGTCTTTTGATTTGTTGTTTTATCAAATTCATTGCATTTACCTTAAATTTCTTCATTTTAATGCATCATCAAGAATCAAAATTTGCATTTACAACATTCCATTTTTAGTTTATTGCATTGTGTAATCTATAAATTGCATTACATAGAATCTGAAAATTGCATTTCATTCTAAGTTATTGCATTTCCCCTTTTCTATTTTAGGGTTTGCACACTAGGGTTGTAAAACTTGTATAAGATTTACAATTTGGTGTCCTATTAGCAATACTATTGTAATATGAAGTTTGAGGCTCAAGTCATCCCATGATATCTCACTCGTCACGGATCTTGGTTTTTCTAGCTCTTTGTCTGATAGTGTTGATAATCAACCCTCCATGGCTCATAGTTTGCATACTTAATTTTCCATGACTTCACCTCCTACAACCAATGTTCTTAATGTTACCAACACTAACCCTACTATCCCTAGTTCCAATCAAGCTTTTGGGTCTACTCAAAGCCAAGGTGGAATTCCAATTCCATCCTCCACAATACCAATTTCCATTCCTACATACACTAGTACACAACCCACAAAAACCTTTCAACCTACCACAACCATTCAACCAAACACAACAATCATAACCACTAGCACTGTGTACACTTCCTTAGGTATTCTTGTAGGAAACCCTTCTAGTGTTTTCCAAATAAGCACAATAACTCATCAACAATCCACCCTCACCAACCTATAATTCACTAGCCCTCTGCATACATACACCACTCCACCTTATTCCCCTCAACCTTACAATCAAAATGATCCTCTCATTAGCTCACTTTTGCAAACTATGATATCCCTCCAACAACAAGTTGCAACATTACAACAAATAAAAATAATCAACATTTGCAATACATCAAATCCAACCTGCTATCTTTTGACATATTAAGAGCTCAAATTCCTCAAGGTATAGAAGTCCCTCGATTCAAGAAATATGGTGGAAATGTAGATCCTATAAGCCATGTTTCCACTTTCACAACCTTGTGTAGCGATTTCACCTTTGAGGATAAAATTTTGGCTAAACTATTCCCTAAGTCCTTGAAGGATACTTCTTTAGAGTGGTTCTCTTCTTTGCCAAAAAATTCAATTGGTTTATTCAATGAACTCATTGATGCCTTACCACTTTCATATTCACATGGGTCCTAAGATGACCCTTGCTAATTTAATGACATGCAAACAAAAATAGGATGAGAAAGTGACTAATTTCATAACAAGATATCAAACACTTTATTCACAAGTAAACATTAAGATTCGTGATGCCGACCTTAAACTAATGTTTATTTCCAACTTACAAGATAAAATCTGAAGAAAACTTGAAATTTTTAGATTTCCTTTTGTTGGTGTCTTTTCATGTAAACCAGGTTTGTCTCCTAATCTACCTATGGAATTGACAATTCCAATCAAGGGCAGCTCGGAGGACCTAGACCAACTGACGAGGATTTTTTAACAATAACCTCCTACACTTTGGGCTCAATAGAATGGGATAAGACTGAAATGAATTGGTTGTTCATTAGTAATATCAACCACTTGGAGCATGAGATGGTTATAACATAGTTTCATGGTGAAGGATAATCATTATGTTTAAAATTTGGTAGCAAGCCCCAAGTGAAGACAAACAAAACAATGCATCACAAAGAACAGATGAAAACTTGACCAGTGCCATATCCATTGGGGGAGTCAAATTCATCAACAACTAATGGTTCATATAGATTTTTAACACATAACATGTAATATCTCTGATTATACTGCCTTACAGTATCACCAATTTGTACCTCATCTCAATACTTCTTACCCAATCCTTGTACAAAACACATCAATCTGCAATCTCATTTAAGCAGTTTAATTAATTCCTTGAATCAAAGCTAAAACTAGAATTGTACACACCACAACAGTGAGAAGAACATAATAACCCTTGATTACTTCATTCAAAATTTGAATATATTTGCACATAGGAGAGACATGATCCTGGATTTGTCATTTAAACTCAAATGCCAGCATTGTTATGAAACACTAAATCCCAATAAACTCAAATCCTACAACAAAATGACACCAAACCCATTTGCATTGCCTCTATAACTACAAATTTTACAATTTGAAATGCAGCTCCACACCGAAATTTTGACTAGCTAACTTGCTAACCTCTTATTTTTAATGAGAAGAGAAAAGAATAAGAAGAGGAAAAAATATTCCAGAAGAAACCCTAAATCTGAATAGAAACAACCATCTGGAAGCATCTCCATCGCTGAATAGTGATCTGCCAAATATCTCCTTCATTTCCCTGTAACAAACTTGATTTTGCTCCAAAAACAACATGTGCCCAATTCGTTCTTCAATAGAAAAATGCCATGTGTCCACTCCACTCATTGCCATAAACAGATTCTATAGTTGAAAGGAAAACCTCTCTCCCCATAAAATCCTCTTATCTCTATTTTTTGTTTTTCCCCTTTGCTGGATTTTACTCTGTATGTTTACTCACTGCTGTTTTTATTTTACTTACCATCAGTAAATAAAATATTACATTTTAATTCAATGTCCATGCAAAGTATTTTAAATACTTTACCTAGCAGCAAAGTCATTAGCTTTTACATTTCACCCCAGCATAGTAACAAGTTTCACCCGAGAAAATAAAATAGGCCCCAACCTCCATTTAAATAAAACATTTTATAATACAATGTCAGGCCATTTTAAATTTTGCCCCACATTAAGCACTTTTGGTAAAATATCTTTTAAAATTTACCCCCAAAGGTAAATGTCAATTCCCATTAAAAATTTACTTGGCATTCAACTTGAAATACCCGTGCCATTTAATTCCATGTTGGGACCCATCTCCCATTCCTCTTCACTTTATTTTCCCGTGGACAAACAAAATGAATTTCAATTTTAGGAGCCCATTTAATACATTGACAAAACTTTAGGGAAACAATTAAAATTTTATTTTAACTACTATTTCCCATCTCCCCGCGCCATCGCAATCCATATCTCGTGAGTATTTACGGATCGCAAAATGGCGGGCAACGGTGGAGATTTGGCTGCACCGGCCCCACCACTCCATTTAATCTCATTTGATAAAACTTTAGCTAAAACATTTAACATTAAATGTTTTAATTTCATCGTGGAAAAACAATTTAACAAATCAACCAGAAGCACCTATTTAATTTCTGACCAAACTATAGCAAAATCATTTAATATTAAATGCTTTATTTTTGTTTCTCCCATCTCCCCGCCATCCCACAATCAATAACCCGTGAGCATTTCTGGATCACGATATGGCGGGCGACGGTTCAGATTTTGTTGGAGTCTGACCACTCGATCTCCACCATTGGATCCTAATTCAACTCTTCATCTGTTTTCCCTAATCTTTTGCTCGGCACTATTTGCTCGAGCATCTCCAAGCTTTGCCTCTCAAGAATCATGGCAGCCACGCACCCTTCATCTCACTGGCTGCACCCACTATTTACTTTACAGGCCTCCCTTACATGCTACGTGAGCCCCTCATCTCACTGGCTACCTTCCATTTACCTGCCAGCCGCACCATCCTACCTGCTAGCTTGTGCCTACCATTGCATTTGCAAGAAAGTTCTTAAAGTCCTTTCAACATTTTCATTTGTTGCACTGGCATCATCCAATTTTATGGCCGCGCCTCCTCCATCATAGCGCCCTCCCTCAGCTAGTAGATCCATTTCAACTACTTGGCTGAGCATTAGCGTCCCCACATTGGTCATACCTTCTTTGGTTTGGTCAGGAACAAGAGGCTTGACACACTACCTTCGTTGTGGCCTAAAGTCAACACCATCATATGTGTCTTGTGATCTAAGAACAATTTCGCCATATAGCTGAGGCTCTGCCCATATATCTTGTTCTCCTTCCCATCGACCTTTCAGCACGTGATCATAGCATCCCATGAGACTACATTACATTCGATCATCTATCATTTCCTTGCATTGTAGAAAATGATACATTCCTTATGGTGAATAGCATAGCAGCTCGCACTTGTTTTAAAAGTTGCTAAGGATTTTTCAAAAAATTCATTTTTTTGCATCTATCATGGCATGTCCCAAGTGTGCTGCCCTCCTTCACACCAAAATAACCTTTAACAAAATTCCTTCATCCTAAATGCTCTAGTAAATAAAACTCCACTCAATGAGTAGTGTTCTCCTCCTTGTATGACAACTTACCCTTCAATTTGTTCAGTAGCACGGTAGCTGCCCTGTCTCCTTGCATTAGCTGACATAAGAGTCAACACTTGGCCTTTGTCTGCAAATTACTTTTATTCCATTAGTTTGTTGACAGTTGGAGTGAAAAATTCTATCAGTTGTGGGTGTGAAAATCCAATATCAAAGATAGGCCTGTGTGCTGATGATTCCTTGAGCACAGATGGTGCAGGAGATAGCAAAGTCACCACATCCTTTTACTTTCATTCCTTGTGTATATGTTTTAGAAAATATTTCAAGGTAGGCTCATTTGCTTTCCAAGTCCCTTATAGCTGTTCAAATAACCTAGCAAGAATGGATTTTATTGTGACTGATCTCATAATAATTCAATTGGGACAAGTATCTACCACTACAATTATGTTTCTCAACAACACTCTTCTTCAAGTCAATCAACCAAACGGGTACACGTCTTATATGCACTTCCATAGCCCACTTCCATATGTTGTCATTGTCTTGAGAAAACACGAAACAAGCAATTCACCATCTAATTGGGGCATTTTATCAATTTGCAATTTTATAATCGTGCCAAGTAGGTTAGATCCCCATGTGGGCCCAGCTAAAAAAAATTCATTTTCAAACAAGTTTCATGCTCAAATCATCCCAGGACAACATTTGGATGCATTTGAAGTAGAACGGTAAACAGGGTTGACCTCAAAAACTATTTTCTGACAATTTTGGAAAATGGTCAAAACTGGCCAGGCTGACTTTAGAATTGTTCTGGGAAACCATTCAAACAACCTCATGAAACCATAAAAAATTGCAAGCATATAGTCATTTGATCCAAAAATATAGTGCAAAAGACAGCTCAGAGAAAAAGATCCTGAGGAACCAGATATTAATCAACAAAGTTGCCCAGTCAAAAAGGCTGTCAGGAATGCAACTGCAAAACATAACAAACTGCATTTGGTTTCGATCTGCTAAAAATAGCAAATTAGATCATTAGGATCTGAAAACTGACACCTAAAATCATTTAGGTATGGAGAACACAGAACAACATTCATTTTGACATGACAATCAACTGGTTGCGAAATCCAAGCTCAAACAGGAGGCCGTTTCGCAAAACTGCCAATTTGGAAACAACATAACAATGCAAAAACCTTCCAACTTCACTTTTCAAAACCATGACAAAACCTATCGTGGGAGGCTGAAAATTGACACAAACACTCACATATGTCAATCAAACATGTCTACAAATGGGTTTTGCTTGGAAAACAACATGCCTCAAGTTCTGATTCTCCAAAGTAGGTCATTCAAATTGACCCCTCAAGTGCACTTCTGAAAGTGCAGAGGCAAAATTCTCGAAATGGGCATCTCAAATTTGCAAAATTTGAGAGTGCCAACACCATCCTTCACACAGTTATGTACAACCCTTCGTGATTGTCAAATTTTGACTTTTAGTCATGATGTGAAAAATCCCCCTAGTCATACCAAAATATCCAAATCTACAACTCAAAATAGCTATCAAACTTTCAAGAAGTAGAATAAAGGATTTTCCAACTGAATTCCTCTCAAAAAAGTCAACAAACTAATAATCAAGTGGCATCTATCAAGATGAAAACTCCTTTTAGGAAACATGAGAGAGAAATCACTCCTTTACCCAACACCCTTCATAATATCATGTTGTAGATTATTGACAAGAATATGCTTATGTTACCTCCTATTCGAGAATGTGATCCTAGTATACCATTGCCTAAAGGATTTTGAAAAAAATACTTATTGTCATTACCATCAACAAAATGGACATGGTACAAAATACTATAAGAATCTTAAACATCTTGTGCAAGACCTTATTGAAATTAATCAACTTTAAATCAGAGGTGTGAATGATCAAGGTAATAAGTTTGTAGCTCCTCCTAATCAAAATTTGCAAATAATTACAAATCACATGCCTAAGCACAATATTTCATTTTTCAAAGCTAGCAAAATGAAGAATGAAGTGATGAGTATTGGCATGGATGATGAAAACATAAATGAAGAACAACTAATTGAAATGGTAGCATTTATCGAAGCTAGACCTTGTAAGGCCTTAAATAAAAATCCTCTTGACATTTATTTTTTACAAAATGACATACTTAAGTGTGCACCTAATAGTCCTCCTTATATAGCTGGTTGAATCAATGACAAGCCCACTAATGGGATTAGGATTGATCCTATCTATGGAGAGAATGTGGTCACTGAAGCATTATTATATGTCCATGAGCTATATCAAGAAATATATGACAAACTGAAAGAATGGATCAAGAAACATAATGGGTTTGCTTTCCCTATGATAGGCTCAATAGATCTCCCTTTAAAGGTTGGAATGAAAACACTAAATGAATCATTTTCCATTATCCCACGATATGAACGATTTCGTGTGAAGCTAAGCTATCCATGGCTTCACTCCATGAATGTCATCCCTTTGGTTTTGCATAAATTTCTAAAGTTTTCATTTGGCAATGATATCTTTACTATGTATCATAGTTGATTTAATCTTGCCTCGGCTCGAGGGAATTTTTCATTAGATTGCTTTTGGTCTAAGCCTATGGAACCTATCAAACCTTGTGAGGATTTATTTTTCAAATAATATCAAAAGATCAAGGCAAAGAAAATAGTAGAATTATCCCTTCGAAACATGCCTCAACCTATAACTGGAACACCTATCCTTGACAAAGAAATGATCAAACTAAAATCCCTTCCTAGCATACAAGAAAAACCTATACAAAAACCTCCTACTATTTTCTATAAGAGACCATGAAATAACATAAACAATCCCATTATCCCTCCTAGAGTCAAACACATTTACAAAGTCAAAGAGAAAGAGGTTGAAAAACATCATGTTGTTTCTTCTATTCCTCCCAAGGAAGAAAAGAAACCTATGATTGACAAAGCCACTCCTACACAAACAAAAATTGATAATAGATTGAAACACAATCGAAGTGATAAAGAGCGTAGACATAGATGTCGTGCTATTGATTGTAGATTAAAAACTCAAGAAGACAAGAACAACATAGAAAACCAAAATCCAAACTTATCTAAGAAATGCATGAAGAATATATCTTCTCATCACAACATAAACAAGAGCATTCCATGGACATTATCCTTCGACCTCTCATTGTGATAAATCTGGATGATGACATTGACATTGCAAATATTGATGAAGAAGTGCATGATGAGTTGAATACATTTTTTTCTTCTTCTATGAGCTTAAATGAAAAATATCCTAAAAAGAATGTTGAATCTGGTTCTTCCCCTAGTTCAACACCCACTCTTGTCCCTTTGTCTAGTTGTCTACCTTCCATTTATACCGACGAAGATTGGGATGCAGATGACCTTCTTTTAGGTTGAATCACATGTTCCTTACTAGTGCTTTTGCATTTTCATGTTCTCTTTATGATTGCATGTGTGTAATGTGATCCCTTGTCTTCTTTCGTCTCTCTCTCTCTCTCTCTCTCTCTCTCTCTCTCTCTCTCTCTCTCTCTCTCTCTCTCTCTCTCTCCTTGTGCATTCCTCTATATGTACCTTCATTCTTCTCTATGCCATAAGAATTTTTCATTTGCCTTGTGTTTTCCTTTTGGGGATGATGCAAGGTATCGAGACATTAATGTCTCTTCCATATTGACCCAAAAGCTTTTTCCTTTATTTTTTTTCATTTTTCTTGTGTTTTTCTTTTGGGGATGATGTAAGGCATTGAGATATTCAAGTCTCTTCCATGTTGACCCAAAAGGATTTTTCTTTGTTTTCAATCTCTTTGTGTCATTCTTCTAGTTCTATGAGTATTTGGGGAATGATAATAGTTATGATCTCTCTAAAACAACATTTTAGCAAAGACATATTGACCCTGAATCCATAGATCCCTTATGTATTTGTGGGGAAACCCTTCTTTCCTATTTCATGACAACTTATTTCAAAACCATATGAGTTTGAATAGGGTTTTTGAGGAAAGATCTCATGTCTTAGGGCAAAGAATGGATAGTTTAAAGAAATTTCTCACAATGTTGGTGTAGAAACTTCTTTAAAGTGGGGGCATACATTGATGACATCTTTTGGCATATTTCATGGTGTGATTTTTCTTTTTCTTGTGACATGTTATTTTCTTGGTGGTGTCATTGGGTTTGATGTCCTCCAAGAGTGTGATATTTGTAAGCATATGATCTCCCTTGGTGGCATGATGTGAGTGAGGTATCCCATAAGTGGCGATTTGATATCCTTGACTTGTCCTCTCTTGGAGACATTAGGCACAATTCTCCCTAAGAAGAAGACCTTACATGAACAAAGAAAAATCCCCTTTAACAAAATTTTACATGACATTACAAAAGCATTTATAAAAAGTATTACATTGTAGTGCCTTATCAAAGTTGTTAGGAGGATAACTTCAATATGGTATGAGAGGCTAATATGATTCTCTCATTTTCTACCTCGTTGGGAAAACTCACCTAGTAGACAAACTAAGGTTCCACTACCCTTGAGTGAGCATACACATATTTTGGGATAACTCACCTAGTGGATAGACTGAGGTTCCACTACCCTAGATTGAATAGTGTACGTTACTGATAAACAACCCCCTTACACATGGCATTGAAATAGTTGTGCTTGATCCTTTTATTTGTTTTTATTTTTCTTGGTCTTTGGCAAGGTATGATTATGTATCTTTGTTACTATTGCATACTTAAGTGTCTTGAATGTCTACTTTAGTGTGATTTTGACATGGGGTCATCCTCTGAGTAATGTGGGGTTAAAATGTAGTGACAAAAAAATTATCCCTTTTTCCTCACTTGATTTGGGAATAATTTTCATTGAATTAACATAATGTTGCCTAGGTTTAGTGTTGTAATGTGTTGTAACACATTCAAAGTGATCTTGGACCCCTTTTTAATAAAATGTACTTAACTTGTACCTTATTTAAGGTTTTGTAAATAGTTGTAACACAGTTTAACACTTATTTTGGGTTCTCTTAATTATTTATGGTTAGTTAGAGTTAGGTAGCCCCTTTTAATTCAAATTAAAGCCTTATTTATGAAACCTTCTGAGGATCCATCCTAACACCCAACATTCAAATTGTAAAACATTTAAGTTGGAAAATTTGAGGTCCTAGAAAATGGTGCTGGGACCCATTCACCCTAGGTGGTGAATAGGTCCTCCCTCTATTGGACCTTTCTTTCTTTGCATATTTGACATGGCATAGTGCATTCATGCACATTGTTGAGCTAAGATAGTGGATGTAGCATTGAATATCTACTTGCAAGTATTGTTTCAAATCTTATTCAAGTATCAAGATCTATATTCTTCATGACCACTTCATGTTAGATTGCATATTTACACTCCAAGACAACATCCAAGGTATCATAAATTACACCCTTTCATGTTCATGCTTCAATTTCATTATTTAATCATTTTGGTTTTAATACCTACAGGGGGTTTGACTTAGGCAAACCCCTATTCACTAAAAATCAACAATTTTTTCTCCTCATGAGTGTGTGTTTGTAGATTTATAGGTTGAAGATCAAGTGGAGAAGAAGTTTAGAGAAAATTTACAAAAGTTGTCAAGTTGCAAAGTTGACATCCATAGTGCAAGAATACATAATTAAAGCTACAAAATTTAATATAGGTTCTCAGGAGCTAACAACTGGGGATCTGAGTGTAGACATCAAGGAAAATAACCCAGATCTCAGTTCCAAGAACCCTAAGAGGAACCCATTCGACACTAAAGGCGAATGAATCCTTGATGCTTTAAAAATAGTCTTTTTACAAAAAGGTACACATCATTTTAAGCTCTAAAAACTTCCCTCATAGTTGCTATAACAGTTAGGTTTAGTTTTTGATTGTTAATTGCATCCTTTGGCTCTCATAATTATATGTTTGGTGGAAAAAATTAGTGGCTCATCATTTTGGTCAGTTCATTTTGATGAACCCTATTTTCATACCTCAGCACTATGATCCTACACCTATTATAAGGAAAGAAGGAAAGTGAATGTTATGCAAGTATGTCATCATAGGAATCATCATCATCATCAAAGTAAAAATCACTCAATATCAATTTTAATGCATGACACTCATCATTAAGATGCCCAAGAGTTCTATAATATGCACCATAATTCATGTTTTTCTTAGGCATACCGCTTCTACTATGAGGTGGCAATTTAATCCAACCATTTTTAAGGAGGTATTCCATCATTCATTCAATTTTTGTTTGAGTATGTAGGAATTGCAATTCTTTGAGTTTGTAAGGTTTTTATTGCTTTCTTGATTGACCAATTTTTTTAGATAGATGTTGAGGAGGAGGGCCTAAGATTTCATTATCATCCTTATGAGGAATTGATTGTTCCTTAGGAAGGAGGAAACTTATGTTGAGAGGATAATCTTGATATCCTAATCCTTTGGTTTCTTCAATATGAATTTGCTCTAATTTTTTTTTTCATTTCATGCTCATTAGTTATGTCACATCCTTGTTTAGTTTAAATCCTAAAGCCTTGGCCATAAGTCTCTTCTAGGTTGATGAGAGTGTTGGTCACTTTGTTAACATAAGATGGATAGGTATGCAATTTATTAGAGGGGCTAGGTTCACTCATTGTTGGAAGTTTAGGCTTAGTTTGTTACTCAATTTCAAGATGTAAAAGACCAAACATCTCAAGTTGTGTTAGTTGTTTCATAGAGGGATAAAATGATGCATTATTGTCAAGATTGTTAAGGCTATCATTTATTAACTCATGCATGCTAGCATCATCTTCACCGATGATGTCAACTTCATGAGGAAACTCATTAGGAGTTGGTTGAGCATGGTTAGAGTTAATTGCATTAGAATCATTTCTAAAAACACAACTTGAAACATCAACCAAGGAGAATAAGGACTTCCACACATTGCTAAAACACTTTTCCATTTTTAGATTTTTAGATTTAAAGCAATTTAATTCTTTGATTACACTATGAAAAAGCCTAAAAATTATGTCTTGTAAATGAAATTTTGAAATAACACAATGCACTAACTTTATCAAATGAAGATAGATATGACCAAATTGAGAAAACAAAAAATTTGCAATTAGAAACAAAAATCTGAAAACAACAAAAAAGAATATAGAAATGAATGTTTTAATGCTCAAAAAATCAGATTATGACACTGATTAGGGACTCATTCAACCTAGGGAAAATGGGTCATAGGTGAGGGTTTTGAAACAATTTTTTACTAATTTATGAGTAAATATTACTAGTTTCCAGATTTTGATTTGATATAGCAAGTTTTAGTTTTACTTTTCTATGAAATGTGGATTGAATGTAAATACAAAATGTGACAAAATGACAATCTAGAAAACCTAATTTGATATAAAATTTTGTTTCAATTTTCAAATGAAAATGAATATGATTTAATTCTATGTAAATGATATGCAAGATGACTATTTTTTATATTTTTCAGATTTAACGAATGCAAAGATGCAATCCTAAAACTCTTAAATGAAATGCAAAGTTAAATACAAACTAGACACTATAAATGAGACACAACTCAATGCAAAGAGATGCAAATGAATGCAAAATCTAAATTTAGGG
This sequence comes from Sequoiadendron giganteum, assembly GCA_007115665.2. Lineage (NCBI taxonomy): Eukaryota > Viridiplantae > Streptophyta > Pinopsida > Cupressales > Cupressaceae > Sequoiadendron > Sequoiadendron giganteum. Next base: position 254,294,392 of record CM021101.1, on the reverse strand, counting down.
TTAAAGAGGACTCCAAAATTATAAAATTCAATGATCAAACTTAGGTTCAACAAAACAAAACAACAGGGATTAGGGGTGGGTTGTTAAAAAGGGGGTTAGAACAACAACCTATTTCCCTAATTTCATTCAAGGAAATGAGATCCAAAACAATGAAGTGACTAACAACCAAAAGGTGAGTCAAATCAAGGTATGAATCAAAAAAATTCCTATCTATGAAAGGATGGTGGTAAAATCTAAATAATAATTTAGAGCGAAAGATCAAAACCATCAAACAAACTCCAAAATGCAAGCCATAAAATGTAAATGAAGAATATTAATAAAATATGACAAAAACAATAATCAAAAGGCAGAGCTAGAAATGGGAAACTGAAGTGTACCTTTCACCAAAAGTAACCTTTTGTAGCTCACTAAGGACTCATTCACCCTATGGAAAATGTGTCCTGGATAGTGTTCCTGAAAAATTCTTTTTGGGTTCTCTTCTATTGTGTTTACACTCCCAGATTGTGAATTCTCACTGTCGGACAACTCGAAATAAATTTTATAGAGGAGTTTTTGTGAGATGAAAATTGTTCTTGCAACTTTGACAACTTTGAAACTTTCTTTGATTTTTCTCTTCAAAGGATATTTCGCCTAAAACATGCAATCACACATCAAAGAGAGAAAAATGTTGTTTGTTAGGGAATGGGGGTTTTCCTTGGTCAAACCCCATTTTGGCAATTAAACCCTATAATGAAATGGAAAAGAATGAAGGAATGAAAAAATAAAATAGACCATTGAAGAAGTTGTTGGTTTTGGGAAAGCTCTGCAAGAAGAGTTCCCTTAATGAGTGATTGACACGGGGTTTCACGCATGCAAGTAGAGGAGGCTTGGTCTTCCTCTACGTCAATTTTTGGTGGTAGAATCCTTGTCCTATTGTGGAAGTGTGGTTCTCTAGCCTAGTTTGTGTGAAGCCTGGTTGGATCTAAAGGGTTTTGATGGATAGGGTGCCAACCCCCCCAAATGACAACATCAATGTTTCAAATGTGGCTACGGTTGGGTAGGCAAAATCATTCAGAGATATCGTGGTTGGAGAAATGGTGGCATTTCCTAAAGGGGCCAAATTTTTGGTGGAAGAAAGAAGTGGGATCAGTGATGGAGAGGCTAGAAGAGGTAATTTTTCCATTGAATCCTCTAAGATTGACATTGTTTCTACGAATTCCATTATGTGTAAGGCTTTGGGTGAAGAAGATTTAAAACTTAAAAAATGGGGGTATTCTTGGCCGCTGTGGACATCAGTAAGGTTTCAATGAGAAAATATATGGATGCCTAGCTAAATGATGTTTTGGGGAAAAAACTAGGGTTACATTTCTCATATTGTAGAATGATTCAAAAAGGGATTTTTGAGATTCTCTTCAAAAATCACGAAATGTAAACTCGGGTGCTTAATAAACAATTTTGGAGTGTTGGTAAAATATATTTAGGGTATTGGCCTAGTCACCAGATGCCATAAATGATGAAATATTAGCTCTTTCGAGCCCTATATGGATAGTCATAAATAATCTTCCTCCTAGAATTTGGAACTTCCTCCCTCTATTGATTGAATCATATGGGAGAGTACTCAAAATTGATAACACAAATTAGCCCTTCCTCCCATAGATGTGAGGGGCTTATTCTCTATCCTCCAAGGTGTTGATTTACCTAAAATATTTCTACTCAAAATCAATATTGGGGATACAAAGTGTGCCCTAGAGGTGCTAGGTGATCTTAACGCCTATTATCTATGTCGAAAGGAGGGGCATGTAAGGAGGAACTTCTCGTTAATTTCAAAGAATCAAACTGGTATGAAATTAAACCTAGGAAATAAATAGGAAATTCCCAATGTAGTCGTGGGTGGCAGTGATGTCATTTTAGGATCCATGAGTGAAAAAAAAAATTATCCATGATAATATGAGCATCCTTGTGGAAACCCGAGAGGGTGAAGAAAAGGGAGAAAATACCCTTGAATATTTTTGGGTGATGGGGTCAAATTTATGGACATACCTTAGCAAAGCCTCAAACCTAACAGAGGAAAGGAAGAACACCCTGAAAAAAAAATAGAAGAGAATATTGAAACCTCTGATTCCTTGATGGGAGATGTTATATTTGATTTCTCAGGTAGAAGCTTTGAATTTCAAGAAGATAGTGAGGCTAGTAGTATGGAAACAAACTCACTTAGTGAATCTGGTGATGAGAGTGAAAACTGAACACATAAGTGGGGATGGAGTGGAGGAAGATTATGGGGAAATGGGAACCATAGCCCCTCTGGGGGTCCTCTAGACTCATAAAAAATATCACCAATCGAGGTGCCAATCACAAGGCAGTTGGAGTCCTCCTTTGCAATCTCTCTTGAAACCATTAGCTATATGGGGGTTAAGAAGAATTCCCAACAATTGGTGTTGGATAGGCTTAAAAATGGTTGAAAAGCTATGGATTTGAATAGGAAAGAGGAGCCAGAAGAGAAGACCTATTTCCTCAAAAACTTCAGGTTACGTAAAGTGGAAAACAATAAATAAATAGCTCTTAACAAAAATAATAAACCTTCCAATGTAAAGGAGAATATAAATTCTTTTGAATCCAACATGCAACCATCTCGTAATCCACTAGGTACCACAAATGGATTAGATATAGGTTAGTCTTCTGTGGTGGAAGGGAAAGAAATAGAAAATTCCTCTCTTTCCCCTTGTACTCAATGCACTAATGATACTTCGATGGGTAGTGTAGTGTTGGATGGTGGTAGAAGTCAAGATGGCTTAGAAGTAGACCTAGCTACTTCAAATAAAAAGTAAAGGATGGGAGTGAACCAGGAACCTCCCATGGTTTCCAAATTGCATCAGGTAACATTGACCCCCAACTAGTCAATGCAACTACAAGCTGTGTAAAGGATCTGGCTCTTAAGGGAGTCATAGAGAGGGAGAATATTTACAAGCCTAAGAAAACTCACAAGACAAGGGGGGGGGCAAGGAAAGAAAAGGACACAATAATCCCAACAAGAAAAGGGAACTTGAAAGTCCTCCCACACACAAAAAGGAAAAAGATAAGAACAGTCATCCAAAGCCCAATAGCTAAAAAGATGCAAGTTGAGCCAAAAGTAAAAAATGCTTTGAAAAATTTAGAGCAGACAAAAAAATCTCCAACACTTCAGATAACAATGAATCTTAATTGCATCTCATGGAACATCAAGGGTTTAGAAACCCCCGATAGAAATCCGATTGTCAGAAGATTTTTAAATCAGTGCAAGGACAAAAATATTGTGCTTCTATAGGAACTTAAGTCTGTGGATTTTTCCATCGAAGCTAACCTCAACTTTATTTGGAGGGTAGCTACACACTTTTCTACCCAGCATGAAAAGGGTAGAGGGTAGCTTCCATCATCATCTCTAGTGAATGGAGTTATTTTGTCTTGGGGTTCAGTACCTCTACTTATAATAGGGCAGTCTAGGTCACCTTGAAAAAGGATGACAATTCACTTTGGATATGTTCAATATATTCCCCAAATGAACATGTCTAGAAAGAATCAACTTGTGGAAATGGATTTGTGATCTTAGTGATGTGTCATGGATCTTGAGAGGAGATTTTAATATGATTGAAAAAAGGAGGGTAAACATGGGGGTTTGGAGATGGATTGGAAAGGTAATGAAGAGTTATTTTGGCTAAAAAATAAATCCAAATTGAATCCAAATGTCCCCAATGAAGTTGGGAAAAATGACTACCCCTAAATTTTGTACACTTGGTGTGACACCCAAAAGGGGATTGTGTGGCTGCAATTAAATCAATCTGGAAAATTAATTTGTGGATGCACAAGGGGCTGACTGGCATTGAGATATGGTAGTTGAATACAAAAGGCTAGAAATATTTGTTCTAATTGATAGGAAAGAAAAAATCCCTTGATGGGAGGAGGAAGGAGGAGTTTCTCCAAGAGAAGCTCCTTCAAGTTGAATCAGACCTTCAGAATGAGCCAGAGAATGAAGGCCTTGGGGAACAATATAGAGTTTTCAATGAATCTCTGAGAAGGTTGTAGAACTCAAAAATACAAGGGTTTAAGATAAGAGACAAGTTAAACTTGCTGGAAAGTGGTGATAGAGGCTCAAAAATTTTCTTTGGGCTGCTAAAGGAGAAGAATATCAAAGAAAACATAGAAAAAATTCAATATGAAGGGAACCCCATCACTGATTAAGAGGATATTAAAAGCCTCTTTTTTATATTCTACAAGGATTTTTTTACCTCAAAGAGTAATGGCGAGGGTTGCTCCAATGCAAGAGATTTAATTAAAGCTATCATTTCAAAGAAATAGAGGGGAAAGATGCAACTATCTTGAGCCAAGATATATCCAAATATGCAATTCAAACCCTACAAAATGATAAGTCTCCCACAACAAATGGTCTTCCTGTTGAGTTCTACAAGGTCTTCAATGACTAGATAGTGGATGAATTGTTCTTTCTATATAAGGAGGCATTGGAAAAAAATCTTTAGGAACAAATATAAACAAAGGAATCATAAATTTTTTGCCCAAAGAAGGTGACAAAACATAGATTGGAAATTGGAGGACAATAAATTTGTTGAATGTTTCCTACAAAATCCTTGCTAAATTTTTAGCAAAATGACTAATTTATATTCTTCCAAGGTTTGTAAACAACACCCAAACTAAATTCATTAAGGGCAGATATATCCTTGAAAACTTAATTACAAGCTAGGAAGCGATGGAGTGGGCTAGGGTAGAAAATTAGGAAGCAACAATGGTGCTTCTTGACTTTGAGAAAGCCTATGACAGTGTTGAATGGGAGTTTATCAAGATGATGTTTGAGGCCTTTAGCTTTCTTATTGCATTTTGTAATATGGTGGCCACTCTGTTCAGAGATGTAGTAGCCCAAGTGGATGTGAATGGCTCCCTTACAGAGGAATTTTTATTGGAAATATCAATCAAGCAAGGGTGCCCCTTGGCCCCATCCCTATTTTTGATTGGTGTGGATGTACTAGATTATATCCTCAGGGCTAATAACAACTCACCAAAGGTAAGTCGTATAATTCTTCCTAATCAAAGTGAACTAATTGAACCGTAAAGAAAATAGAGGGCTGAAATTCCACTATTCTCCTTAGGTGATTCAAGAATGTCCTAAGATCCCAAATTGGATTACCTATCAACCCAAAAGGTGAGTCAATTCTCAACAAGGAAGACCTAGGAGGGGGTTCTGTAAACTTTAAGGGTTTCACCACCAAGCAAAAGCTTGGAAAAGACAATTTAACATTCAACTTACAAAACCTAGTAATGCAAGCTAAATGATGAAATAATGCAATAGAAAGTTATGATGTATGTGTACCTGGGAAGTCTATAAATGTGATAAGGATTTTGGAAATGTAAAAATTCTATCACAATATTTTGAGGAGGAATAAGATGCGCTTACTATTGTCTTAGTCCCGCTACTATTTTTTGGGGTAGATGCAGAATCTTCAGATGTCAGAAACGGATCTAAAAGAATCTCTAAAAAATACTCTTAGGAGGACTAAGATTCCCTAGGTGGCAACTTAGTGCCTTCTAGAATTTCTGAAATATCTGAATGTGATCCTAAGACCAAAGATCTACACTTCCTTCTTCTTAGATCTCTAGTTCTAAACTTCCAGATCTGGCCTATAGGTGAGTTTTCATGAACATGACAACTTTTTTTTGCAACTTTGCAACTTTTCACTTTAAATGATCTTCAATTCTTCAAACTAAATCTACAAACACAAACATGCAAGAGAGGAAAAACTTTTTGATTGTTAGTAAATGGGGGTTCCTTGGTCAAACCCCTTGTTGGTAATTAAACCTTGAAATAAAATGAAATAAAGGAGGGAAATAATGAATGGACAAAGTGCTATGTTGCAACTCACCAAACCCTTGTTGTGAAATTTGCAAACTTGTGTGAGATGACTAGCTTGAATGTAGATCCTGAATCTAGTGAATGCTTGATAGATCTTGACTTGAATTGCTTGCTTGAATCAAAACCTTGCATCACAAATGTTAGCTCAAAAACACACATGATACAAGAATATCCTTGATATGATGCTTGAATCTTGATGATGGATCCAAATGCTGAACATGAATTGATCTTGATCTCACAAAATTTCCTTAAGAATGAATACTTGAATGCTTGGGATGAAAATGAGTGAATGAACCTTTAATTTATACTTATCCATGCTTAATATCTTGAAATTATACCACAAAAAGACAACATATGAATTCAATAATTAAAGGAGGCTAAATCCCACCAAGATTTAAAATTAAATCCCAAAAATTACTTAAGGGGGACTAAAATGCCCTAGGTGGCATCTTAGTCCTAAGTCTTGAAACTTGGGGCACATACTCCAAAAAGGGGTGCATTTAAGGTGCATTTGAAATAAGGGTCCCAAGACCTTTAGGGTACAAATATGCCCTAGGTGGTGTCTTAGTCCCGACCCAAAAATTAGGGACACAACCAAAATAATTAAATTATCATTTATCTTTTGATGTTTGTTGGGATTAGCCATAAAAAGATGTAGTTCATTAGGCTTGTGGATGAAAAATAGGACCAATTAAGACATAAATAGGGATAAATAAAGCAAGGCAGACCCAAAAGAGTGTGAAAATGCAAGGGTGTACATTTTACTACACTACATTAATTAACATCTAGTTCATAGATGACACTGCTCTTTTTCCCTTATTTCCAACTCGATGGAGAAGTTGGACCTATTTTTTTTCACCTCTGGTGGAAAAATTTATCTTTGCAAGTCCATCATGCTAGGCTGGAAAGAAAATCCTCTAGATTGGCTTGCCAAGTTTGGTTTATAGTGGGGAGGACCCCTAAAGCAAGTCAGGTATTTAGGCATTCTGTTTGCGGTCTACCCAAACTTGAGGGAGATGTGGTTCTAGATCTAAAAGAAGATTGATGTAAAACTAGGAAAATGGAATAGGGAATAGCTCTCCTTGGTAGGACTAATTCATATTTGTCAAAAAATCCTATCTTTGTATAGCCTATATTTTTCTTCTATTTGGTTGTTCAACAATTATTAGGTGGATGAAATTAAGAAGAAAATAAGAGGCTTCCTCTGGTTGGATGGGAAGGGCAAGAGGAAGCTGCATGTGGTTAAGTGGTAATGGTGTTGTTTGAGAAAAGCAAAGGGTAGATTGGGTCTAAAGGACCTAAAACTGCAAGGGATTGTATTAGCCACTAAATGCATTTTCAAAGCCCTTGATGGTGATGATTCAAGGAAATTTATGATTAGAAACAACATTCAAAGCGTAGTTCCTAAGCATGCAAATTTATGGAAGGACCTCCCCCTAAGTGACCTCCTTAGCATCCAACACCCTATGGTTCCTGGGGGGTTTGTTGGTGTTCAAGATTATCTGGAAAGCATGGAAACATGCCAAGGTACATATTATCAATTCCAAATTTTTCATAAACAATACATTGTTCACATGCATATCAATCTGATGGAGCCTTGTGCACAAGGGCAAACCCCTAGCTCTTTTGCAAGGGTTTTCAACTAAATTTTGGGCTGAAAAAGGAATAAAGACCTTTTCCCACATCTAAATGGCAATTAAGAGATTGGACTCAGCTCAGTGATGAGTTCAGACTCCTTGAAACACAAAGAAGAACTTAATCTATCATTAAGGAGGCCTACAATGAACTCACTTCCCCAATAAACTATGTGTACAATAAAGAATAGTATAGGGTTTTTTCTTGGGATGGCGGTACTAGACTCACTATTCTTAATGCAAAGAGTGTGTACAACTCTTACCTATCAACAAGAGACCTTCAATCACTTGAATAAGATCTGGAATCACAGTTTAAATAAATGTGAATGGTCAAAGTTTTTGAGAAGTGCTTAGACAAGTGCAATTGAACCAAAGAATTCTTGGTTTAGATAGCTTTTAACACTACAAAAACTACCATGCAAGATATCTGCAGATGACATTGAAATTTGTCGCCTTTGTAGGGTGTCAAAAACTATAATTCATTTATTTTTTGAATATATATATGCTAAGGAAATATGGAATTTGTTTTGTCACAATCATGATATTTGGGATGCTAATGGAAAACCCAACTCATTTTTTTTCTTTCTAAAATTAATCAAATTGGGAAAGAATTAACAATTTTCTGGATCTGTTTTGCAACCAAAATTCTTTGGCTAATATGGAAATCAAGAAATGATGAAAAATTTAAAGGGATAAGGGGGACACTTACTCATTCAAACAAAAGACTCATTTTGTATAATGTGGTTGTGCAAGTAACTTTAACTATAAAGGTGACCAAATTCAAATTCCTAAATTTTTTTGAGGGTATAATGCCTATAATTTTTTGCAAAACCAACTTCGGGGACTGTTGGAAACATACCAACAAGATTTTCCTAAGACCTTTGGAGGTCTTTCAAAAATAATTTAATGACAAGATGAAAAAGGACAATCAAAATGAAGAGGTTCTACCATTGCTCAATATGGAGGATTTTAATAGGGATGAAATTGAAGCAGTAGGTGCTCTCTTGAGGATGAAAAATTAGGCACTTAAAGAGAATGCAACAAGTTAAGGTGATAGACTCCCCTATTTTTGTTGGTAACTGTGATGGTGGTTAGTTCCTTTTTTATTCTTGTGGCAGTGCACTACTCTTCCCAGTAGTGCAGTTTGTTCCTTGTCAGTACAATGGCTTTTACTAGCAGCATATAGTATACTTTGACAACACATTGGCTACTTTTGGTGAATTAGGATGAAACTAATATATGTAATCAATGTAGTTCTTGATGTAATGTAAACTACCACATGTGTAGATAATTATTTTGCAATGGGAGGGGCATAAAAGACCTTGTTGTATGTAGGATATTTTATGATTTAATTTTGGCAATATTCTCCATGTATCTTTGTTGCTCAGATTACGATATCTGATACAAAAAAAAGAATGAAGAAATGATGAATAAACAAAAATATGAAACAAATCACCAAACATTATTTGAACCTTGGATTACAAATTTGCAAACTAACATGAAGTGGCCTCAATCAATGTAGATCTTGATCATTATACTTGTCCTGAAATAATGCCTTTGAATACTTAAATAGATCTTGAACATTGCATCACCATATTAGCTCAAACAACATGTATGATGCAATAAATCTTTGATATAATGATGGAATCTTGATTGTTGCAATAATCTTCTATAAATTTTCCCTTGAATGCTCTCTTGATCTCTTAAACTTTCTATTAGGAATGCTTTCTTGAAAATTCTTAGGATTTTCAGATGAAACATAGTTAAATGACCTCTTATTTATACATATCTTAACATTAATTCCCAAAATTTAAATATCACAAGCTGACATCTGAATATACATTTGAAATCTTTGAAAACCCACCAAAAACATAATTCAAATTTAGGTCCTAGATGCAAGTGAGGAACCATTTTCCCTATGGAAAATGGGTCGTAGGCCATTTGCCTAGGACACACATTACTCAATGCTAAACATAATATTACGACATTTATAAATGTTGAGTTTTATCCCTCAAAAAATACAATTAATTAGGCTTGGAATTGAATTAAAGGGGCCAATTAAGGAAAATTAACCTCAATTAATTAATAAATCCATTGATTAGTGTTGAAGTGTAAAGGTACACAATACAATACCAAAAACAAGGCACAATTAAGTCCATTTAAATAAAATGGGCCCTAAAATTAATGTGAATATGTAAAATGCATATTACAACAATAAATTAAGGCATCATTAAGCTCATTTTATTATTAATTATTCATTCCCAAATTAAGTGTGAAAAAGGAATACTTTTTCCTACACTACAATATATATTAGACATTTCATTTTGTACCGTTGAAAATTGTCACCCTTGACAATTTCACATTACATTGACACCCTATTTTTCTTATAACATTAATTATAATAAAAATAATAAATACCAATTTTGGTGCCAGATTTAAAATATAAATTTAAATCCTTGTCATCCTGACAATTTTGGGCTAAAAGTACCAGTCTAGAGCATAGGGCACCCTAAACCAAAAGTAATTTTTTGAATGTTCAAAATTTTGATTGGTGGGCTTTTATGATTTGAAAATGACCATAGCTTAGCACCTACCCAAAGGAATTAATTAAAATACATATATAAACATTTTTTCCTCTCATTTTTAACATTAAGTAGGTAATTTATGAATGGTCCATCTATTAGTTATGATGCAATTATGGAGAAGTATCGAGTTATCCTCTACATGCTAGTTTCAACAATCTATGGTGTATGTTAGCTAACCTTGAATAGGTCTATCAATCAATAAAGTTATCCATCAATCAATTTGTGTGTGACATCTCTTATTCAAGGGTTTTCACATCAAGGTAATGCTATCATTTATCATTCATGAATTTCAATTAGTCATTGTTGTTTTAGCATTTTCCCTACTTAGGGTATCCTCTCTTAATCATCATCAATCACTATAAGTGGATGTATAAATACCAAAGATAGGTTTTGACTTAAGCAAGCCCCTATACAACACAACCTTTCCTCTATTTTCATATTTGCAAGTCAGATCTGAAGCTTCCAACTAGTGACCATCTAGGGAAGTTGAGTGTAGACCTTAATCAACATCTTAGAATTTTTAGATTTGAAGAAGGAGAAAATTAGTCTAGCCTGGTGCCACATAGCCTAGACCAACAAATTCTGGCTCATATTTCAATCAAAGTTTCATCTCTATCATTTTTTTTTGGTCTTAGGTCTATACTATTACTTTTGGTTGTCATTTTTTGTGATAAATTATGTTTCTAGATCTAGGGTTGCAGGTCAAAAAGGCTCATTAAATCATACAATAAATTTCTCATCAACATAACACATTACAAGCATAAACCCTAAGAGGTTGGATCTCCATTGTGGTAGAAAGTCAATCATAAACCCTAGGCAATTTATGTTTAATTTTTTGTAAGTGAAAATGAGATAATCTTAGTTATCCTAATTGAATCTAGGATCACTTTTCCTACAAGTTTTTTTGGTGAAATCGACATATATTACACTTAATGTTGTCAAGGATTTCCAAGCTTTACTGAAAAGGCTCACCACATCAACGAATCAGTTAATTACATAATCGACTAATGAAGTGCCACCGCCATGACCTTTCAGTTGTTTTCTAGTTTTTATTGTTATTTTAAAAGGCGTTATTTAATTTTTGGGCAGTTACTTGAGAAAGAAGCGATTACTCATTCGCTTATATATATTTGCATCAAAAGAAATCTTTCTAGATAGTTTTGAAAGACCTGATATTTAATAATTTTGAATATAATACTCTGCAATTTTGAAACCTCTATTCATGTATGTGTGTATGGTTTATGGAGATAATTTGGAAAACTTGAATCTGTGTGTTTAAGCTTTCTCTTGTTCTTTCTATTATTCTTGTGTGAATTTTTGGATGTTTATCTCTATAATTGGTTTCATTTTCATATGGTTTTGAATTAGTAATCAAGATTTATAAGCATATATGTGCACACTAGTCTTTGTGCTAATATTAGTACTATTTATTATATTGCATCTGATATTAGAAAGTTTTTTGGTATTGGGTTTTCTATCTTTACTGCTTTCAAGTAAAAATTATACATATGTTTTATTTCTTTAGTTTTTATGAATTCTTTCAATATCATAAGAGGGAGTTATACCTCCAAAATTCAGAGGGTAATTGTTTCCTTAGAAGAACAATTATCTAGATTTTTCAAAAATAATTACACCTTTCGAGCAATGAAATGAGTAATACCTGAAGGTTCCCAATCTATTAGCCAACACATATCATAGATTTAAAAATAATTTTGTTTAAAGTTACCTTGTCTATTTTTCCAATGTAGATAGTGATTAAAATCACATTTATTCTATTTTCTTTCCATTCTAGATGAGCATTTAATAAAATATGCATGATTATGAAAGACAACCATGTGAAATTAATTCCAAATATCTACAATATCATAAGAGAAGTCGCTTTATTATGATCATCATAGAGAAGAAATAAGTGCTAATCATATATTGCAACAAACACAAAACTTACATCAAACATCACATCAATCAATACCTACCCACATAAAATCTTCTACAAGTTCCCAAAAACAACAAACTAAAACACATCTATGTATATAGATGACACAAAACATAAATTCAGTAGCCAACTTGGGTATTAATAGGTCTACCAACTATTTAGAGACATCTAGATAATTTCTAAATAGAATTGACTCACTATCAAACTTACAAAAATATACTATTTGTAAGGAATGGTACCTTGGTATGCATTATTTTTCATCAAATAACAATCCTATTTGTAGAAGATACATTGCTGAAAAAGGCATACACCAATTATCCACAACTAATAATATGGACCCATGTGAACAAGATAATATGCTGAGAATTCTCACCCAAGTAGAAGATATTCGCATTACATGTGTCAATTCAATATTGTAAGTTATTCATGCTCATGGTGGACAATACAAATATAGTTATCACATAATTAGCTTCCCCTAAGATATCAAAAAAATTACCAAATCTCTACGATATAGATTTAAAGACTTGGATTTATTAATAGTCTGAAGAATTAATACAAATGGAAACCATTATGATTTTTATGTTAGTAGAATTCATGTTCAAAATGCACTACATACTTGAAATCAAATATGACCCCTATTACAAGGATGTTGAAATCAATATTGATGCATTAGAACTACTCCTTGATTTTACTACAAACATTATAGATATGATTCATACAATGCAAACTGAAAATGAAGAACCTACATCACCACATGTTGAAGTTAAAAATAATCACAATTGTGTAGAAAGTGAAATAGAATATTCAACATCATTTATGTTTATACTACCAAATAGACGTCATGAGTTGCAAATCATTAAGGAATCTATACACATAGAAATTGAAAATTATCACATCATTCATTGGCCCCATATAAGTTCAACCCCCATAAATAAGTACACTACTTAGGGTCTATTTGATATGGCATTTCCCACTCTCTTTCCAAATGGAACTGCATTATCCATGCAACCTCGAGCTAGGGAAGTGCAACTTAATTGATATGCCTTGCATCTTATGCGATATCATGATAATAGATTTGGACAACATCCATGATATAGATACTTCCTTCTAAATCTTATGATGTGTCATCATAGCCAAGCAATTACATCAGTATTTATCAAAAGAAAAGTAGACGATCATATACCAACTACTATTGAAGACTTTCGTGCCCACTTACATTAACTACTTGAAAATCAATTAGCTAAAGAGCTCATGCATTTTGGCTCCACCTTATGAGATACAAGATCATATTGGAAAAAATGTCATTTTGATCCTACAAATATGATAAACCAAATTGGATCCCTGAATTTTTTCTTCCCATTAAGCATAGCGGATACAAAATGGATTGATTTACACACATTTTTTTCATCCAACCCTACATCCACTTTAAGCTCTAACAAAAACCACATAGATAATGTGATTAAAAACCTGCACACCACATATTTATATCCACATCACCATTTCATAATATTTTGTGAAGAGGTCATTGAGAAGCATTTGCATGCCATAAAATCCACTTTAGCTTGTGATGAATCAGGAAAAAAATCTTACAAACCAAAAATAAATGATGAAAGGTTAAACATTCATAACCCTAAGATGGTATCAATATGTAGAGAAAATATAGATTTCCAACCCATCATCTCACGATTTATTGTTTTGAAATACATCATCTAGTATGCACCTAAAGATAAAAGAAAATCAAAGAGTTGTGTTACTATATTGGCAAGAATATGTTCAAATGAAAACATATCAAAATTTTGTGGTTGAGATACAATCTACATACATACAATACTACATGCATCGACCAGATCACTTAGAAATATTCTCACTAATCAAGTCAACAAGATCCTTTACATATGTTTCTAGTCATAAAGGGTGCAAATGGTGAAATAGAAAAGAAAAAGCAATTGTGCAAGTTTTCCCATGATTTTTTTCCATTCCAAAAGAAGAATCTGAATCTTTCAAAACATTTTATTGGAGTGAATTGATATTATATAAACATTTTTGAAAAATAGATAAAGATGTAGGCCTCAACAAAGAAGAGTTCATTCATAACTGGAAACACATAAATTATACACAAAAATACAATGCATGGCATGTTGATCATACAGATCAAATGGAAGTTTCCCTTGAAGAGGAAAACAATTCTAATAAAAAAATGGATATACAAGATACTCTACAAATGAATGAATGGGAGTTATTATCTCCAATAGGCCTTGCTAATAGTCATAATTTAAATAAAATTGGAATGCTTCCTGGTCGCCATGATTTTGACAACAATAACATATGGGATACTCATACTGTTCTAGCATATTTTCATCAAAATGCATTACAATTTGTTAACACAAACAAATGTCCAACAAGATTTTCATCCCCCCTTTAATTTGTACAACTAGAACTATACATTATCAGTGAAACACCAACTAGCACTTACTATCATCACAAACCACTCGATTCATAATTATTCAAAACAACCGCTACATATGGTGATACTTATAAATGCAGGAGCTAGAAAATCCTATCTAATTAGTTGCATAACAAATGCACAACAAGAGTAAAACCACTCCTTGTTCTTGCTCCAACAAGCATTACAATTTTTAATATACAAGTGTCAACTATACATGCAACCCTAAAGATTCCAATTAGACAAATGCAACCATTACAAGGAAAAAAATTGACAATATTTCAAGCAGAGATGAAAAATATACAATACCTTCTCATTGATGAAATGATCTTCATTGGGCCAAAGCCACTATTAAAAATTGATAGCAAGTTACGCAAAGCAATCCACCAATAGCAGAATATATGCTTTGGTGGCATTTCTATAACATAAAAGAGACCTTGAACAACTATAACCTTTTATGGATAAACCTATCTATGCATCCCACATAGCTTCTAAAAACATATGACACAAATTTAATACATTTGTTACAATGCAACAAATATCTAGACAACAAGGTGACACTCCAAATCATATATACTTTTGTCATATATTACAAAGCATGTGGAATGTAGAAAATAAAATACGTGATTGGGTATTATTAATGACTTGCTCAAACAAGAAGCTAAGGACAACTGCACAAGATTTTTACCAATCAATACACTTATTTGCTACAAACGAACAAGTGACTTTACACAACAAGAAATTTACAACTTTCGAATCTACTTGTTGAACTTTTCGCTGATGTAAATACACAACACACATATTATCTACTGATACCAACAATGAGAAACTACCCGAAGAGGTACTACTATGCAAATTCCAACATGTCATGCTTATAACAAACCTATGGATCCAAGGTGGACTTGTAAATGGATCTCTTGGAGAGGTCAAAGACATTTTATATCCCATTGAATCTAAACCACCTGAATTACCAACATACTTTACTGTCATTTTGACAACTATAATGGTCCATTGTGGGATGAAAGAAACCCAAAAAATATACCAATACAACCTATTTCTAGAGGAAATCGTAGAAAAATACCACTATCTATGGCATGGGCTATCACTATGCACAAATCACAAGGCCTAACACTAAATAAAACCATAATTGATATTGAAAAAACTAAAAGAAAAGGCCTCACATTTACGACAATTTCTAGAGTCAAATCCATAATAGGCCTTTACATAGAGCCTGCACTTTTTTTTTTATCGCTATTCCAAAATGACAAAAAATCCATACAACATTATTAGAAAGAAAGAAGAAGGTCGCCTACAACTGCCCTCTCAATAACATGTTCAGATAAGTACATTTACTTCATAGTCTTTGAAAGTTATACAATTTTATTTGTTCGCTCATTTAGTAGAGAGAAGCAACTCAAACTAATCAATTTCATTTTTTTTCCCTCATAGAGGTGGCCAATCGAATGATCAAGCAAAGAACAATTCTAGATTTAAACTCTTTCTAAGAACTTTTCTTTGTTACTATTTTTTTTTGATGAATAGGCAGATATCTATATTAATTTAAAGATAAGAGTACATATTCACAAAACTAGGGGCGAGTGGTAAGAAGGCACACCCCGAATGTCACATGGGCAGCGACCAAAAATAACAAAATATCAGATCACGCAGGCCCAACCCAAAAGTCTAGAAGCATAAAAAATTAAAAAGAACATGCCACTAAGCAGCCAGAGCAATGCCAACACAGTGAGGGGGGTCTCTGTCATCCATATTTTTCCCCCATACATCAGCGGGGTCTGGAGTGACGTTAGGAGGAGCACCCCACCCATCATCATCTTTACCTTTATCTTTATCTTCTTCCTCGCACCGGGGTGAGATTGCAAGAGCCAACCGTGGAAAGCTTTTGCCACTGGCAGGCCAACCAGAACCAAGAGCAGGAGGAGCATCACAGGGCCACTCAGAACTGCCACCGCCACTCCCCGACACACCACCAGAAGGCCACCCTTGTGGAGCCCGCGGCGGCGAAGAGTGAGCACACCGAGAAGGGTGAGAGTCTTGTCGAGCAAGGGGCTGGGAGCGGGGACAAGCAGAGCCACTCCGCTGCTGGCACCGAGAGGGCAACCGACTGCGGGAGGAGGAGGGCAAACCAGGGACCTGAGCCACAACACACGGGGCATTGCCCCAGTGGTCCGAGAGGACCTGTAGGTGAGCCACCTCAAGTGCAACTGTGTTAGCTTGCACCTGAATCTGTAAGAGAACATTAGAACAAATAACTGCTTTAGCATACAAAAAAATATTTATATCCATTTGAGAATGAACAAATATGCAAGAATTTATGTCTTTCCAGATGTTGAAGAGGATTTCCACCCTGAAAGTGTGCCAAAGTTGGGTGAATTTAGTAGGGAACCTAGGCGAGTCTCCAAGCAGACCCTACTTTTTTTATTTTCACTCTATCTACATATGTAAAAACATATTTACAAGTTATACTTCTTTCGTCTAACAACATTGTTTTGCAATGCATATGAATTCTAAGATCTCGAAAGAGTGGTTACAAAAAAATCAAACCGACACTCATTTTCCTCTTTGATATCTATAAATTGGCTACTACTTGTTCCAAAGGAATCTAGTTGTTTTCAAATGAACAAAACCTCCACCACAATTATAAAATACAATGTATCATATATAAATTTGAAATTAACTATACTGAATTATGTAATGTTCACACTCATTATAATTTTACTTCTTTTATCCTATCGACGTACTCTTTGAACCTCCTATAAATGCAAATGCTAGTTAAATATTAACCCTTTTAATATATAAATAATTGTATGTAAGAGTTTTTATTTCCACACTATGATGTTGTGTCCTAATTTCCTAGCGACGTACTCTTTGAACCTCCTATAAATACAAATGCTAGTTAAATATCAACCCTTTTAATATATAAATAATTGTATGTAAGAATTTTTATTTCGACACTATGATGTTGTGTCCTAACCACATTACAATGCCTCTCCTCGACGTAACAGACATAATAATGTGTAGAATTTGGAGTTACACGTGTCAAAAGCCTCCAAAGTGAATGTGTATACGGCCGAGAAGGTTCACCGACCACTTTCTGTAGCTGACGTCACCCGGCGAAAATTTCGAACGAGTCATTATCAGGCCAGCAAGCTGGGGACGCGTGGCCTCTTTTTATTATCATTCAGACGTAGATTGCGGGCACTGCTTTATATTGCCGCTGGATGTCGATTGTTATATGACTGATTCCTAAAGTCAAAGTTTGACAGCAGAAAATTTTTATTATTAGAAATTTTATTATACTTTAATATCAATAGTTAATTTAACACCAGCGTTGAAACCTAGTTGTAAATATAATATAAAATGTTTCTAATTATTATTTGTAAATAAAAAAGCAGGATATCCATATAGATGATTTGAGAGGCGACTGTAGGGCTTAAATTTGACGGTCGTCTCAACAATTTTTAACTGAGATTATCTATTCAAATATACCTTTAAAACTTTATAATATATATATTATAATTGAAATTTTAATTGTATTTTAAGAAAAAAATCTCTAAATACGGTCATACGGCCATCAAATTTAAGGCCCAGTGTGAGACGAGGCCTTGTTAAATGTTCGCGTCGGTCCACGTACGGAATCATAGCAGGTTCGATCAACACCTAACAATTTAGTAGAACAGGACTTAATATCCAATTTTTCAAATAAAAATAAAATGAAAACCACAGCATGCGACTCGCATTGTAACGGCCCTAATCAATACCAAATGACTATGATAGGGTAAGTTTGACCATTTTAGGAAATGACAAATCTAAAAGGTGGTTATTAATGGCAACAAAATCTCCCGCACATGTCGAGGCGTGCAGATTACGTTGGCCTGTCTGCTCGTTTTCTTCGATAAAAGGAGAATGGTGGGGCTGGTGGAATCCAGAGTTTGGAGCAGAAATCAATGGGCCGAGCTCCCAAAGATGAGAAGATGGGACTTAAGAAAGGTCCCTGGTCTTCCGAGGAGGACCAATTACTCATTAATTTTATTCACAGAAATGGCCATAATAACTGGCTTGCGCTCCCTAAGCAAGCAGGTTCCAATTCTATGATCTTTTTTTCACTCCTCGTCAATTCTTTTCTTTTCTACTTCTAAATTCTAATACTGTTAATGGTTTCAATTGGTGACAGGACTTCTTAGATGCGGGAAAAGCTGTCGTCTGCGGTGGAATAATTACCTTAGACCAGACATTAAGCGGGGGAATTTTAGTTCCGAGGAGAAGCGGGCTATCATTAAACTTCACCAAATTTTCGGCAACAGGTTTGTTGATTGTCCTCTGTTACTTCCACCATGTCCCTAAGCTTTGTTATAAGCTGCTGCTAATAAATTCTGTTATCTTGCAGGTGGTCTGCCATTGCGTCACGCCTGCCTGGCAGAACAGATAATGAGATAAAGAACGTGTGGAGAACACACTTGCAGAAGCATGTTCTCCAAATGGCAATCGATCCGGTGAGAAATGCAGTAGCATCGCGTTTTACTTCACGTGATAAGGCTAAGTACAGCCATGTTTCCATCGAGCCAATTCCACCAGTGAAGAAGGATGCTTTTGCAGACAATTTAGCTCTATCACAAGCAAAAGCTTCGGTTGATTCTCCTACCAGACTCTCCTGCTCATCAGGTTCATTCAATGATTCACAGAATCTGTCAAGCAAAATTCTTTCATCAATGAGTAGAATAGACAGTGAAGCTGCCGGTGCCATTTCAGGCTCAGCATTAGGTTGGATTCACTCCAACTCTATAAATTCCTTTGACGTAGCACTCGGCTATAATCAACAGCCGCCAACTATTGAATATGGTAGCAAACTTGAGCAGTTGCTATTAGACGAGACATTTGTCCTGGAAAAACAGAAATTTAAAGATGAAGAAAGGTGGTTGCCAAGGCAATGCCAGAATGCAACCGCAATTATGACATCTGAAGCAGAGTGGGAGCACAGCTCAAACTTGAAGGTTCGTAATTTGGTGAGTTCCTATCCAGAAGATGGTTACTTGAATAGCAGAGACACAAATGCTATTGATGATGATTCTGATGGACTTAATTACTGGTTGAACTTTCTGCGGCAAGCCGGGCCGCCGTCCACGTTATAGCAGGTCGTTCCACATCGGTAATTCTGTTTTTTATGTATCCGAAATGCACCACGACAAGGCCTGGTATTTCAAATTAACCATGCCTGTCAAATAAAAAACTTTGTTGACGGTTATATAAAATCTTCTTTGCATGTCATTTTACGTTCTATTCGTATACAGAAGTTCAACATTTAATTTATTTTATTTAGAACGCGAAATTCTTAGTTTCAATACAATTAATTATATATATATAGTTGCAATTAAAAAAGATGGTTTGAAAAGAATTTTTATTTTATTTAGTTTTTCTTATTAAATTTTAAGATGGTTTTATTTTTCTAATAATTGAAAGTTTCTTCAATTTTGTAATAAATGATTAAAATATAAAAATGTTAGGAAAAAAAGCAATTCAACTTTCATGATTATTTAAAAGTATAAGTCAACATAAAGATTAACATTTGAGTAAGAAGACAATGGTTCAAAAGAAAGATATAATTTCTTAAAATTAATAATATTAGGAGGTTATGTAAAGAAGAAATGTCCCCGCTCACTAACACAATTCATATATTTTAGGATTTCAAAGTTTGGGAATTAAAAATTGTTAATGGAGAGAAATTAATACTATGAAATCTTCCTTTCCTGTCCTTGTTAATGTGCAAGGTTTGTTTTAGAGTCCTGCAGAAAAATCGTCAAAGATATTGAACACACAGTCTTCATGATTGACAATGTTGAAGAACTAGAAATATTGAAAATGGAAGATGTTGCAAAAGTAGTTAAAGAGACGTCTATAAAAGTAGTTGCATTTCCATCTATGATGAAAGAAGTATATCGCGATCGTTATGCAGATAAATGGTGCAATACCAATCTCATCATTGAAGAATATGTGATGTACTTACATCATTACAAAAAAGGTGTTTTTCATATAGTTACTTCTTATTAATTTATTCAATGTATAACACTAAACCTTAACACTAAACCCTAACACTAACTATAACCCTAATCATAAGTCTAAACCCTAATCCTCACCATAATCATAATTGTAAACCAAATCCTAACCCTAATGCTAATCTTAACCTTAATCCTAACCTTGACCCTAACCCTAACCCAAACCATAGCCCTGACCAAATATAAATCCTTACCCTACCCCTAATTATAATTCCAACCCTACCCTTAACACTAACCAAAGCCTTATTCCTAACCTCAAACCTATTATAATTATAATCCAAACCCTAACCCTGACCATAATTCTACCCCTAACCCTTACATAGTTTTCACTCTAACTATGAACATAAATCCAACCTTAACACTAAATCCTAATCATAATAATAAATCTAAACCAAACCCTAACCCTAATGCTAACCCTAACCATGATATAAACCCTAATCATAAATGCTAAAGTTCTAATCATAACCCTAAATATATCAATTTATTCAATGTGTTACACACGCTGCAGCTACTACTAGCTTATCTATCTTAAGATAGATAAGCTAGTATATATAGATATAGATGTAATTAAAAAAATAGTTTGAAAAGAATTTTTAATTTAATTATTTTTTCTTATTAAATTTTAAGATGGTTTAATTTTTCTAATAATTGAAAGTTTCTTCAATTTTATAATAAATGATTAAAATATAAAAATGTTAGGAAAAAAAGCAATCCAACTTTCATGATTATTTAAAAGTATAAGTCGACATAAAGATTAACATTTGAGTAAGAAGACAATGGTTGAAAAGAAAGATATAATTTTCTAAAATTAATAGTATTAGGAGGTTATGTAAAGAAGAAATGTCCCCACTCACTAACACAGTTCATATATTTTAGGATTTAAAAGTTTGAGAATAAAAAATTGTTAATTGAGAGAAATTAATACTATGAAAACTTCCTTTCTTTGAACTAAATGGTGAACCCCATTAACTAGTTGCAAGGGACCAACAATAGTATTGATGTCAAGTGTTTGTGTAATGCTAGTCAAGATCATGCCTTATTAATTAAACAAATTCAAATTAATTACATATGTAATGTTGTTATAATTATGAAAATTTATAATTAACTAGTTACTTGTACTTTAAATATTAAGTAATTAAATAAATTAGATTTAAAATTTAACTAAGTTAATATATTTTAATTTACTAAATTATGTAACTTTGATGAATTATATTTTATTTTCAAGTCAACTTATTTTTTTCCTAAAAGACCTAGGCTACACACCTATGCATCACCAAAAAAATCAGTAAAATATTATAGAAACACATGATTCAGCACATTCATATTGATAACAAAATGTCTTATCTTGCTATTACCAACAAAAAGAGGACCATTTATTTAATTGTTATTGATTATTCACAACATTAGGCAACTAATTTTAGTCTTGACCTAAAAACCATGTTATAATAGACACCTAAGAACAAAATTAGGGGTGACCACTATAGATAAGAATAAAATGATGCTTTAGGGGTGACCACTATAGATAAGAATAAAATGATGCTTCACACCTAACCACTAGCCAATATATTTTATTTTATCTTGATGATCTATACTCTGCCAATTTACACTTGGATCAAGTCTGTCCTTAGCTCACTAGCCACCCCCTTAGTATCACAAGTATTTTATTGCACTAAAAAAATGGTGAAGGATCTCATTAACTAATATTGAGAGTAACAAAACCATTGATCTCATGAATTATTATAATGTAATGCTCCTCATATTTATGCCTTATTAGTAGGATAGTTCTAAAGGAAACCCTAGACATTTTAAGAGTGGGTGCATAGTAATAGATAAGGACTCTACTTTGGTACTACAATTACAACTAGATGGAATGCACAAGGGTGAAGGTTCAAAGTAGTGTCACACTTTTACAAGTGAAATCACTAGCATTGATATAAAATTTTAACTTGAATCAATAGAAAGAGACAAATATATTTTAAATTTTGAAGTGATATAAACTACTAAAATGTAGATTTTTTAGTGTATTTTATGTTTATATTTAAAAAAATAAATATAATTTGAATAGATTTTTTTGTAAAATTGATACTATAAGTTAATTGTTGATAAAATGATAAAAAATGAAGTTAAATGGGATGCCACTATTTATACATAAATTTAATTGTTTATTTATAACTTGAAACATTATTGCATGGATTAATAATTTTCTATTTTGACAAATAATTTTTAATAAATCTTATAAGTTTCATGTACAAGAACCATAATTGTTTCTATGGAACATCACATTTTGTCTTAACTAAATTTATCCAAAGTATAAAAAAATTATATCATTTTAACATGGAATCTTTTTTGTAGTACATCATATATTTTTTTAAAAATTTAATCAACTTTAGTATTTTTTCTTGACAAGGCAATCAATGTTATATTTTTGTGCTAATAACCTACTTTAATTAAAATAAAAAAATAAAATATAAATAATGATGAAAATATTTAAAACTTATATTTTTGAAACTATACTTATAGATCTACATAAGGGTATTTTGATATTTCTTAGGAAAAAATATTTAGATGAGTAGAAGTTATCAAAACATCAAGTTTTTCGATAGCTTTTTTCTTTACAGATTGGTCTTGAAATGGTGTTATATATGTGTTTAGTGAACACTTTCAATTGATTTTTTTTTATGTCACATCTAACTTATATAGAATGAATCTAGCTAAACATATGTTTGACCAAATTTGGCATTTAATTATAAATGCTTAAATTCACTTTTACTAGTAAATTAGCTTAAAATGTGACATAAATGATATTTGACTTGCAACATTGACTCTATTTTTATGGAAGAAGATTCCATGGTGGTTTTCAATTCTTGGGATATATAAATAATTAAAATATAAATATTCTTAGAGAGGAATGCACTCTGTTGAATTCATTATGTTCCTTCACCCTACAACATTGTCATAGTAGACCAATGGAGCGACTGACTTTTTTCGAAATCAGGGTATATAAAGGAGTTAGTAGACATAATAATAAGTGATGAGATAGATAAGTGACATAGATTAATATTAGCATGGGTTAGAAACATCCCCTCTTCACAATAATTGTATAGGATTACACTAGGAATGAAGGTTCATCATGATATTATCTTATTTTTAGATCACTTCTTTCAATTCACACATAAAAAATATTTATTGTTGTGGAGGTCATAAATTACATAAATTCATGGCACATAAAATTCCCAAAAAAGATATGGAAAAGGAAAATTCATTTATGTAAGACACTTTCATTCTCTCTATCACATTACTTAGTCTATTTGACATAGAGCCTAAGATATATTTGATTGGAGAAATTTGGAAAATGAATTTCCTAGGGAATAATGAATTTGATACTTGGAAAGATTTCCATTATTCAAGTAGTTGACATTTAAATGGATACCAAAGAGATACTAGGAGAAAATTTTCTATAAAGAGTTAAATGAGATAGGATTAATTTGCATATATCATCCTTGTTCATTTCTAAAATTTTAGATTTTGTAAAAAAAAAAGAAATGGTTATGAGCTTAACTATTGAAACTATGGTAAATTGGAGACTATGATTGATTTAGTTATGTGTTTCTTGGGTTGAATATTACTAATAAAAAGTAATGAATTTTATGAGCTATCCTTAATTGGAACTCTTATCACTTTTTTCCCCACTTGTATTTCCCCATTGATTGGAACTCATTGAGATATTTATTTGGGTCAATCATGTCAAATGTACTTCTTGGTTGTGGTTTTACCATTATCCTTACTTAGTTTCCTAAATTAAAAAAATTCATAAAATTGGCTAACTATGAGGGTTGTCTGAGGTTCTAATCTTATAGAGTGCCCAAATGGGTACTTCCTATTCAAATTTGGGGAAGTATGGGTGAAAATTGATGGAGTTATGAGTGCTCAAATATTTGGAAGGTTCCCAAAACCTTGTTAGCCTTCGATCAAGTTCTCAAAACTGCATGAGCCTCTAAGGATTTCTAGTTCCCCCTCTTCCTCTTACTCACAAGATCTTCATGCCTTAGTTATTTTCAAGTGTGTTCTTGGAGCTTCCCATGGTTCTTGAAACAATAGAAACCTTCGATGGTTCGTAGTTCCCAATGAACCTCTATCAAATCAAAGCACTAAAGAGGAAATATAAATAAGAAGAAATAGGGAGGAGTTCAAATTTACAACAAAATTAAAGGAATGTTGAGAGTTTTGGTGGTTCCCGAAACCATGGGAACTTCTGAGCGGTTCTCATTTCTCATGGAACCCACAATGAAGGTAAAGTAAAATTCCTTTAGAAGAAAGACAAAACAACATTTTAAAAAGGAGCTTCCCATGGTTCCCAAAACCATGTGAACCTCTTAAAAGTTCCTAGTTTTGGTCTAGATATTGATAAGCATGAGGAGGAACTTATAGGGAACCAAAAATAGAGAAGATTAAGAAGCATTGGAGCTTTCCATGGTTCCCAAAACCTTGGGAACTTCTAACAATGTTCCTAGTGCTTTTTCAAGCCTCCACAGCTAGGTCGATGGAGAGTAGAAGCAAAGGCTAAGGCTGACAAGGAATGAAGGTGGAGAGGATAACTAAAGGTAAAGGATGCGGACCAAGTTAGATGTGAAAAAATAAATAGAATGCAAGTGTTTCAATGGTTCTAATAGCTCCTCAAACCATAGGAATCCCTAATTGGTTCATTATTTTTGGGGAACCTCTAGCCCCTAAAAAAGGTTAAAATAATTTCAAGTAAAAATATCAAAGCAAGATGGGAAAAGGAATAGAAATAAGAGAAAGGTTATTAGAGGTTTAAAAGTTTCCAAGAACCTTTAGAACCTTTGATAGGTTATTAATGCCTCCCTAGGTATTTATCGATAAAGGAAGAAAGCAAATACATCAATATTTTTGATGTTTCTTGGAACAATGGGAAACTTTGATGGTTCCCAATTCTTGTGGGAGAATTTATGAAGGATCTAAAAAGAAAACAAAAGAAAAATGAAGGTATTTTTGTACCCTACTAAATTCATGGAGGTATGGCTTTGATATGGTCCCTTGGGGCTCACCTAGTGAATAACTAGCTTCACTAGCCTGT
Source organism: Sequoiadendron giganteum (assembly GCA_007115665.2). NCBI lineage: Eukaryota > Viridiplantae > Streptophyta > Pinopsida > Cupressales > Cupressaceae > Sequoiadendron > Sequoiadendron giganteum. The sequence continues at coordinate 254,268,762 of CM021101.1, read as the reverse complement.
GTGAGCATGCATTTTTGTCCTTATCATAGTCATGGGGGTATGACCTTGATATGGACTTCTTAGGGCTCACCTAGTGGACACCTAGCTCCCACTAGCCCTTGTGAGTGTTTGTTTTGTTTGCATAGTGGACAACGCATTCCACTTGTAAACCCTCTTCAAGCCTAGACCTGGTCCACCGCATTGGACGACCAGTCGAAGCTTGATTTGTTGCAATTTTTCTCTTCTCCTTTTGCCTTTTTCCTGTCTTTGATGGTGTATTATGGCAATCTGGTTATGGCTTCATGTATCATCTGCATGTGTGTTCCTTTATGCCTATGTTGGTTTTTCATAGGATCTTGACCTTGGGGCTTAATCATCCCTCCTAATTGATTGTCATCCTATCTTATTAACATTTGTGCTTTTGAATCCCTCCTAGTTGCATGGTTGGATACTTTAGTGTGAGTTTGAAGCAAGTTCATCCTCTCACTAAAGTGGGGGCTAAATGTAGTGTAGTAAAATGTATACCTTTGCATTTTCACACTTGTTTGGGCCTGCCTTGCTTTATTTATGCTTCTTTATGGCTTAATTGGTCCTATTTTGCATCCACAAGCCCTGTAAACTATATATTTTTATGGGAAACCTCAACAAATATCAAAAGATAAATGATCATTTAATGTTTATGTCTATGTGTCCCTAATTTATGGATTGGGACTAAGACGCTACCTAGGGTGTCTTTGTCCTCCATGGGTCTTGGGACCCTGATTTTGAAACCTCTCAATTAGGTCCCTTTTTGGAGTCTGTGCCCCAAGAATTGAGCTTCGAGACTAAGATTCCACCAAGGGCGTCTTAGTCCTCGGCTTATTTTTGGGGTTTAATTTCAAATTCAAGCAGGAATTTTACCCCCTTCAACTAGTGAATTCATAGGTCGGCTTGTTGTGGTGTAATATTGGGATATTAGGCATAAAAAAGTATAAATACAAGGTTCATTCATTCATTTTCATCCTAGAAACTTGAGTATTCATTCCCAAGGAAAATTTATGAGATCAAGTGCATTCAAGAGAAATTCATCAAGCAATTGGAGCCATCATCAAGTTTCAAGCATCATATGAAAGATTTGTCTTGCATCATGTATGTTGTTGTGCTAACATTTGTGATGTAGGGTTTTGATCTAAGAAAGCAAGTAATTCAAGATCTATCAAGCATTTCAGGATCCATGTCCATTGCAACCACTACATACAAGTTTTCAACATTTGCAAGGGTTTGGTGAATTTTAGCATTGCATGTTGTTCATTCACCATTTCCTTCAGCATTTCTATTTTATTTCAAGGTTTAATTACCAATAAGGGGTTTGACCAAGGCAAACCCCCATTCACTAACAATCAACAATTTTTTCCATCTTGTCCATTTATATTTGCAGATTTAGGTTGAAGACTTGAAGATCACTTGGACTGCAAAGTTTTAAAAGTTGCAAAGTTGCATTACAAAGTCGTCATCTTCACGTAAACTCACCTGCATGTTAGATCTGACTGTTTCAGAATGTGAGATATGAGGAGAAGCAATTGTAGATCTAGGAGCTTAGGACCACATTCACACTTTTCAAAAATTCAGATCAAGACTAAGATAGGAGTAAAGACGTCTTAGTCCTCTAGGTCGAATCTTTGAGTGATTTTTCAAGATTATGTTCCATTATCCAAAGATTCTATGTCTTCCCTAAAAAATAGTAGCGAGACTAAGATGGGAGTAAAGGCGTCTTAGTCCTCCAAGGCATATTTTGGCAGTCTGTTTGCATTTCCAAAATCCTTTTGGCATCTCCAGGTTTCCCAGGTACACATACCCTAACTTGGAGTTATGCATTTTCAGTATTAATAACCTTCATTTTGTCCATTTGAGTGTTTGCATATCAAAGTGTGGTTTCAAACATTTTCTTTTCTAAGCATTTGCTTGGTGGTGAACCCCTTAATTTGAAAGACACTCCATCCTAAGTCTTCCTAATTGTGTATTGACTCACCTTGAGAGGTTGATAGTCAATCCTATTAGGGTTCTTAAGACATATTCAAATGATAATTGGAGAATAGTGGTGTTTTATGACCTAGGTTATCAAGCACCCATTTTCCTATTGTTCACATGTTAATAAAAAATAAATGATTTTTTAATTAGAATTACCAAAATATTGAATGATGATTTTTTTCAAAAGTAAAATTTAAAGTTACATTCCAAAATAAAACATTATAGATAGAATAAAGTATGTGTATCCATGACTATAGTAAGGGTACAAGAAAGAAAATGCATATGCATTATGCATCAGATACTCAAGCCTAAAAAAGCATGTATGCGCTAAAAAACGTGTATGCATTATTATGTGTTTTATAATACATACAAGTCATTTATTTAAAAAATAAATGCTTTTTAGAAATGGGTAGGTATGTGTTTTTCATTTCAAAACATGTACGCGTACCCGTTTCTAAAAAGCATTTATTTTTTTAAATAATCAAACAAATAAAGAACACATATGTGTTTTGTAACGCGTACACGTTTTTTAAAACATATACGCATTATTAAAACTTGAATCTCCAACCCACATGTATACTTGGTGGTTTTAGGCTCGAGAAAGGCTTGGAAATCCGACCCTTAGCCTTTGACCTACAACTAAAAAACTAAGGCAGATTGAAGAAGAATGTCCAACTTTGGCAATATGGCTAATGGATTTTTTTTTTGAATCAATCTATAAAATTAAAACCCATTAGAGAACACAATGTCTAGTTTCCAAATATATAATTTTTATTAAGATTGGATTATATATGTTATTTTTTAATTAATTTCTAGGCAAACTAGTCCTTAAACTTGAAATATTAGACTTTTTTTTGTTTTATAATAACTTTTTTCTGGTTAAGTTTCTTGTAAAAGAATTTATATGGCATCAATCTTCAGACAATTCTCTACACAATTAAAAAAAAAATATTAAAAAAATGTTTAGTTTAGGTCCAATTATGTTGTCCGTACACGTTGATTTTTGAAAATAGCAATTAAGGCCAATAAAGATTCAATAAAAAAAATACAAAAACAATTCCTCATCAATTTTCATGTTGTTAACTTTCTTTCCCCAAAAGGAATTAGAAAAATACTTTTATTTTGGTCAAAAAGTGGTGTTCATACATGTGCATGGTATGGTAAAAAAACAGGGACTTTTAAAAAGTGTTTTTTATACATCCCTATCAAAATTTAATTTCTATCATTTGGGTATTTGAATAAATTAAATATTTGGAAACTAGATTCAAAATTCAAAATTTCATATTACTGACCTTTTCCAAGATTCATTGTGTAAGTGCCTCAAATTTTCAGTCCAAGTGTGACAAATTCTGAAAACTAGCAAAAACACTTCCACTTTTTGAGATTTTTCTGGACCCAACTTCTTGCATGAGCTCATAAATAAAATAATTACAAAGTAAAATAAAACTAGAAATCACACTGTGGTGTGTAATGGCTACAATGAAGAAGTGTGAAAGGTCAATTAGGGAATTTTTTGGTCTATGTTTTACATACATTTATGTAGTATACATGAGGTCAATTGGTAGGCCAGTTATAAAAAATATGTTTTTGCAACAAAGGTCTCAATGGAGAAGTGATAGCTTCAAATCAACTATGCATCTGGGTATGTGCAGGATCATCATGGAAAAAACAGGCCCTTAAGTGGCAAAAATTCAGAAAAATCAGAGTTAGGCAACTTGACGTAAACATTTGAATAAGTTATCTATATTATTTCAAAAATATGTAAGAATAGAATATGTAGCAAATTGAATGTTGTTTCTAAACTACTAGGTTTATTTTATTTATTTTTAAATCTATTTGGTGAAAAATTTAAATTTCAATGTAGTAGCACTTAAATTTTAGGGAAAAAATAAGAAGTAGGTGTCTGTCTGACCACCCTAACCATAATAAAATGATAATATTTTTTTATAATATTTTATATACAAGTAGAGGACTCATGTCCCGATGTGATGCATATTTTTTTGTAAATTTTTTCTAAGTAAATAATTAATTATGAATATTTTATTACAACTTTTGAAAAGTATAAAAACTCGTATGTCTGACCACATTAACCTGGTCAAAACTTCATGAAATTCAATTTTTTTTTTTAATCCTATAGTATGCAAATCATAGAATGTGACACATGTTTTGGATTCAAAAACTGTGATATCTATTGAAATCTATAGATGTTTTTCAATCAGCCTATCAATCATGACTTTAGTCATAATTAAAATAGAAAATGAAGAATAATTATTTATTAAATTCAAAGTAAAGAATAATTTATATTGGTGGAAAGCTAATAATCTCCTTTAAAACCCCTTTTCGTTTCATCAATTTTGGGTTAAAAAAATGTCGTCAGCCACATACCCTACACATACCCATCATATCGCCACTTTTTGGCCCATCATGATCCTGCACATACCCATCCACTTATAGGGTTTTGAACACAACTAAAGAAAAACCTCTAAATCAGGAAGATAAAAAGGATTCATTACCAATAGGCTAATGTTATGTTAGCAATAGGGAGAGAGGGAGAGAGAGGGAGATATGGGGATAGAAAGAGGGATATATATAGGAGAAGAGAGAGAGAGAGAGAGGGGTAAGGTGATAGAGAGGAAGTTAGAGATATATCTAGATATGGAAATGGAGATGGAGATTGAGGAGAGGGATATGGAGAGACGGAGAGGGAGATATAAAGAGATATATAGAGAGAGCGGGAGAGGGGGAGAATGAAAGAGGGAGAGAGAAATATAAAGATAGAGATAGGAAGTGATACAGAGAGGGGTAGAGAGGGAAATATATAGTGGTAGAGAGAGATGGATAGGTAATGAGATAGAGATAGAGGGAGATATGTAATAATTTAAATATGGAGAGATGGAGATAAAAATAGAGAAAGAGAAAGAGCTAGAGCTAGAGATAGGGAGGGAGAAATACCGTGTGTATTAGTAAGAGAGAGATATGGAGAGAGATAGAGAGGAAGGGAGATGGAGGGAGAGAAATAGAGATAGGAGAGAGAAGTAGAGAGATATAGAAAGAGGAGGTGATAAGGAGAGGGAGAGATGGAGAGATAAATATAACTTGGGAAAGGTAGAGGGTGTGTGAGAGAGATGAAGACAAATAAAGGGAGATAAATATATAAATTGGAGAGATGAAAGGAGAGAGGGAGAGGGAGAGGGAGAGGGAGAGATAGATATAGAAAGACAGAGACAACAAAAGAGGGGGAGATGGAGAGAGAAATATAAAGAAATAGGAAGTGATATATAGAGAGAGGTAGAGAGTGATAGCTATATAAAGAGAGAGTAGGAGAGATGGAGAGAGAGATGATGAGATAAATAAAGAGCGAGAGGGACAGATGGGAAGATCTAGAAATAGAGGGGGAAAGAGTGAGAGATAAAGGAGGTGATAGAGATAATTAATAGAGAGAGGAGGAGAGATAGAGATATAGAGATAGAATCTAAAGGTAGAGATAGAGAGGGAGAAGGAATGCTCATGTGTGTGTGTTTGAGTGAAAGAGATATAAAGATAGAGATAGGGAAGTAGAAAGGAGTGTGTGTGCCTAAGTGAGAGAGATATTGAGATAGATATATAGAGAGATAAATACAAATAGATAGAGAGCAAGGGAGAGAGGAAGAGAAATAGAGAGAGGATAGAGAAGTTGAGAGATATAAAAAGAGAGTGATAGGGAGAGAGGAAGAGATATAGATAGAAAGAGGGAGAGAGAGAAATATATATAGTGGGAAAGATAGAAGGGAATGAAAGAAAGATGTGTAAGGATATGTAAGGAAATAGAGATAGGGAGAGAGATAGAGAGGAAGATAAAGATGGAGATGGAAATGGAAATGTAGAGAGAGAGGGAGAGAGATAAATAGAGATAGAAAGAGGGGGAGACAAAGAGAGGGGGAGAGAATGAGATAGGGAGAGATGGAGGTGATGTAACCCCTAAAATTGATTTGGTTCCATTTTAAATTCTACAAAATTTGGATTAATCCCTTATCTTGGGGCTTAAGATTTTGTCTCTCATCAATACTTTAGGGTTTATATTACTAGAAATGCTTCCTAAATGATCCCTAAGCCTGTGTCCTTGCCAATGTTATAATTTTTTGTTGACTTCTTATTACAGGTTCTTAGTCAATTTAAGTTCTGACTTATGTTGTCAAGTTCATTCTTTTACTGGCTCCTTGATCCTAGTGCTGGGTATGTGCAGGATCATGATGGGCCAAAAAGTGGTGATATGTAAGCCATATGATGGCCCATGTGGCTGATGACTTTTTTTTACCCAAAATTGATGAAACAAAAAGGGGTTTTAGAGGATATTCTCAGCTTTCCAACAATATAATTTATTCTTTACTTTGAATTTAATAAATTATTATTATTTATTTTCTATTAGAATTACGAATAAAGTCCTGATTGATAGGTTGATTGAAAAACATCTATGAATTTCAAATGGTATCACATTTTTTGAACCTGAAACATGTGTCACATTCTATGCTTCACATACTATAGGATTAAAATAAAAAGATTGAATTTCATGAATTTTTTACCAAGTTAGGGTGGTTAGACAAACGAGCTTTTATATTTTTTAAAATTTGTAATAAAAAATTCATAATTAATTATTTACTTGGAAACAAATTATAAAAAAATATGCATCACATCGGGACGTGAGTCCTCTACTTATATCTAAAAGCTTATAAAAAAATATTATCATTTTATTGTGGTTAGGGTGTTTAGACAGACACCTACTTCTTATTTTTACCCTAAAATTTAAATACTACTGCATTGAAATTTCAAATTTTCACCAAATAGATTAAAAAAAAAAATTAAAGGTCTAGTAGTTTAGAAACTACATTCAATTTTCTATAGATTCTATTTTTACATTTTTTTGAAATAATATAGATAACTTATTCAATTTTTTACGTCAAGTTGTCTAACTCTGATTTTATGTCTTTTTATTGCCATTTAAGTGCCTATTTTTTCCATGATGATCCTGCACATACCCTGGTCCCAGTTGATTCTCGTGGTTGTATTGAAATTATTGCCTTATTTTAATAGGGTTCGATATCTTTCAAAATATTTTATCTAAGTCAAATATCAAGTTTTAATATTCACCTAGGGTTTTGAACCACCAAAAACATATACAAACAAGGGAAAGAGGATTCCCTTTACTAGGCCCCCATGGTTTTTCACCTAGGAGCACTTGGTTTAGGAATGGCTCTCTTTCCACTTTGGTAATATGTGTTTGGGTGAGTTCATTCAAAGGGTAGGGGTTTGAATAAGGTTGTGTTGTGTGTGATGAAGTGTGTCTAAATGTTGTATAGTAATGAAACTAACTAACTATGAAATGTAAGGTAATGTAAATCTAAACTACATGTAATGTAAACTAAATGACCTAAATATGTATAATTTGTAACATAGATTGAAATAATAGAAGGGTGTGCACCTGGGTATTGAAAGTTGCAGATGAGGAGCCCCAGAATGTTTTGGAATTTGTCAAAAATCTTCACAAGGACACTTACGCCAAGTTGGGTGACCTAGTCCTCCTATCGGGAAAATCTGTCGGAGTGGATTTCTGTCGAATGGGTACCCAAAAATGTTAAAACCCCTGAAAGATAGGCTTAGAGGGACTAGGTCACCATTATGGGTGACCTAGTCCTCTTTTGAGTTTTTGAGGATCTAAAAGTGGAGATTGGAGCCTTTAGTCTGCACTCTGGATCCCAACAGGTGTCTAGCTCAGGTTCTATAGACAACGGGCTGAAAGAGGTCTCTAAGCTTCAACTAGGGCTTTATTGACTTGAGTGATCTTGATGAGTTGAGAACACCTTCTTGGCACCTTTCTCCTTGAAAAAATTTCATACAAAAACCTACAAATCACATGCAAAGAGGAGACAAGGATTAGGGTTAGAGATTAGGGGTTTTCCTTAGTCAAACCCCTTTGATGATAATCAAATCAAAATGAAATATAATGAAAGGAATGGATGATTGAATGATAAAGCCAATACAAAAACTTACCAAACCTTTGATGAAGATGTCTGCAACATGCAAGAACTAGCTCAAATGGAGGTTGCTTAAGATTCCTTGTGCTTTATTGCTTGCCTAGGAAGCTCGAGTGTAAGAGTACTTGTGAACCTGAAAAATGATCTTAGGAGAGAGTAAGAGAGTAGGAGAGGCAAAATGAAGGTGAAGACCCTTACTTATACATGCTAAACCCTAATTTTCCCAAAAATAACACATGATAGGCCGACCTTAGGGTTTTGGAGGTAAATTCCCATTAGGTTTTTGTCTTAAATTTGAAATTCATGCCATGAAAAGGGACTAGGTCTCCCAAGGTGGCGACCTAGTCCACTTGGGAAATTTCAAGTGGTGGTCATGAATAAAATGATGATTAATGATGTGTATTAGGTTTGCCTCCTAAAACACACTTAAGTCAAGACTAAAAGTACATTAAGAGGATAGATTAACATAGAAAGAAGGTTAATTAGTGGATAATGAGCCTAGGAAGATGTGAAAATTCCTCACAACACTTTACAACACCTTGGCACAAGGCTTGGAAAGGGGTAAAAGGGTGTTATTTAGGTGAATTATGTTGAAAGGGTCTTAGAAAAGTGGGAAGATGTATTACAATACTTCACAACACCTTAGTAAAACACCATTAGATTATTGTTGAATTGCAAGCTTTCAAGACTAAATCAAGGTAAAACAAGGCCAAAATCCAAGGGAAAAGGCCAAAATGAGTGAAAAAGTGTCAAAGACTACACGTTTTTGCAACACATTTAGCCCCCACTTTAGTGAGAGTATGAACTTACTTCAAACTCACACTAAAGTAGCCAAATCATGCGTGTCGAGTGGGATCTAATGTAATCATACTAGTAAGGTGAGATGAATATAATCAAGGGGGATGATCAAGCCCACATGATCAAGATCCCATAGAAAACTAAACATAAGCGCAAAAGATCACACAAGGAGTGATGTGAAAGGGCGAAGAGAGAGAAATAGGTTGGATCAAGTGTCAATCGTTTGTCCAGCTAGTTGTGGATTAGATCTAAGTTGTTTGTCTGAAAGAAAAGGATGTACTCACTTTGGGCCGATGGGACTTTCAGTTGTTCATCAGGTCAGAATTCCAAAATGTGGTGAGATACATACACATGGTTGGTATGCCCTCACACACAAAAAGGTGGCTATGGGGAAATTCGTACTGCTAGTTGGGCTTCCTGCTCAACCATACCAAAGTTATACCTCCCGATAAATTTGATAAGGCACCACAAAATACAAGGGTGCAGTTCATGAGACAAGTAAAGCCTTAGATTCTTAGAACTCATGAACAAGTGCAAGATGGCACCATAGGCATCTAGGTTGTGTTATGCAAGGTGGCCATGTATGCATGAATTCAAAAGTGCAACATGCAAAATGAAAAAAGATAAATTGCAAAAGGGGATGTTTGAAGGATTCTTGTTTCATTCATGTGAGGTATTTTACTTAGGAAGCATTGTGTGTAATGTATCCAAGAGAGGACCAATCAAAGAATAAGGAATTCACAACTTAGGGGATGCAATGTGTCGCATCAGGCCACTAAGAGGAATATGCTAGGATAGGTCACTTTCATGAAGGAGATTACACCTCTTGTCATCCAAAAAGTGAGAGTCTCGTTGGATGAAATGGAAAGGCTACACTTACAAAAAGGAAAAATGAAAAAGGAAATAGCACTAGTGTATGCCCCCACTTTAAAGGAATTGCTACACATTGTTTTGTGAGAAATTACTTTAAAGTAGAGGAAGGAAAGAATGTGAAAAGGACATGAGAGCCTACTTGGAAAGCCCTAATTCAAGTGAGATGTTTCCAAGCATGGCTACATCATGGAAAGGATAGTATGTCACATGCAAGTTAACCTTAAGAAATGTTGTCCACATCTCAAGCTTGATCTTATATGTTCATTAGATGTTAACGTCAAGTCAAAATATGTAACAACAAGTGACATATGAGGAAAAGGCTAACGAACCCCTTGTCCCCACTTAGTGCAAGGAAAAGGTGAGCCAAAAGGATGAAGGTATGTGTTAGGGGGAGGAGTTAGGTGCCCCCACAGAAGGGAGAGCACCAAATTCTGACATGTTTGAAGTTTATTGGTTGAAGGAAAGGGAGAGGAGGGAGGTAACCATAAATATTTATTGAAAGAGTATGGTATGATAGATTTTATCATGTGTTCATTGCATCCATGTGTAGGAAGGAGATGGTGGCCAATATCATAACAGTCTTCCAAGTTAGATGAAGGGGTTGCGTTGTTTGGAGAAGGATTGGTTGTTGTATGAGAACACAAATCATTTTGAGTGTTATGTGTTGCTCCTTCATGAGGGATGGGAGTTATATAGCCCCCATCACCATCATGGGATAATGTTTTTGATGTAGATCCAAGTTGAGTATAGAATACATAGGGTGGTTTTGGTGTAGGTTGTGAGGTTTCAAACTCTAGTTTAAAGGGAGGCATAAGACCCCAATGGTTACTAGAACTTGTATCAGAAAATGAATTGTGTGTATATAACTCTTTGGACCAAGAGGATGAGATTTTGGAGTTTGTATTGGAAGGAGGTGTAGAATCTAATGACCCCTAATGATCATGAAAGAGTTTGGTTTTAGGTGAAGGGTTAGCATCAACTTGGATAAGTTTTGATCTAGGAATGAAAGGAGTAGGGGAGTTGGACATGTTGTGATGAGTTGATTCATAGCTTTGTGCATTTGCATCAACTGTGTATATCTTGTTATTGTATTCAAATTTCATTGTATGGTGAATGGTACATGGGAATCCTTTTATAGCAGGAATCCATGGTCTCCCTAGGAGAAGATTGTACGTGAGGGATCCTTGCATGATGTGTATAGAGGTAGTAAACACTGTAGGTCCGACCTTAATAGGTAATTTGACCATCCCTAGTGGTTGCCTATTAAAATTTCCAAAGCCACAAAGATGAACATCATCAAGTTGAATGAGATTTATGTCCATGCCACATTTGGTGAGGAGGTCCGTGATACAAACATAAATTTCAGCTCCATTGTTGATGAGAGTGTACCTGACTAGAAATTCATTAATGATCACCTTTATCATCAAGGGATCATTCTTGTTTTGAATCTCAATGGAGGGTAATTCATGTTTATGGAAGGTGATTTCGGATTGGGTTACTTGCATGGGATGAGAGGAGGGTTTGAGATTGTTCGATTTTATGTAAGATTCAATCTCATCCATCTATATTTGTATCATTTCTTGAAATACAAATTTGAGTATAGGTAAAAGTTGAGCATAGGAGTGATGTGTGATCCCCTAGATGTTTGAGTCACTAAATTGCAACTTAGTAGCTGAAAAAAATTGTTATGATGAGATTGCATCATGGATTTCAAGATATCCCTTAGTTTTTTGTGTGATTCACTAGTGGGAGAAGACTTAGGAGGCCCATTAGTTAAAGGAGATCCCACTTGTGTCATCATAACCCCAAGAATATTGTCTTTATGTTCATGACTGGGTAAGGAAGGGGATTTGAATGTCACTTGATTATCTTCTCCTAGGGAAGGTTGAGTTTTTTAAGGATAGGTGTTAGTATTCACACGTTCTTGCACCATGATAGTCTCCTTAAGAGGAGAGTTTTCAGGAGAACTACAAATCAAATTTTCTTCACATTCAAAGGTTGGTTCTTCTAAAAGAACTTCATCACAAGGAGGGTAATGATCAATGGTGGGATTGCCTTGTTTAATAAGGGGTTCCCTAGGAGAAGGAGGACAACTAAGATACTCATGATGTTCATTGATTGTATCTTCTATCGACAAAGTATCATCTTCACACCCAGGGGAGATACTAGGAGAAGGAAAAATGTTATTGTCATGATTCCTTATGATAGTGTTGTCTTGTTTGTTAAGAGAGGTAAGAGGAGAGAAACAACTAGGATTCTCATAACTCTCATTAATTGGTTCTTCTAACAAAAAAATATCTGCATCACCAAGAGGAGAGAGATTAGGGGAAGAACGAATATGATTGTTTAGAATGTCCAAGGTTGTATTCTCTATCACTAAAACACTCTCATAGGGAGGGGTAGGGAAGGTTTATTAGCATATCTAGATTTGTACGATACTAGCATTGTTTGAACAAAAATGAAAAATACATGTAACCATTTCATGCACCATTTCAGCAATATGAACAATGTGGATACAAATATACATAACATTTTTATCCAATGTATGCTATGTTTGAAGATTGTAAATGATGTATATGAAAGAATGAAAAATACTTTTAGCAAACTTATGCATAGTTTTATGAATGTAAACATTGTATGAGCAAAAGTAAAATGTACTTTTATCAATGTTAAGCACATTTTCATAAATGTAAGCATTTTGCAAATCTAATGATGAAGGTATATCAAAAATGACCACCCTAAATTGATAATTTTGAGTTAGAAGCATAAAACCTATGTTCTCATAACTTTCTAGACTTATAGTATATAGTACTAGGAAGTCTGGGAAGCACAAAAATGAGGTTTTGGATGTTGTAATAGGCAGTTAAAAATCTGAATTGGGACTAGGTCGCCCAAAATGGTGAATTAGTCCCAATAGGGGTTTTTTGCAAATTTTATGAGTTTTCTGAGTGGTTTGGATATGTCTTAGGCTATATGATGCAATCCTAAGATGAAAATGCAGAAGTTTAGAGATTTTCAATGAAAATATATGTGCAAAGGTACAAGCTAACATGCGCAAACCCTAGGATGCAAACAATGCAAAGTTCTAATGCAATGCAAGCTTTTTCCTAAGATATAACAATAAAATAAGAAGATTAAAAAGTGTTGGATTGTCGGGTTCACCAAAATGAACCACCAAAAATATATACAAACAAGGGAAAGAGGATTCCCTTTACTAGGCCCCTAGGGTTTTTCAGCTAGGAGCACTTGCTTTAGGAATGGCTCTCTTTCCACTTTGGTGATATGTGTTTGGGTGAGTTCATTCAAAGGGTAGGGGTTTGAATAAGGTTGTGTTGTGTGTGATGGAGTGTGTCTAAATGTTGTATAGTAATGAAACTAACTTACTATGAAATGTAAGGTAATGTAAATCTAACTACATGTAATGTAAACTAAATGACCTAAATATGTATAATTTGTAACATAACTTGAAATAATAGAAGGGTGTGCACCTGGGTACTACAATTTATAGATGAGGAGCCCTAAAATGTTTTGGAATCTATCAAAAATATTCACAAGGACACTTACGCCAAGTAGGGTGACCTAGTCCTCTTGTTGGGAAAACTTGTCGGACACAAGTTTTAATCTTAAATTGTTATGTCCCTATCCATCATCTACCTAGTGATGGCCCCTTCTTAAAACTAACATTTTTGGAATATGCAATTATTAGGTTCTATGTTGACTGTTTGATCATTACAAGAAAATATACATCAATCCACACTTCCTCATTAAAATAATCACATAGACTAGCAGGCTATGGACGTGTGTCCTAGGGTCAGGGGAACTACCAAGCCATAAAGTGAAGCAAACGATTTGATGAAAGAGGATCAACGATCGATAGAAGGTGATGTGGGTAAATCCTAAGTACTCCCTGCTATCCCATGTGGGTCCCATCCCTACCACAAAGCTCTCAATGGGGAGATGAGAGAGCACCATGTGGAGCAACCTAGATGGCTTAAGGGACATTACAATGAAGGCTAAAATTAAAAAAATATTTCAGCATGGGAATAGGTGGTAAAGTGTGTGCTACTAAAAGGAAAATATGAGGCATGTGTTTTGAATACATATCAGATCTTTTAATTTGGGTCGTTGGTTATGTCAGAAAAATATGGCCATGGGTAAGTTGTCTTATATTAAGACATGAATATATTTAAGGAATTATATTTAATCTCATCATTTCCTGGAGTTGAACAAACTATAAGTTTCATGGGGGAAAGGGAAGGTTGAAACGTGGAGTCATCTGAAGGGCTGAAGGGATAGAGGAAAAGATGGAATGTTTATAAAATTAGTTGAGAATACATCAAGGCTAAAATGGTGTCATATTTGAATTAATTTCTTTTGGCACATGCTCTAGATTTGGGGGTTGTTAGCCATTATGGCCATTGATTTTTTCAAATGATGATACACGTGGGAAGGTAATATTGTGATGAGACAAGGTACAAGATGATGGTTTGAGATTAAATCATGGTTGTTCCCTATCATCCTATTTATCAAAGGAAAAATTGGGTTATTTCCCACGAGCGAGTAGGAAAATATGACACAACGGGTTGTTTTAATGCTAGTAGGTGATTAGCTATGCAGAAAAAGTGGATGTCTATCCACATGGGTTTTTTTTATTAGAAAAAGGTAGCAACTACATGTAGTTAATTTTCCTCATAATTAATCACCTCATTTGTAATTATTAGTTTATTTATCCCCAACATATGATAAATGGCCAAGATTCAAAATCTAGCAGTTGATTATCAACTCGATCACACAAACCTTCCTCAAGCATTAATGGTTGAAACACTCAAATTTATTGATATAATGGGATTAGATAGCCATATTCTCTTCACAATAAAAATTAGAAGCTAATAAATTAAGAATTGACCTAATGTGCATAAAAGGATGGCGTGAAGAGTTGTGGAAAGGACGTTATAGAGATATTGTGATAACTTTTCCTAGGTAAGTAGGTGTTCATGCCTGCTTTGTTCTAATTGTACATTTGAGTTAGTTTGTGAGTTTTAAATTCCTAAGGTGGTGACGGTTTTATAAGTTTGCAATCTCCTTCTAAGTTGATAAAAATCATGAGGGTTTGAGTTTTTTTTTTGAAAAAATCTTCTTAAAAGTAAACTGGTGAAGTGTCTGCCTACAATTAAGGGTTTGCTTGTTCATGTTGAAAATGAGTAAACCTAGTATGTCTGTCAACCTAGTTCAAAGGTCTAGAAGACTTAGTATGCTTGAGTCCCAAGACGATACACTTGAAATTAAACTCATGCTAGGAGCTCCTATAGCACCAAAGGAGGAGAAGAAAGCATGTAGGAAAACTAATAAGAGTGGTGTTGAAATCACCTATAATTTGAGGATTAGGGTTGTTTCTAAAGAATTGATCAAGTTTAGAATGGGAAATTTTGTTAATCCTATGAAGGAAGCAAAGAAGAAAAATAAGTATCATAGGGATTTATGACTCTTACATGGGAAAACATCACTCTCCCATTGAGGTTTCGGATAGCCCTTCAGGAAATGAAGGTGATACTGATATAGAGTACAACTATTACCTTCTCAATCTAGTGCCACATGAGGATTCTAATGAGGGAGGAGTAGTGGCTTCTCTAGTTTCAGCACGAACTCAGAGCAGGTACGCATACTCTGAAGTTGATGATTTAGAGTAGTGCCTCATCTCTATTTTGTTTTTGATGACACTAGTGCCATGACAACAGACTCATCCTTTTCAACAAGCATATAGTTTTTTGTCTTTGTTCCTAACTTGGAAATATTTTTGGTTAGTGTGATGGAGAGGTGTTGGACTCCATTGCTTTGATGGCATGTATGCCTTTTCTAGATAATATGTCAGTTTTTTCTTTGGGTGCTGATGGAAAATATTCTTTGATCGACATGGATGAAGGATTTTGGAGCTACTACAATGAGGCCTTGTAGCAACGAACAATGCCTTTTGGAAGGCTAGCTGGTTTTCTTCAATGAACAGTATGAATTTTCATCCTTTTCTTTCCCCTATTTCGAAATGATTAAATGTAATTTCTTGGGGAATCTCTAAGATTAAAGTGAAATTAACTACCAAATGCAAATGTAATTAAAATTATAATTTCCGCCTGATGCTTGTCACTCCCATATCTCTATAAATGGTATATCAAGGCTAATTACAGGTGTAGACACCTAAATTTGATTACATTTAGTCAAATTTATCCTTTTTCGTCTAAATATCTTCTTATTCACATTAGTTAAATAATGTTAGTATTATTTAATTAATCGATCCTTAAATTCCTCTAAATCCTTAAGGTATTTAGTTAAATAATTAAATACTTTACCCCTTTATCCATTTCTTCCAAGGAATTAAATAAATAACCCACTTATTTAATTCCCTTTATGTCCCATCAACACTTAATCCTAATTCATCTCCTAATCCCATCATTAGGGATGTGACACATCCCTAATCCATGATTAGGATATGTCACATCCTCCAAATTTTACAAGTTGGCTCCTAATCATCATTAGCCACCTAACCCTCTTCTAATATTTCATCAATTAGTCTAATCAACTCCCTTTAATCAAATCTTCCCACATCCCAATGAAATTTTTAATTCCATTTTATTCTTCCAACACCCTTCATGAAATTTTTAATCCCATTTACAACCCCCATGTCCTTTCCAATGAAATTTTAAATTCCATTTATTCACGCGAGGTTTTCCAAGGAATATTTTATTCCTTTTTTCTTCCCCATGCATATTAAAAAGGAATTTTTAATTTCTTTTAGTCAACCTTTGATCTCCACCCTTGATCTCTTGTTCTTGGCCAAGAATGAATCTAGATCATTCATTCATATTTCCTTGATTAAATGGCTAACACTTAGCCATTTTGCAACCCTAACTAGAAGGACATTCAACCACATTCAAGCAACATTTTTTTCAATCCTTATCAAGCTCTCATCATCTCAATCTCTCAAGTCTTCAGTCACCATAGCCATCTTGCATCCAAATCAAGTATTTACAAGCCATTATGCTGCTGAAATCGATCTAGGAGCACACAAATCAAACGATCTATAGGGCCAACCAACCAATCACCTTGGACAAGGTAATATCATTTTTTTTCTTGTATTTTGTTCAAGTTCAACTTAGGCCTAATCTCGAGGTGTTGTTTGTGTTCTCCTTGATTTCATTTCGTTAGTTTTGTACTTTAGGCTTGGTAAAAACACTTGCACACATTTTTGGCATGCTTGGTGGGACCAATGTCATGGGTCTATCCTTTTACGATTTTTGTTGTTTGTGTTTTGCAGGTTTCAGAGGCAAAAGTGGCTTGAGGGCTGAACCTAACTTTGCAAAGGGGTGAACCTGCTTGCAGAGGAAAACCTGCCTCCTTGCGGGGATGAACCTGCTTGCAGGGGCGAACTTGCCTCCCTATAGGGGAAAACCTACCTCCCTGCAGGGGCGAGCTTGCCTCCCTATAGAGGCAAACTTGCTTCACCTCCTGAGACAAGTGAACTATCCTGTGAGAACAGGTGAACCTGCCTTAACAGATAGGATAACTTTCTTTAATAGATAGGCAAAGTTGACCTTTTGGAGGGGTGAACTTGCCTCACATAGAGGCGAATCCGAGGTAAATTCAAGACTCAATTTTTACATTTTTTGACATCATTTGGTTTTGGTTTCGCATACTAATCCGCTAACTCAATTTTTTTGTGAGTGTGTCTGGTTTTGCTAACGTGTGGTGCAACTATTTCTTGTATTTCCGAGACTAGTGGTTCAAGACTACTAACATTGTTTCTATAGGATGATCAGTTCAAGAATAGTTAGTTAGTTTGTTTGTTGTTTTACATACTAGCTAGGCACACATAGCTTTAATTAGAGGGTCAATTTACTCTTGTTTGTTGTGTTTGTGAGTGGGTGGTTGACGTATCCACTCCCCTTGTGCCACTTGGAAATCTTGGGCAACGAGAAATCATAGCTCACTCTTGTCTAGTTGAGTCCACCTAGGAGATCCTAGTGCATCTTAGCTCTCCCCTTACACTTCATGTGAGCCTAGGGACTAGTCGAGACGTCTAGTGTCTTCTTCCCTCACTGGGACCTACCTGAGATTTCATCACTTGGGGATGATCCCAACCATATTTTACCAGCAGGGTATATAAAGGGGGAGAGTGAAATTTGTACGTCAATCCAGTCGCAGCATGTTTGGAGGTGCGTCAAAGCTAGGGTGATACCTAGATAAGACGTGAAGAGTTGGTCCAAGTTTTCAATACCTCGCTGGGGCTCCCGACTCATGCTTGTGACAGGTTGGTGTTCACGGTTGTGCCCCATGTACTGTGCATATATTGGGGACTCATGAGATAGCCTCATTCAGCCTAGATAGAGATCCTTATCACTAATTTTAGGATCATGTTGCTTGGACTGTCTTCTTTGTGCTATACCTATGCTTTTGGTTGCATTAGTTCAACCTCTTGTTTGATGTGTCTTTAGTCCTTTGTCATAGTCGGTCCCTTATATAGATGAATTTGCACCCCTGTTGGGTGAACTTGCCTTCTAGGGGTGAACCTACTACCCATATTGGGAGAATTTGCCTTCTAGGGGTGAACTTGCTTCCCTAGAGGGGAAAACCTTCCTTCTAGGGTGAACATGCATCCCTAGAGGGACGAACTTGCCTTTTGGGGAGAAATTTCTTCCCTAGAGGGGTGAACCTTGCTTCTAAGGGCGATCTTGCTTGATCTTTCAAGCGATTTTACTCCCTGTTCCCATCCCATTCGTCGTCCTGTCTTCTGCCCGAGTCTTCGTTGGGACTCATTGAAGTGTTTTTTCTCTGTTCTGAGTCGTCATTCAGGTCCATTCACGTGTCTGATTTCCCATCCATCATCCCGTTCTCCATTTTGAGTCCTCATTCAATCCTTTTCATGACCCGTTCTCTATTCTAGATCCCCATTTGAGTCCGTTCCCTATTTCAAGTCTCTATCTAGATCCGTTTAGAGGTTCGTTCTCTGTCTGAGTCACTGATTAGGTGTTTCTGCTCAGATTTTTGGGAAAAGTTTCTCAGAGGGGCGAACCTGCTCTCCTATTTGGGTGAACTTGCTTCCTTAGAGGGGAAAATCTTCTCCTAGGGCTGATCCTACTTTTTTATTTGCGAAAATTTGCTATTTTGTGTGACCTCGACTATTGTTTTGGGGTGAATTTTCTCTCCCTAGACCAACGAATTTGTTACATTCAGAGGAAAATCCGCTTCCCGTACAAAATCCAGAGTCAATCCTTCATGCCACAATTAGCCTACATGTTCCCCAGTCCAAAATCATAACCCAATCATTCCTCATCTTCCTATTCATCCCCAAACCATCCAATTTTTTGAAAAAAAACTAGGAATTTATTTACCCTAACTTGTCAGGGTCATAACTTTCTACTCGGTGCTCAAAATTCAAAACCGTTTACACTATTGGAAAGGGCTCCAAGAGTACTAATTCAATTCCTAAAATAGAGTGCCATCAACAACCCAAATTTAGAGACCAATGCAAGTTGCAACCCCAAATTCTACTATGAAGACCTTCGAAAACGCGATTTACTACGATGTAGAAAAAAATGAAAAAATAAATAAATTGATTTTCGGTTTTTCTCAATCCTATCACCCCTGGACTATTCTAGACCATAATCTAAGCTTTAAACTCATCCTAATCTAAGCTCCAATCCAATTCTAATATGAGCTTTAATCCCATCATCCAAATCTGAACTTCAATCTAATTGAAAACTGAGCTTTTAACCAATCCTAATCTGAGCTTAACCCGAATCCCAATTTGAGGTTTAGTCCATCTATATCCAAGATCTTTTGATATCGAAACAAATCTTAAGATCCCTTCTCCAATTTTTTTCCTATCTATCCTATTTATCTTTCATCATCTATTATGTCCTTCTAATCATCTAGCCCCATCTTTTCAATCCATATTTATTTCATCTAACGTCATGAATCCTTATCCTCCCCCCGTGCAACCAATAATAGTAGTCAAGGGGGAGCCTAACTACGTTGATATGACAATAACAAAATTCTTGTTGATCAAGATGAGTATAATATAGATCCCCTTGATCCTATCATTGCTAGCAAGCTTCTTTTGACCACTTCCCAAAATCTAGTCATTCCTCTAAGCTATCCCCCCATGCCTTCATCTGCACCCAATAAATTCCCTTATGCTACCCTTAACAAGGGATATCTAGTATCTTCCCCATCCACATATCCATCATGTCCTTCATCTACATCTCCTTCTAATCCACCATCCCAATACCTGTATCTTAATCCACCATACCAATCTTCCCAACCTAATTCAACATCCACATATTGCTATCCTAATCCTCCTACACTAATCTGCCACCCACTACCTCTTATCCTAATCCATCCTCCCAATTTTTTTACGTTAATCCAACATCCACATCTTCTTACCTTAATCCATCATCACAGTCTTCCCATCCTAATCTAGCATCCACATATGCCCATCTTGCTTCACCATCCACATCCTATTGCATCACCCCACCCGTCATTCGATTGTATTTTAATCCTCCTCCCAATTCACCCTACCTCAATCCTCCATATAATCTTGATCCATCCACCAATCGTAATCCTCCATCTACTCTTAGTCCTCCATCGAATCCCATCCACTCATGGGTAAACCCAAAAAAGTGGTTTACAATTCTAGTGAGGAAGGAAAAGTTGCAAAAAATGACCCCATGCAAAAAAAATTGGCTTTTGGGTGTTCAAACAAACTTTTGGTCCAAGTGAACCCAAATGGGGTTCGATAGAACCCCTCTTTGAGTGAACCCATATAATGTCAGGTCCCACATTTCCCAAAAAAAAAGAAAAAAATATGTTTGTGGAAAGGGGGTTTGAATGAACCCTAGTTCGAGCGAACCCCTAGCGAACCCCCCTTCTCCCCCATTCTCCCCCTCTGGCACAAAAAAACTCCAGAATTTTTCCCTTCAAAGCTTAGGTTGAGGATGAAAATGGACGAAACTTCATAGACCCAACTAGATGATGGTAGTCCTTGGAACGAGCTATCCAATGAATATAATTTTAATATATTTTGGTTTTATTATGTATTTGTTTTTTTAGTTTGATTAAACATAGGTTTTTCACTAAAAATCAAGGTCTATATTTTGCACATGTGGAAAAATAGTAGATTATCAAAAAAAAATTATGAAAAATATGTGTGGGCTAGGTATTGATGTCCTTGATCCAGTAAAAAATTAAATTGAATTTTGATACATTAAAAAAAATGTTATGTTGTATACGGTCTGCCTATGTTTTAATTGTAATTGGTTTAACTTTGAAACTTGATTAAGGAAAAAATATTCAATAAAACACTATGAAACCAAATTAAAGGGATAGATATCATAGTTACAAATCTAAATTCGAAAAAATTAGAATTTTATCCTTCATGGAAAAAAAATTATGTTGTATACGGTGAGCGTCACTCCTTAAAAATGTTGTTTACTGAAAAAACTAGTTTTCAAAGGAGATGGAAGAAGAAGTGCAATCTAATTCCAATTTTTTTGAAAAAAATATATTTAGAATCTACAGACAAAATATCACAAATCACTAGTTTGTATCATCTCCAAATTCCCCACGGTTTAGCCGCTATAGGTGCCCGAAAGTGAAGATTTAGTTAGAAAAAATCATTTTAGTATCCAGTTTGGCCAAAAATTGTAAACCAATATTGTGGGATCACCCTCATCTAATCCTAATCCACTAATCCCTAATGCTAGTCCTCCACCCATCTATAATCCTCCATTCATTCCCATCACCCCACCTAAACCTACAATGCGCAAAGATCTCCTTCCAAATGTCGTCCAAGGACTCATGATAGAAGAGACATCCCCAAATCGACATCTTGAAGTTGTGGAACCATGCCCTGCCACTCTATCATGTACAGTCACTAGTGATGAGCTCCCTCTGCATCTCATACCTATCACCCCTATTACTGTTCCTAACACCATCCAAATCGTTGAAACCATCAAACCCAACAAATCCATTGAATCCTCATCTTCTACTCCTAGATCCACCCAATCCATTGGAAAAATCCAAATCCAATCCACTCCTCCTAGTCCTAGTATTACCAAAAATCAATCCCATGACCTTCATGAGTCCTCCATCCTCCTATCTCCCTCGCTTGAGGATTCCCTCCAACACTCCTCCCTCGCCATGCCTCCCACACAAGATAATTCATGCCAAGAGCTTGATCCAAAGAATACAAGCATATACCCTCCTCCAAATCATGATCCTTCCATCCTATTTACTCCATCCCAAGATCATATTCCCCCATCCATTCCATCTCATGATCCCTATCCTCAACCGAATCTTGGTCCTACCATCCAATCCACCCCATCTCAAGACCATATCAGCTCATCCGCAACATCCCTTGACCCCCTTTGCACCCAAGATCCAATCACTTCACCTCGTGGTCCCTTGTCACTCATTCCTTCTGATTAGGATGCTTCCATTCCATCATCTCCATTGTAGGAACCTTCATTTCCACCTAGCTCTACCACCCCAACACCACTTTTATATCACGTTGGTAACATTACACTTATCCATTGTGGTCTTCTTGCAGAAGAAAAAAAACACATATGAACCACCCTACCTCTTCCACTTGCTAATGAACTCGCATCATGATTCCAAAAGAATAAACATCCTACCATAGATCACATGCTCAAGAACATGAACTATCAAGGAAAATTTTTAGGCTTTCATGAGGAATGTTTTTTAGAGCCCATTTAGGTCAAAGAACACCCAGGCACACAAGGTCATGGATATATCTCCCAAGAATCACAATCCAAAAATGATGGTACAACCTCCATACATCCTAAGCGAGCCTCTTCCACAGGGATGACAATAACTTCCCATTGCTCTACCAAGCCATTTGTCACCATCCTCTCTCCTCCATCATTTAACCTTAAAATAATAGTCCATCTTCCTCCTTCATCCTTTAAGTCAATTTTGGGTTCTTATGTCCCTCCATCCACCATCTCTCATCCTCCATCTACTGCATCTATTTTGGGTCCTTACATACCTCCATCCACCATAATACATCCTCCATATACAACGTCCATTTTGGGACCTTATATCCCAAAATCATCTCCTCCATCTTATCCTCTTCATCCTCTCATCCATCCATCACCTATCCCTAGCACCCATCATAAGAATCCTAAATTCATAATCCATTATCAGGATCAACAAAGGCAAACCTCCATGCATGCTATCTCACATCCTCCATCCACACATCATCATCAAAATCCTACCTCTATCACTCCACCCACATCTTCTCCACATCTTCCATCGCCTCATACCCATCCCATTGCTATTAAAAACACTTTGGATGCCAAAGAAAAAATGCATAAATCCAAACATCCACATGAATCTAAAGCTCCCCATGTCCCCTTAAAAATACATGTTGACTAAAAGAAAAATCCAATCCAAAAGCCAAATCAAACCAAAGGCCACAAAGGTCCACTAAAGAAAAAATCAAAACCATGTGGATCCCAAAGAAAAAAGATGCAATTCCTACAAACAAAAAATCCATAATGACATTCAAAGTTGCTAATCCAACTAGAAATAATTCACATCCTCCATCTCCTAAATCTATTTTGGGTCCCTATGTCCCAAAATTCACTATCCCAACTCCTCCATTATCCCCACACTCTCCATCCATTCATCCACCTATCCTTTCACATCCACCACCACATGTGCCAATGTTGGTCCTGAACACATTCCCCCATTACACATCCACTCCATCATTCCATCCATACACTTTCCAACGTCCCATTCACTATCCCCCATATTTCCCCAATAAAATCCCTTTAATCCATCCTCTTGCATAATCCATCCATTCTAATAAGGCTGTACCAACATCCAATGGTCGCTTTACACATTGACTTTATTACCTCATATGGAACTTGATTCTTGAGTCCTTCGTCCATCCCCTTCTCACATGACTTCTGAATCCATTTATCCATATCCCTCTCTTCATCCATCTCCACTCGCTTACTAGCCATAACATCCAAAAAAATGAAGTAAAAATTATCAAAAATAAATTAAAAAAACAAAAAAATCCAAAAATCCAAAAAATAGAAAAGATAAATAATTCATCCAATGGTGAAAACTTGGAAAACAAGCGCCTTGGATAGGTACCATGATGAAAACCTGGAAAACATGCATCATGTGTAAATCCCCCATTCAATTTACTTCCACAATTAGGAGCAACTTCAATCTATGTATCCCCTTCCTCCATCTCCTACATCCACCATATCTTCTACATCCTATCCATCATATCCCATTTGTATCCAGTCCCTCCATCTTCCTTGTGATCTTGATCAAGATAGGGGCACATATAAATACATGCTTTGGACACCTCTTGGCATACATTACCCTCATCCATCCACCACCGTATACCCTATCCCTTCCTTATCCATGCATCATATCCACATCTGCCTATCTTCTATTGTCCACCATCCTGTTATCTACCATCCCTCTTGCCTCATCACACATGACATATCTAGAGTGGGGAATCCCCTTCTTTGTGACATAGTCATTGGAGACATCATCCATCCATCCATCCTAGTAATCCCTTCCATCTTCCAAATCCTTATCTTCCTATCCACCTATCCACTAGTCCTCTTCCATATTTTCATCCTTATCTCCCCACCCATTTTTCCATCCGGTAATCCCTCCCATCTTCCAAATCTGTATCTTCCTATTCACCCATCCACTAGTTATCTTCCATATTTTCATCCTTATCTCCCCATCCATTTATCCATCTAGTAATCCATTCTATATATCCAAATCCTTATCCCTCTATCCCCCTATCTTTATCACTTCATCCATTTATCTCTATTTTCCTTCCATCTCATAATCCCTTGTCATTGGTATCTAGATATAGGCTACCCCCATGCAATTCAATGCCATTCTATCTCATTATCATCACTCCTATCTATTTCCTACATCTTCCTAATATCTTATCACTTTTCGTCACTCATTTATCCATCATCTCATCCTCCCAATTCATCTTCTGATGATCTGGATAACTATCTGATCCCTGAGCTTCACATAATCCACATCTTAGGTATATCAACTATCCCATCCACATGGCCTAACCTGGCTCATCATATTGCCTCCATCCTTTTATCCTTTTATCCTAGTCATCTCATCATCCCTTGTCCCTTATTTGTCTTTGGCCTTGTGTCGAACTACATTGCTCCTACACTTTCACGTAGGCAAGGTCGCTCATTTGATCCGTCCCCAAGGAATTTGTCCATCTGGTCTTTGTCATCCATCATGGTCTCCATTGTCCTCTTTTCACTTTTATCCAAGGTCAGTTGTCAATCTTTTGTCAAACTACGGGGGCTCTGTGCTTTCATGTAGGCAAGGCTAATCTTTGATCAACCCCTAAGCCCCTAGGTCTTTAAGGTGTGTTTGTCTTGTGTCTTTTTGTCTTGTTGTCTTGTCATGTCATCAAATATGTCCCTATCCTAGCTGGTGCTTCCAAAAAAAAGGTCACTAGTATCATGAGATCAAATCAGTTTTAGATATCCTACATCATGTCAATCACTTAGTTTAGTCTCCATCTTTGGTCTCAACAAGATGTATCCTTCCTAACAGACTGCATCAATCCCATCCATCCTTTTGATCCTATGGCAAAGGACGTTTGAATTTGATTATGATCTTTTGATGCTTTTGAAATTTTGTTTATCATTTGAGCTTACTATTATACCTCATCAGGGTCACCACGATCTATCATATCATGGTGTGCTTTAAATAGGTACACATAGGGGGGTATCTTGATCTTCTTGTCTTCTTTTGTCTTCTTGGTTATCCTGCATAGTACCCACCAAGATCCCTGTGGTCTTGTGTTACACTGGGGAATCCTTTTTTGTTTGTGGTTATCTCAACATCAGGCCCAACCAAAGCCCCTATGACTTTGGGATGTTTGACTAACCTTTTGTTTGTTGTGTCATTCCTATGCATGTGATACAACGTCACCTTGGTTCTCCGTACCCTGGTGCATAGTATCTCATACTATATGAGACTAAGTGCTCATTACATGGCAACATAATGCATCACAATTAACTTGCTTGATTTGGTTACTATCCATCCATCTATCCAAATCTCCCCTTCCATTCACCCTAAATCTCTCCAATCCATTCATTCTTCATCTCACTCCCTCATCTATCCATCCTATCTACTTTCATTATCTCTTCAATCTACTTAGGATAATAGAGATTTGTTATTCTAAGCCTCTTTTCATCCATCTTCTTAGGATAATATAGATTTTTTATTCTAAGCATCTTTCCCTCCATCATCTTCATTTATTTTAACAATCTCGCATCTCCATCCAATCCTTATCCATTCAATCTAGCACAAATAATCTAATCACATATTTGGTCTTGTCCCCATCCTTTCTACAAGCCTTAACCTAATCATCATCATCCTCATCATCATCGGGATGCATCCTTCCCTATCCTTTTGTGTTGTTTTGGGATGTATCCTTCCCTCGCCAACAACACTCTCATCATCAGCATCAGGATGTATCATTCCCTATCCTTTTGTGTGTGTTTTGGGATGTATCCTTCCCTCATCAACAACACTCTCGCCATCATCATCATCAGGATGTATCCTTCCCTATCCTTGTGTTGTTTCAGGATATATCATTCCCTTATCAACAACATTCCATCCATCATCAATCCATATTGGCTTGTAACTTGATCAGGGCAATATAATATTTGTCTTTGAGTCCATTTGTGCTTCATGTTCTCCCTTCATCTCTCTCATCCTCTCTTATCCATCCTTTTGCATCATCTTCCCCATCTACCCTTGCCTCATCTCATCCATTTCGAGAGCACGTCTATGTTATCTTGAACTCGAATGTCCTCTTGATGGGGCATCCTCAATCCCTAATATTCATCTTCACTCTCATCATCTTTCTTCCTAGTCACTCCTTTGAATGACTGGGGTATCTTCCCCAATCTAACCATCTTCTTCTTGGTGCTATCTTTTAATTTTCTATGAAATGATGCTACTTCATAACACCATCTCAAAGAGGGGAAAAATGTAGACACCTAAATTTGACCACTTACATTTAGTCAATTTTATCTTTTTTCATCTAAATATCTTCTTATTCATATTAGTTAAATAATTTTACTATTATTTAATTAACATCCTTAAATTCCTCTAAATCCTTAAGGTATTTAGTTAAATAATTAAATACCTTACCCCTTTATCCCTTTCTTCCAAAGAATTAAATAAATAACCCACTTATTTAATTCTCTTTATGTCCCATCAACACTTAATCCTAATTCATCTCCTAATCCCATAATTAGGGATGTGACACATCCCTAATCCATGATTAGGATATGCCACATCCTCCAACTTTTGCAAGTTTTCTCCTAATCATCATTAGCCACCTAACCCTCTCCTAATCCTTCATCAATTAGTCTAATCAACCCCCTTTAGTTAACTCTTCCCACATCCCAATGAAATTTTTAATTCCATTTTATTCCTCCAACACCCTTCATGGAATTTTGAATCTCATTTACAACCCCCATGTCCTTTCCAATGGAATTTTAAATTCCATTTATTCACCCAAGGTTTCCCAAGGAATATTTTATTCCTTCTATCTTCTCCATGCATATTAAAAAATAATTTTTAATTCCTTTTAGTCAACCTTTGATCTCCACCCTTGATCTCTTGTCCTTGGCCAAGAATGAATCTATACCATTCATTCATCTCTCCTTGGCTAAATGGCTAACACTTAGCCATTTTGTAACCCTAACTTGAAGGACATTCAACAACATTCAAGGAACATTTTTTTCAACCCTTCTCAAGCTCTCATCATCTCAATCTCTCAAGTCTTCAATCACCATAGCCATCTTGCATCCAAATCAAGCATTTACAAGTCGTCATTATGTTGAAATCGATCTAGGATCACACAAATCAAACGATCTACAGAGCCAACCAACCGATCAACTTGAACAAGGTAATATCATTTTTTTTCTTGTATTTTGTTCAAGTTCAACTTAGGCCTAATATTGAGGTGTTGTTTGTGTTTTCCTTGTTTGCATTTCATTAGTTTTGCATGTTAGGCTTGGTAAAAATACCTACACACAATAGGGGTTGGACAGTTGTTCTAGAAGTGGTCACAAAAAAAGTTGTAAAGGATACTAAACATTTTAGTGTTAAGTCTTAGGTTTGGGTTTTCTAATGTGCATATGTAATCTTGATAGTAGTACTAGCAATATAGAACAAAATAGTGCAAATTTTGACACCATTCTCTGTCCTATGTACTAGTTTTATAGGCTATAAATAATATAATCAAGGGTTATCTTATTTGTCTCTATAGATTTCCAATGGATGTATGGTTTTTTTCTTGCTTATTAATTCAAAGAATGGATGTAAATGCTTGAATAGAACTATATGTTTATATTAAATTGAGTGATAGGATGCTAGTAAGAAGTGATGGTTGAGATATAGTGTTGAAATACTGTAATGCAATATTTTCAAAGCTTTGAATAATTTCATGTATGAGCATTTCTATCAAATTATGTGGGTGTTAGAATTGACTTTGTTCCAAAGACGAGGCACTAGTCTAAGTGAGGTAATTATGTTGCATTGTGTTGATTAATTCAACAATAAACCATTCATTAAATCAAATTCTTTGAAATGGGTTACAATTATGTTAAGCATTATGATTCTCACACTCCTAATACAAATTGTTGTTAAGAAGCAACCAAATTATTTGATGTGTTATGTTAGTTTAGCCTCTATGTGAGAATTATCTGTGTGTTAAAATGTTCTTGATCGAATGAAAGAGGAATATCATATGAACATAATAAGGATTACCCTCCTGGGTTTCATAGATCCTGAAGTGTAGAAGTAAGGGCCTTAGAATCCTTACTTGTTTGTTGGCCAATCCTTACCCTTGCTAATCATTGGATTGTGGAAGATTCATAGGTAAGTGGTAATATCAAGTTTGGTTCTAAAAAATCAACCAACAAGAGGGATATAAAGATAGAGATAAGAAGTTATAAAAAGAGATGTATAGAGAGAGATATATATAGAGAGGTAGGGAGAGGTACATATGTGGAGATATATATAGAGAGATATGAGAAGAGAGAGGGAGAGATCTCTTTATCTTTATATTTTTATTATCTATCAATCTCTCTCTTCCTATCTCCACTATTTCTCTATTTATTTGTCTTCCCTTCTCTCTTCCTCTATCTATCTTTCTTTCATTTCGTTTCTCAATCTATCTCCCTCTCCCTATTTTTCTCCCCTTACTATTTTTCGCTATCCCAATTTATCTCCCTCTCTCCCCCCCTTTCCCTCTTTATCTCTTGATCTCTCTACCTCTATATATATCTTTGTCTCCTATTTCTCTTTATCTCTATATCTCTCTATCTCTCTCTTTATGTGACTATATATATTTATATCTATCCTCTTCTCTCTTTTCA
Organism: Sequoiadendron giganteum; assembly: GCA_007115665.2. Classification (NCBI taxonomy): domain Eukaryota; kingdom Viridiplantae; phylum Streptophyta; class Pinopsida; order Cupressales; family Cupressaceae; genus Sequoiadendron; species Sequoiadendron giganteum. Next base: position 254,239,607 of record CM021101.1, on the reverse strand, counting down.
TTGCTCTCTTTCTTTATCTCTCTTCCTATCTCTATCCCTTCATCTCTCCATATTTATTCCCTTATATCTATACCACGCTTTTTGTATTTGTATCTCTCTTTTTATCTTTTGTATCTCTTTATCTCCCTCTGTATTTCTCTATCTCTCTATCTATTTTCTTCTTAAGTGTGCAATGGGTAAAATGAAGAGGCTTTAAAGGTGAATTATCATATCCTTAATCGAATTACATGCTACCTTAAGAATAACTCCCTAGCGACATGCTATCCTTGGATTGTTGGCATGAAATGAATACTCAAAAGTTACCTTCTCTCTCCCACTGTATAAATTTTAATTTTGAAATTTATTTTATTATATAAATTATAATAAAAATTGAAAATAGAATTATTCTACAATAATTAAAGTTTTAATATGATAAGTAATTATAAATTAAATTAATTCTAATAATTTTTAATTATTTTTTATAATTTCATAAAAAGACATAAATAACAAAACTAAATTTCAAAAATAAATCTATTTAAAAATAAAATAAACTAAAATAAATGAAAAGTCAAAATATATAAAAATCAAAATATTAATAAACACAATAATTTTAAAATATTACTAACAAATAATAAACTTGTTAAGTTAATAAATGATTAAAAAAAAGAAAAACTATTTTTTAAATTTATTAGAATTGAAATATTAATAAAATATGTACCTAAAAAATATAATTAATATATTACAATCAATATTAAAATAAACTCAATATTAACAAATAAAAAAATTATTAAATATTATTAGATAAATTAAATTTTAAAAACTAATACTGTATTGCAAATAAAAATAAACTATACTAAAATTGTTAAAAGTAAAATTATAAGTTTTATATTAAAAATTACAAGTAACAACAAACTAAAATAAAATGAAACCTATTACAAAAAAGAAAACGTCAATTGGTAATTTATTGATTTATTATTATTAATATTATTATTTGAAATTATATATATATATATATATATATTAAAAATATATTAATATGTATCTAAAAATCTATGTTTAAAAAGTTTAAAAGAAAAAACAAATATAATGCTATCTTTTTTTAATTTAAAGTTAAGACTAGGTGTATTTTCTTTAATTATATAATATATTTTTTAATATTTTAGAAAATTTGACGGTTGCCATCTGCTTAATGATCTTGCATCCTTCTCTAGAATTTTTAATTGTTAATTTTAAAAAATAAATTGTTCATTTCATATAAAAAATACCATGAATATAATAACTCCAAATTAATATCCTTGACATAGATTTATTTAAAATATCTATATTTATTAATATTTAATATATAATTAAAAATTATAAAAATAAATATAGATTTTAATTATCATGAAACAATAACAATATATTACAATCAATATAAATTATGTCGAACTGTCTATGAAACAATTTATTAATAAACCTAATATTTTTATTTAAATGGAAAAGGAAACTAAGTCAACGAAAATAAATAAATTTATCTTCTTATTATTTTAAAATAAATATAATATTGGAAAACACGACAAAATAAGCTGAGCTGTTTTATTAACATAAAGATTTTAAGGGATTTTATCGATACGCCGAATCCTTTGTTGTCATTGCAAGCAAGTTGGACAGATCATATATTTATATAAAACACCAGAATATTATCAACATGTGCACTGTTCTGTCACGCACACAACTTGCTCTCACTATTTCTCCCCTCCCATTTGCTCTCACTGCCGTCACCCAAACACGCTTTTTTACGCTTCAAAATATCTGCCTCTTTTTACACACGGAGTTTCTATGGAACACTAAAATAAAATTTAAAATTTAAAACAAAAAGGGTTGAAGACAAGTTCCAGACCTAGTGGTTACGAACTAGGTTCGGTCGCTTTGGTGGAGGATAAGTTTGAGCTTTCTATAAAATAAAATTTAAAATCTCATCATTAGTCGACTCACTTTTGGCCATATCTTCAGCAAGTCTTGATTTCTTCTCCGTGTCTGCCTACACTAATCCAATCTCCATATAAAGGAGAGTCGTGGTGCTCTTGAAATCCAGTGTATTGACAAGAAAACAATGGGCCGAGCTCCCTGCTGTGATAAAATGGAAGTAAAGAGAGGTCATTGGACAGCTGAAGAGGATCGAATACTCATTGATTTTATTCAGAGAAATGGCCATGCGAACTGGCGTGCGCTCCCGGCCGGGTTTATCCGGCACACTCTAAGGGTACGCTCGTTAGGTGGCCGGGCCCACAACCCCATTAAGCTTCAAATTTCTCATGACCTTTCCCGTTCCCGTATTTACGTTTGCCGTTTTCGTTCCGTTCACGTTCACAGTGTGGGGTCGTTTCAGTCATTGTTTTCAGCATAATACTGCTGTGGAAGCTATAAAAACTGTTAAGCCCTGTAGAATTGGCCGCTGTCTCGAAAATTTCATGGGCGATTATGCAAACGAGCATGCCTTGTAATGTCTGGAAAAAGCAAGATAATAATAAAATAATCAACAATTATTAATTAAAATTAATTTTAAATAACAATTTTAATTAAAATTATTAAATAATAATCAATAATAAATTATTGATTGTTAATTATTTAAACATGTTTATAATTTTATTAGAAATCAATTATTTTGGATTTTGACAAACTTGACGTACAAATGACAATTTGATGATTAAATCAAGGTATTACAATTGAGTTTCGAATTGTATATAATATAATAGACACTAAAACTAATTGAAAGATTGTTACGAAGGTAGTAAAAAACACAAACTAATCAACAATCAATAATTATTATATATAAAAAAATTAATTACAAATAATAATTAAAAATCAATTTTAAATAACAATTCTAATTAAAATTATTAAATAATAATCAATGAATTGTTAATCTTATGTTCATAGGGAAAGTTTGAATTTGATAATGTTTTCTCGTAGATAGAAAGCTTTCCCTCTTTTGTTCTATTTTTTCTTCTCTCTTTCTTTCCTCTTTTCCCTTAGTCTTTTGAAATTTATTTGTAGGTTGGATAGGGTAGGATTATATTGTTTCTCCCTAAAAGTGATCTTCATAAATATCTTTAACTAGAGATGCACTTCGAATATCACCAATCCCCTTGCTATAACATCTCATTTCTCACTATGTGATTATTGCAAAGTTAACATTTAAAAAGAAAGACCTTTCAAGAGAGGAATAAAGTCCCTGATTCTTGAATTCTACTACCATATCATTTTGAAATACAAAATTTAGGCACTATGAGGGAATGTTTAATATTTTTGAGTTTAGAAGTACTTAAGTGTACAATTGATTGCATAGTTTAACTAGTTAAGCTAAGGGAAACTTTATTTTAATGATAGCCCCCTTAGTTATTTAGGAGGGTTTCCTATAATTAATCAAGGTTATATAAAATGGAATGCTACCTTTTACCCTAGTGAACAAAATAGATATTGGGATATCATGGTCAACAATAAAAATTGCATATACATTTTGTGTAGCCACAAATTTTAAAGTGGATTTTTTATTGGTTGTTTCTTTTAAAATTTGTTCATCTTCACCTCCAAGAATATTTAACAATATCCAACATAAGGAGGAAGATTTGAGTAGGGTGCTAACAATTCAACTTGGTACTTCATCACTCCCAACAATTAATATGTTAATTTTGGTGCACATGGGGATTTTGAGCAACAATTTTGGGAACAATTTGAGAAGGAAAAGAATATAGAAGAAAGTAAGAGGTGCACATAAAATAAGAGATAATATAAATATATGTGCATATTTGAGAGATTGGGAATTCAATAAGTAATATAGGTACCTAAGTTAGGATAATCACAAAAAAATTGAAAGAGAAAGAGAAGGCCACATGATAGAGGAGACAATGTTAAGACATGGACAAAAAATAAAAATAATGACACATGGAAATAAAGGAAGAGATCATAAATGATTCAATTCTCTATCCAACAATAGAGTCAGCATAGGGGTGTTGGATATTGTCAATTATTGTGTAGGAGAAAAATAATTAGCAAGAAGAGGAGACTTTAGATATAGGCTTTCATTCTCCTCAATTTGATTATATTTAATCTTCATGCATTTGAGGAGATAATATATAACATAGGAATCAAGAGGAGAAATATTAAGGGTAGGAAAGTGTGAAAGATAGGATTAAGGAAATATTTTTGTGGTGAATTGGAGAAATTAGTAACACAACAAGGAGAGAAGTAAGGCACTTCATTGATGTGAATGCTTTCCTTGCCATGAAAGTGTATATTTGGGATAAACAAGGTCAATTGCAAGAGGAAATAGGTTAGGTCATAAGCCCATTCCCATGTATGATTACCAATAATATATTGAATTTGTATAGATTTTATTTTTAGTTTAATGAAGAAATATGCATTTTGATGTACCAAAATTTGTTGCAAGTTTTTTTCTTTGCATGTGATATGTATATATGCATATTTATTTGTGTATATGCATGTGTATGAGCTTATTGTTCCTGTAGCCTCGAGTGGATATGGTTGATAGAAAATAGGCATTGTACTCCCTTGATTTGGCCCTAGAAACAATTAAATCTATGACCTCTAGAGAATGATCTCCCTCCCCCACATATTTGACATATACATCGAGAAGGGAGTGAGGAACACAAAAGGATAACACATTTCATTTAGAGGATTTGTAGGGGTAACCTTAAATCCCCTTTTATGCTAGATGATGTAGGGAAAAAAATTTAGAAAAACCGAGACCCCCTATGGTTAACCTACTCTTGAAAAATTCAAACCCTCAAAGTCTCTTTCAAACCCTACAACATTTAAATTTTTAGCTTCAACAAAACAACAAGAAGAAGATTTGGTCCTCCTCTATCTAACCTATTACACTCTAAGTGTGTTTGAACTTTTAAACTCAATTAGGTACTTCCTAAGTGAGTACATCTTATGCTAGAGCTAGTTGACTTGTCCATGAAGAAATTATACCTTTGTGATCCATGGTTTTTTTCTTTTTGGAAACCATCTTTCTATTGGTGGTACTCTTGTGGGTGTGTCTATATTGAGAATGTCTTATATCTCATGTTGTGAATGTATGTGCTTTTTAATGTTGATATACATATTTTTGGTTGATTGATGTGATCTTGTGGTGGTGTATTGGTGGTTTTAATTGTTCATTATCTTTTGTTTGGTTTTGGTTTGATGCTTTATCATACTATGATTCAACTAATCTTTGCGGATTATTCATGATTGATTTAGAATTCAACATCGTGATAAGGAAATGACCAAAGAAAAACATCAGAGGAGCATAAAATAAAGAATACAAAGAAAAGGGAATGAATGAGGAAAATTTGTGAAATTAAGAAATTGAACAAAGAAGAAGAAATCATCTTTTTCAATTGAATAAAATCATGAAGCATCCATTCAATGCACATGAAAGAGAAGAATCTGGAGAAACAAAGGCAATGAATGCAAAATATTTGTGCAATAAGGAAATTTAATCTTAGAGTTGAAGGTCACTTTGTGGCTTGGTCCTTTGTAGATGCAAGTCTTCAAACCTCACTTACCTCTATCTTTCGTACTCCTTTTGATTTTTGGTCATGCTCAAAAGTATGATAGGACTTATTTCAAGATGATTACTTGGCTATCATTGATGAAATTCAAGGACATAAAATAGAATAAGGTGTCACAAACATGTGAAACAAGGTACATGTGAATGCAAAATATGACATGCTAGTGGGACTAGTGTAGTATAAATAATTGATTTATTTTTTTCAAATTAGATTTACCTTTTGTGATTGATTGGTTGGTAGATGGATTCATGTCATAGGAAATTTCCATACATATATTTACATTGTCATTAATTGAAAATATATGGCATGAGATCCAATTTAATAATGAATATTTTGTGAAAGGTTTGACTTTTGGGCATGAAAAATGTGAATTTAAATTTGGCAAACAATGTACCACAAAACAATCTAGTCCAAGGTGGCTAAAGTTTTTGGATTGTACAATGAAAAATCTTGAGGTAGTTTGTAATGGTAGATTACTAATGGGTTTTGTGCACTAAATGGGTCACTAAGTATTTATGATGTATGTGAAAAATGATATAAAAAAAGGTGAAGTTTTCAAATATGCACTTTTCTCCCTTCAATTACAAAGAAATTACCTTTTACAAATTTGTTTCGAAATTTATCTTTCATATACATTGTTATATTATTCTACTTTGCCTTTTTAACCATTTATCCCTTGAAAAAATCTCCAAATTGATGGATTCACACTATTTTTTGTTATGTCAAGCCAATTAAGGTTGTTAATTTAATGACTTACAATAGAAACTTTCTTAGAAATTAGACTTGTCACTCCTTTTTAAGCACCAAATCCAAATGAATTATTATTCATTGACCTTTTAAATCCTCCTCAAATGAGAGATAATTGAATATGCTATCTTAAATGAATGGGAATTAATATTTTTATACCAATACATAATAATTTACATAAATCCCCCCTCCCCCACACACATGCAATTTTAGGTGAGAAAGGCAAAGGGGGTCAACAAGCCAATTTAAATTTAAGCAAGTTGAGTTCATAGTTACGAGGATGATCCCATGATTGTTGACTTGACCTAAGATAAAATAGATGGAATAGATCATGATAAACATAGAGTTTAGGAATCAATAAATACATTATTATGGATAAGTAGATGGATAGATAGAGTGTATGGGAACATGAAATCAAGTGTTAATGAACATAAGATCAAGTGTTAATGAACATAAGATCTTGTGCAGATAAAAGTGAGATGAAATCTATGACTTTAAATTTAAAATATGACATTTATCATAACAGATATATATCAAGACATTGTAAAAAAATAAACACAAAATAAATAAATAAAATTATCATAAAACATTTTTCACCCTTATAATATATAAATGAATCATTTTTCATCCTTACAATCATATAAAAAATAAAACTTTTGAAATGATTAAAAATAATTATTTTTCATTCATTCAATTATATTAAAAAAATTAAAAATTAGATTATTATAATTATTTTTCGTCCTTTCAATTATATAAAAAAATAAGGCAAATAAAAAAATAAAATATTAAAATAATTAAAAATAAAACCAAAATGAATCATTTAGTTCAGATTTGAATTTTACAAATACATCTATTGAAAATGAAAACATTAGTTTAATTCAGATTAGGAACTTACAAATAAAGATCTACATTTTCTTTGAACAATAGTAAGAACTTAACCTTCTTCTTATAATCCCTTTTTCCATTGCTTCTTCTCACCTAGCGCATGTGGGATTAAAACCCTTTTCATCAAACCATATTTTCTTTGTTGAGCAGCAGACCAACATTTCGCATGGCAGAGATTCTGCAGAGAGGATATTAAACCTTGCTCCTATATATACTGCAAAGCATGATCGCTTCCGTAGTTACCGAAGAAATCTTCAAGACGCTGTGGCCGGTGCCAACAAAACGAAAAAACGGTAGAAACGGAACGGCGACAGGAAATGCAAAATGAGTCCACGGAAATGGGAAAAGTATAGAGTAAAAGGGCCCCACATGACCCGGCCACCTAAGCAGTCGAATGCTTAGAGTGTGCCGGTTAAGCCGGCCCTGCGCTCCCTAAGCAAGCAGGTTCTGAAAGTACATATGTTTTAATAGATTTTCTCATTCGATGCTTTTCTTTTTGCAGAAATTGACAGTCGTTCTTTCATGGCTTCAGGACTTTTGAGATGCGGCAAAAGCTGTCGTCTGCGGTGGACTAATTACCTGAAACCCGAGATTAAACGTGGAAATTTCACTTGTGAAGAAGAGGAGGCTATTTTTAAACTTCACCAAGTTTTTGGCAACAGGTTTGTAAATTATCCTTCGCTACTTGGACCATATTCTTCATGCCTATTAGCTAATGCTATTGTATTCCGCTATCTTACAGATGGTCTGCTATTGCCTCACGTCTGCCTGGAAGAACAGACAACGAGATAGAGAACGTGTGGAACAGTTATTTAAAGAAGCGTCGTCTCCGAATGGGATTCGAACCGGCCCACCACGCAGCAGCCTCAGATAATTTGGGTATATCATTTCCATGCCAAACTAATCCTCCCATAACGCGCTCTTCCTTGCCGGATTCAAACTATCCGTCAACTGTCAGTGAGGATTCTGTTTCAACTTCAGAATGGCTTCAGTCCAGTTATAGAAACTCCTCTGTTGGGTGCGATCGAGAGCCATCAACCATTGGACATGGTGCTAAGCTCGAGGACTTGTTAATAGATGAGAGAATTATCTTGGAAAGCCAGAATTTTGAAGATGAAGAAACATGGTTTCCAATGCACAGCTTGGAAAATGGTATGACAGCAGAAGTAAGGTGGGAGCAGAGCTTAATTCTGAATTCTCATTATTTGATGTCTGCCCATCCGGAAGATAAGATATTGATTAGCAGGGATGGTGAAGGCACAAATCCCGGGCCACTGTGGAAGGGTGGTGATGACAATACCACTGATTACTGGTTGAAGGTTTTGAGTCAAGCCGAGACATCGCCCTCGTTATACCAGGTCTTTCCACTTTGCTAAGCTTGATATATTATACGAAGATTCCCTCTCGACTTGTTTCATACATGTAAAGTGAATGAGAAATTGTAGAACTAGCAATTAGAACCATCAGGTTGGATGGGCACGCTCATTATGTTTTTTATATTGAAGAAAGCAATTAAATTATTTTATAAGAATGAAGTTATGAAAAGTAGTCGAAGTAAATAGTTGTGCAATCGATAGCCCATTTACAAAGATAATAAAGAATTCAGTATGTCAGTCACAAAGACAACAATAAAAAGACAAAAGTTATATAAGTTGTGTAACATTTTTACTATGAATGTGCTTATTATGAAGCTGAAACTTCAGCTTGTTATTTAATGTATTGTAGCTGATGTTTGACCTTCACATTCTTATTGTATAAGAGTTGGATTTGTAAGAAAAGAAAAATCACTTAAAAAAATATATTAAAGTAAAGTCTTGGAGTACAAGATGATAGTTATTAGAAAACGTAGCAGCACACCTATTCTTCCATATATTTTTTAAAACATCTATTTGATGGAAGCTCATTATTTTTTATTAGCATAAGATTTTGTTAGAGATATGTATTTTTCTATATTTAAATTTTTAATTATATTAAAAATATATAAAATAATTTCAGTTTATTATATATATATTGTTTGATAGAAATTGGTGAAATAATTTTTAAGAGAAATAATCAGAAATTCAAAATAATGTATCATAGCTGAAATTTAATAGTGAAGATTTATTTGATAGTAGTCTTTTTAATCTCTATCATTTATGTATATATTTAAAATAATGCTCTTCACTAAGATAATATTTATTAATGTAAACATCAATGGGTCAATGTTGTAGGTCATTTGAATTCTCCTCAACACATAAATGTACTAGGGTTTGATTGAAATATGTTAACATTAAGTTAGAAGAGGATTTTTTGTTGTAAAATAAAAATTTAAATATATTTTTTAGAATAATAGGAAAAAGTATTCAATTATTAAAGGGCACCATTAGTTGTAAATGTATTAAGATGTTAAAAGAATTTGTATTTTAATGCTTCAATACTATTTGATGTGATTCCTAAGTTTTCATTCTTAACTATTTTCTAGATAATATTATGGGGATCTAGTAAAGGGTCCCAACCTAAAAAGAAAACAAAAGAAACATAAAAAACCTCCTTTTCTTTTTTTCTTACAATAAAGAAAGAAAAAGTATATCAGTCTTAGGAAGAGATTGTAAAATTTTAAAAAACAATCAGAATGATATAAAGGAGAAACATTGAAGTTGACAAATCAATAGGAGTGGTAATTGATCTTGGGGATTCAGTTGAGGAGGTAAGAAATGTATCACAATTTTTTCAAGAAAATAGGGAAAGATTAGAGGAACCCTTGATCATTTGGTAACATGGATCAATAATCTACTACCAAATAAGTAGGGAAATGATTTAAATTCATTCATAATGAGAAATCTCCTTAAAAATGACCATTTTGGAACTATTATTACAATGAAAGGCCACCATTTTACAATCCAAATCTTGCTTCCAAACATGATTTTCAACTTTCAACAAAATCTAAATGGTAATACCATGAGAGAAATCTATCGTGGCCTAGATATAAGAAAAGTTTGGGTGAGAGTGACCAACATAGTCTTTGAAGAAATAGAACAAAGTTTCCCAACAAATTAATATTCACAGTAAGGCTCAAACCAAACTAAAAGTCCAAATGAAATTTAGGGATGTGAAACTAAATATGTATATTCAATTATAGATTTAAAAGTATGGATGCAAGATTAAAGTAGATGAGAGTTTTACCAAATCTATGGAACTTACTTAATGATAAAATCACAATCATTCTTTCAAGTTCAAACTAAAATAAACTTCATTTATCTCAAAGGATAAAACTATATTCCCTTGCATTTTTTTTTGGAAATTTGTATGATAAAAAATTGAGATTAATACAACTAAGCCATATAGACATGAACTTAAGATCAAGACTATTCCATATAACGTTCTTCCTCTACAACATAAAATCTAGATTCTAGATTAGAGATGTTACCATAAACTAACACCAACTTACAATCCTTCAATATTTGATCCAAATCTAAGTTAATCCATCCAACCTAGATGCCTCATCCTCATGATGTTGACCAAACACCATTTGTATAGCTAAGGAAGCCTTTGACTATTACATAAACAACAAAACATGGGAAACGAGATTTCTATTCTCCATGCCCTTATGAATAATAAATAAAAAAATAGAAGGTAAAAATATTAATTTTAGCAAGATACTATAATGTAGAGAAAGTGGTACCTTTATGGTTTCCAAAGGAAACACAAAAATTATAAATAGTTCTTATAAAGATAACTATGCCTTCCCTTCTTATGTTGACTATTAGAACTAAGAATTAAATAAATTGAACTCATAATATAATAAGTCATATAAAATGATAATAAATAATACAATGACACAAATTGAAAATGATTTAATAGAAAACTATTTGAAGGATGGATCCTAATAGTGTTCCTCACACTTAGGCCACATGCTAATTTTATAATTTATAATATTCCCTAATCATAGGTCACAAGGAAAGGTAGACTAAGTTCATTACAAATGGTATTTATGGCATGTATATATGTGTATCCCTTACATGTTCTATGTTATACCCTTTCCCATTCAAGCTAAATGAAAGGATTTCATTAGAATTTTTTTTATTTTTAATTCATATCACATTTTTAATCATCAAACAAATTCATCATAGCACAAGAATTTTCTACAAAGTAGCTCTTATAGTAGGATTTAAAAAAATAGAGATTTTAGTATTTTTAAGTTATTGATATATTTATTTTCAATTTTATAATCAATATAGTCTCATTAAAGAAAAAATCTCTATTTTAGACATAGAAGAATAGCAAATAGTGAAAAAATACTGATAACAATAAGACACCTCTCTACGTTGATATTTTTTTTAGTGAAAAACACATTTGAGTATTTTGGAAAACAATTATGTATTACAATAAAATACCATCAGAGTGTGAGAAGGAAAGGGAGCGGAGAGGGAATTTATCAAAGAAAAAATGAGTGTGAGTGAGAAAGGGAGCGAAGGGGGAATTTTTAATTCCCCTGAAGATCGATGCAATGGCGAGGATGATTCTAAAGATGATGATCTACATGGCTGGTCTTTGGGCATCTGTCATGGTTGTTTCTATATGCGAGGTGTTTGGGGGAGGGTCTTCTGGCCTTTCTTTTTCTCTACTTGGGCTCTTATTTTTTCGTTCCATTTTCTACTAGGGTTGTTACTTCTAGTGTCGTTGGCGAGGGTGAATCTATTTCAGAGGTTGTTTAAGTTGTTGGATGGCTTTTGCTTGTTAAGGATATCTTTTGTTCTTCTTTCTCTTGTCAAACTAAGTGCTTAACATTATTCTGGCCGTGTGTTCCCTCTCTATTCCACGATGACTTGGCTCAATGATTTGGCTTCTATGTCATCAGTTCCAGTTTTGTAGAGCTGAAGGTGTGTCTAGGAAATATCTTTGCTTTAACCCTTTTTATCGCTCTGAAGATTTTCCTGTCCTTGGGTGGGGTTGTGGGTCTTTTTTAGGGAGACTACATTTTGAAATTTTCTCTAATCTATGTTATTAGAACTCTGTCCATTGCCACACTTCCTTCCTATTGTTGGGAAATGGTTGTGCTTGTCTATCTTGTTCTTGTTGTGTAGATGGAAGCTCTTTTGTTGTCTTTCTTTCCTTCATGGGTTCGGGGTGCTACAAGTATCCTATTCCCTTTCTCTTTGCATCTTGTTTTGGTAGTGAAGGTCGTTTCTCTTGCTTGGGTCATTGAATTTCTTTGTCTAGCCTCACTCTTTCTGGACATCTAGAGTTGGTTTTAATTTTGTCCCCTTGCACACCCTTGTCTATGCCTTCAACATTCTCTTGCTCGTTCTTTCTTATGGGTTATTTGTTGAGATATTTTCCAATGCTCATATTTGTTGCCATATTTTCCTCCTGGTTGAGGTCAAATTTGGCTATGTGGCTTTTGGTTTGATTATTTGCTTGTCCCTGGTTGGGTCCTATAGTTGGATCATGTTTTAAAGATCCTTGGTTATTATAGTGTAAAAAAAAGTAAACCTTTTTCACACTTAATTTGGGTGTTTTAAAGTGTATATTTACACTTTCACACTAATCTAAGGCTTTGTTAATTCATTGAGGTTAATTTGAACTTGATTGGCCCCCTTAAATTCAAATCCAAGCCTAATTTATTACATTTTCTGAGGGATAAAGCCCAACACTTTAAAAAATTATTACATAACACTTAATTTGCCAAGGAATGTGTCCTAGGCTAGTGACCTAGGACCCATTCACCACTTGGTGAATGGGTCCTCACTAGGTCCTAGACCTCCTTTTGAAATATCATTTCACATCCCTAAAGTGTGTCCTAGTTAAGTGTGCTAGGACCCATTCGCCCTGTGGCAAATGGTTCATCATTTAACTTAGGACCCCCATTGGGATATGTTTTTGGTGGTATTGTAATGATTTAAAATTCAAGATTTGATGTTGGCTTGTGTTATTTGAATTTCAAGAATTAAGAGTAAGTTATGGGGTAAAAGCACAAAGTTGTGTCACACTTTTAGCCAACTTATCAACACAACTGAATTTAAGTATTTATAACTATAAATCAATTTTGGTCAAACATATGATCTAGTAAAATTAATTTTAGCTAAGTTAGATACTTCCACAACTTTTTCAACTAAAGTTGTTGGCTAAAAATATATGGATCACCACTTTGAGTCCAATTTACCAAAAACTAAAATTATTTGAAAAACTTGAAGTTTCAATAACTCTTGTTAATGTAAATAACATTTAAAAAAATATAAAAATACCCTTTTGTAGATCCATAAGTGTAGTTTTCAGAAATATATTTATTTAAATAGTTTAATTATTATTTATATTCTATTTTTTATTTATACTAGAATTAGATTATCAACACAAAATATTAGATTGATTACCATGCCAAGGAAAAATACAAAAACTTATTAAAAATAAATTAAAAAAAATATGATGCACCAGATAAAAGAATCTATTTCAAGATGGTATTTTTTTTTTTCCATTCTAGACAAATATTTACTATGAAACTTGATGTCCAATGGAAACAACTTTTTTTGATTCACGCACATTTTAATATTTATTTAAAAATATATATTTATCAAAATTGGAGAAAAAAATATCGATGTACTAAAGTTTCAAGTTATACTTGCACACAAAAAAATTGATTTTTTTTTATAGATTTTCTATAAAAAGTTTGGCGTCCCATGCAACTTCATTTTATCAGCAACTAAATTATAGTGTTAATTTGTTAAAAAATAGATTAAAATAAAAAAAATTTAAAAAAATACAAACATAAAATATACTAAAAACTACATATTTTACTAGTTTACATCATTTCAAAATTCAAAACATATATGCCACTTTTTAGCGATTCAAGTTTAAAAGCTGGATCAATGTTGGTCATTTCTTTTATAAAGTGTGACGCAACTTTGTGCTTTTACCCTATGTATAAATAATAGGTTATTTCACATAGTTTCATCTAAGACATCCTAGCAGATTCAAGTTATCATAAGATTACTTTCACAAGATAATTATAGAGCATTGAAGAAGGAATTCAAGGGAAGACTATTAAGGTTCATTGCAACAATCAAAGATCTATTTAGTTATGTCAAAGTATTTCATGTTGTTGAGCTAATGTGTTGATATAGCATTGGTGATCAAGTTCAAGTGGGTAACTATAAGAAGTTGGGTCCACAAAGAGGGGAAGTTTCGGCCCAAAAAATTTTTTCGCATGAAATGCATACGCGTTATGGATAGGGCACCTGATCCTAAATCCATAATGCGTACACATTACGATTCAGGTACACGAACCTAAAACATGTACACGTTATGAAACGCATAGGAGTCCATAACATGTACGCGTTGTAAATGTGTATGCGTTCATAACGCGTATGTGTTTCTAAAAACTATTTAATTTTTTAAATAAACGATTGTGAAAATCATTTTCACAGTCGAGTTTTATGGGCTAGAGGGAGAAGCAGATTGCGTACGTGTTTTGGAGGGCCAAATTTCTCCAATTTTTCACTGCCACCTCCTCCCGTCGACACACCTGACCTCAGAAACCTCTAGGTTGGTTGAATTATACAATATTTTTGCATTATAATTGCTATTTAGTTATTTTTGTTTTATAATTTCTATTTAGTTATTTTTATTTTATAATTGCTATTTGGTTATTTTTGTTTAGTTTGTTTTAATTTAATATTTAATAGTTTTTAAATTGCATTTAATTAACCGAAAACTTCAACGAAACAAACAACATAAAATTCTAAATCGAAAACAAAAAAAAAACTAAATTCGACACATTTAATTTTGAAATTTGAAAACCCTAAACCGTAGGTTCTAAAAAAATTGGTCCTAAAAAAACTAATTTACCCAGACTGTTAATCTTTGGACCTAAACCCTAGAAAGCATAAACTAAAACCTTAGAAAACGTAAACTAAAACCCTAGAAAATGTAAACTAAAACTCTATTTGTAGGTTAAATCTAGGGTACAATTAGGGTTTGGGCTAAACTTTAATATATATTATAGTTATATTTTAAAATTACAATTAGGGTTATGATTAGGCTTACTTGTTTAATATTAAATAATTCAATTACCTGCTTCTAAGGCTCAATTAAAGTTGGAGTTCAATTAGGGTTAAAATTCATTCTAGGGTTAAGGTTCTAAGATAAATATTCGGGTGAGGGTATTCAATTAGGTTTAGAGTTAGGGTTAGGATTATGAAATTATGAATTAAAATTTAAAATCAAGGTTAGGGTTGAAGTTAGAATTGGGGTTCAATTGGTGTCGGGTTCTAGGGTTGGGGTCAAAATTAAATTAAGAGTCTAGGGTTATGGTTGTAATTTTGGTGAGAGTTAAAAATTCAATGAAAAAAAAATTAGGGTTATGATTAAAAGGTTTATATGTATTTAGGCTTAGTGTTCAACTAAGGTTATGATACCCGATTTATTTACAATTAGGGTTAGAGTTCAAATTAGAATAAATTAGGGTTCAAGTTATAATCATCCCATCTATGGTTCAAGTGAGAATTAGTGTGATAGAAATTCTAATATAAGGCAACATATCCCTAGATGAAATCATACTTAAAAAAATTCCTCATCTATATCCATTAAATTTTTTATCTTAAACTTGAAAAATAAATCTATTAGCAATGTCTTCTTGAGCTGAATTCTCCAATTTTGCATCTCTAACAATTGTTTTTCTATTTTAGGTATGTGCACGATCATAATGGGCCAAAAAGTGGCGATATGTAAGCTATATGATGGCCCATGTGGCTGACCACACTTTTTTACCCAAAATTGATGAAACAAAAAGGGTTTTTAAAGGAGATTCTTAGATTTCCACCAATATAAATTATGCTCTACTTTGAATTTAATAAATAATTATTATTATTTTTTTATTTGAATTACGATTAAAGTCCTAATTGATAAGCTGATTGAAAAACATCTATAGATTTCAAAGGGTAACATATTTTTTGGATCTGAAACATGTCTCACATTCTATGCTTAACATATTATAGGATTTAAAACAAAAAAAAAGTATCATGAATTTTTGACCAAGTTAAGGTGGTTAGACATACGAGTTTTTATATTTTTTAAAATTTGTAATAAAAAAATCATAATTAATTATTTACTTGGAAACAAATTACAAAAAAATATGCATCACATCACGACATGAGTCCTCTATTTATATCTAAAATTTTATAAAAAAATATTAACATTTTATTGTAGTTAGGATGGTTAGACAGACACCTACTTCTTATTTTTTCCTTGAAATTTAAGTACTACTGCATTGAAATTTCAAATTTTCACCAAATAGATTTTCTTTATTTTTTTTTAAACTTAGTAGCTTAGAAACTATATTCAATTTTCTTTTCTTAAAGCGTAAGGCCCCCCTTACTCCGAAAATGGTATAAACCTTTAAAAAGGGGGTTAAAGATATGTAAGATATGAAGGTGAAGACAGAGACTATCCTTAGGTCTCTGAAGTAATGGCTGGGGTTTCCTGTGTGCTTTCTCTGCTGCTCCTTCTTTCCTGACCCTTTTGGTCCTTTTAGTTTGGTTGCTACTGGTTTTTTCTCGGGCAGCTATTTTTTTTGGTGAAACTTTAGTGTTCTTTTTGCTATTTTGTAAACTTTGTGGTTTCGGGTCCCTAAGAAACCTGTTTTACCCTTTTATCAAAAACTATATTCAATTTTCTATAGATTCTATTTTTACATATTTTTGAAATAATAAAGATAACCGATTCAAATTTTTACGTCAAGTTGCCTAACTCTCATTTTTTGAATTTTCATTGCCACTTAAGGCAATTTTTTTCCATGATAATCCTGCACATACCCATCTATTATTTAACATTTTATTTTTCAACTTGTTCTTCTATGTGTTCTTGAATTTTTTCTTAAAAATATTCAAGTTGTTTAGATCTATTAGAGTAATTGGATATTTACTTTATTAATTAAACAATATTTGTTTAATTACTTAAAGTTCCTTTTTACCTCTTTTTCACTTAAGCTAACATTAGGTGCATAATAATTAATTACTTTATTAATTATTATTGTGCAAGCCTAGGGTTTTCCTTTTTAGGGTTTTCATCTATATATGGTTGAAAACTATTTTTTGTATCATTATTCATTTTTACATTTTCAGATGAATACATTGCTCCATATTTTTGAGCATTTCCTTTTGTTGCTTCTCTTTGCTTCTCCTTGTAACAGGTTATTTGCTGGCAGAGATCTTTGGGCTTCTATGAAGTTGTATCTTCTCAACTCCAACATGGTATCAAAGCTTCAGATCTGTAGCTATTTGTTCTTGTTTTGAAGATTTTTGGAGGTACAAGGGTTTGTTGCAAGCCATTTTTTATTGGAGCCGTCATCATTTTTGCTTCAAAAATTTAGTTTTCACTCATTTGCAGAAAAACGATTTCTGGGTTTTGTAGTCAGCATCGAAATTTAAACTGGGTATCTTTTATATTTTGCATATCTTGCACAGATCTAGAGTAAATCACTATTGAAAAAATGGTGTGTATCATTTTTCTCCTAGCTGAGAGTAAAAAAAAATCATTTTCTCGTATTTTGCTTGTTGGATCAAAAAACAATTTCTGGGTTTTGTTTCTAGCATCAAAATATTCCTGGGTTTCTATTTTTGTCTACAAATAGTGAGTAGATTTTCCAGAAATCAAGTTAGAAATAAACATTTTTTGCTAGAAAATTTGTTTCTTGCAAGCTAAATTCAGTTTTTGAAAAATTCATAACTTTTGGCTACGGTGTCCATTTTGCGCAAACGAATAGACATTGGAAAGGTGTTACAATGCTCTTTTTAGATCTACAGTCTATTTTATCAGAATATTTACCAGGTATTTTTTATTCAACTTTGTGTGTTTTTACACTTTGCTCAATTACTTGGTCATTCTAGCTCCTTATGGGTTTTGTTTGCATGGAATGGGTTATATTAATTTGATCTAAATGTTGTAAGGTCAGATTTCTCAAAACTTTTTCATTTGAAGAGTTATCATGGGTTTTTCTACTCACCCTTCAGTTGTAATTCTGGAATGGTGTAATTATGAGTCATGGGCAAAGGGTTTACTTACACATTGTAGGTGGCTTAATATTTTGCCTTATTTGTATGATCTCATACCTGAACCAGCCACTTTAGAGGGAAAATTAGCATGGGATATCATTAGAAATCACATAGTAGGACTTATATTGTCTAGTGTTGATCATGACACTGTGTTGGCTATATCGGACATTGATTGTCCTAACCCACTTTGGACACATCTTTGGGAGATCTATGGAGACCCAATTCTCTCTCCATTCCTAGAGGATCCTGCTTCAGATTGTCTCTTGCCCATTGCTTGGAGAGAGAATACACCCTTTGATCATGATACTTTAGAGGAGCTTGAGTATTTAGACACCCTTACATGTTTTGATGGATTAGAGGTTTGTCTCATAGTTCCTACTCTTCAAACTGAGACTTCATCAGCATCTCTTGTTATTCTTGATTCAATGCAGTAGAGAATCATACATCTTTCAAACATAGCTACTTTGGACTCTTATGTTGCAGACATATCTTTCTTGTTTGTGGAGTCCTATATTGTAGATTTGGAGGATTATTTTCAGGACATTCATCTCCTCTACCTTGATAGTCAGGTTATCACTATTCGCCCACCATTATCCATGCATTCAGAGGTTGCATTTCACTATTCTCCACATCAGTTTGGATTTGGCATCATTTGTTTCAGTTCAGACAATGAGATTCTTCAACATCCTATCATGGCACACATCTTGAGACAGATTGGTTCATCACTCTTCACAGGGTTTCTTCGACATTGTCCTTTGGATCTGTTTCTTCCCAAGGGGAAGAATATCATTTGCCGCTTCAGGATCTCCTTTTGGATTCTACATCAGACATCTACCATTGTGACAGGAGTTTCTTCATTGTGGGGGGGCCTTCTTCTCTCTTTCTATCTCTCCTATGGAGACCATTGTACATGTACTTATATGATAGAAGTTGTCTATGGGGGTTATCATGTTATCCACCTCCTATCCTTCTTTCATTAGTGCATTGCATTCCTTCCTTGCATTCTATTTTTGGGAGGAGTTTTGTTCCCACTGGGTTTTCTCCTTTACCCCATTTCATTTAGTTTGCATTGATTTTGTACATGGGTACCTGATTTGGCCTTGTTGCCGGGACCCATTGCTTTTGCTTTTAGTAGCTTCTTCTAGGTTTTAGCTTTTCCCTAAGTCTAGCTTAAGGGGGGGTGTTAGAGTAATTGGATATTTACTTTATTAATTAAACAATATTTGTTTAATTACTTAAAGTTCTCTTTTACCTCTTTTTCACTTAAGCTAACATTAGGTGCATAATAAATAATTACTTTATTAATTATTATTGTGCAAGCCTAGGGTTTTCCTTTTTAGGGTTGTCATCTATATATGGTTGAAAACTATCTTTTGTATCATTATTCATTTTTACATTTTCAGGTGAATACATTGCTCCACATTCTTAAGCATTTCCTTTTGTTGCTTCTCTTTGTTTCTCCTTGTAATAGGTTATTTGCTTGTAGAGATCTTTGGGCTCCTATGAAGTTGTATCTTCTCAACTCCAACAAGATCAACATATTCAATATTTTCAACTTGTTCTTAAACTAGAACACAACTTAAGAGGATGGAACGAATTCATTTACAAATACACATGCACACACGCATACAATTTAAATCAATATATATTAAAAAATCTTTGAAAAAAATATATCATGTGCATATATATTGGGGCCCATTGCACCCTAAATCATAGAGAATTTCCCTCAAATTTTTTATGATGTTTGTAAAGTTTGTTCTATTATAGGGTTTTGTTGTCATTTAAATCCATACTCTAGTAGTTTTTTAGTTTTGAAACTATGTATTTGAGCCAATATCCCGTACTTAGGTACCTAAGGTTTTTTATGGTTTCATAAGGATTTAAAAATCATGAATATTGGTGGAAATTTTTAAAACACATAGAGTTTTAGTCTTATTTATTCAATTTATGTCTCTCACAATCTTAGTTTTCAAAGAGATTATTTACAAACTTATATAACAATGGGGTCTTTAGGTGTGATCAACAAAGTTTATTTTCAGTAGTGATAATTGTGAGGTATCACAAGACAATGCATTTCCCTCAATTTGTTACAACAACCATAGATTTTTAGTCATAACATATTGAATATTCATTTCCTTCACTCTTGATTCAACATAATCTAGGTCAATTGTTGCTATTTTGTGAAAGGGTGTCCTAGAACATCAACTTATAGATTTTCCTTCATTAGTATGACTCAAAATTTATAAAAAATCAAGAAATTAAAATGTATAAATCTAAATTCTATAATTGGTGAAGGATTGGGTTGCAAGTTCTTGGATTTGACCCTACCGAATTGGTAGTTTGGCTTCCTTATTTCTTACATAATTATTACTTTAATCACTATAATTTTAATTTTAAAATAATATAATTCTCATACCTTTTATATCTCTCATATGAACAATATTTTTTGTTCTATGCTAACTCCTATTATCATTTCCCCTTTTCAAATACCATGATTCCTATGTTTCTATTATTATATGTTTAAATGTATTCTTATAACCATTTTTTTTAAATTTCTAGATCTTAATGGTTATTGTTATTATAATATACATATATAGTTCAAAATCCCCAAACCTTGAAATATATATATACAACCTTATATGTATACATCATGAGCCATATAATCCTATCTATCAACCCTAAAGCATAAAACCTTAGATATATCTTGACTATGTGTGAACTCCAAACTATACATAATCATGTATCATTAATCAAGAAAATCCTAGACACTAAACCCTACATTCTAAACTATGAACACAAACCCTTACCCAAAACTCAAATTATAACCATAAACTTGAAATTTTCAAAACTTACAAACTTAAATTATAAACTTTAATGTGTACATTTTATGGATTTTTAATGAACATTATGGATTTTTTAATGTTATAAATCGAATGGTTTTCAAATGAATTGTATTTTGAATTTTTGCACATTCAATGTAATTTTTAAAAAGTTCTTTCAAATTGTGTGCATTATTTAATTAGTTTGTTGATATATATTTTTTAATTGTTTAACATGTGCAGTTGCCATTTGGTTGTACATTCACATGGATCCACTATTTAGCATAGAGGATTTTATGCCTGAACCACAATTTCCTATAGATCCCATAGATCCAAACCCATCACCACAAGAAAACCCCATGCCTCCAAACCCTCTACCTCCTAAGCCCCCACCCCCTATAGTAGACCAGGAACTGTTGAGAGAGAGCATTAGGGAAAATCTTATGGTGATTCAAGAAAATATAGATCTGATAAAAAATGAGCCTAGAATTCCCTCCCATCTCACATGATTTGCATCTATGATGCAAACTATTGTCGATTTTGTTCGATCTATTGATGTGGACCTAGATAGGTTCCATCAATGGAGAGAAGAGAGGAGACAATTCTATGCAGATAGATTGTCTTATAAAGAAATCAATGACCTTAAAATTACCAAACAAGCCATGTGCCAATATTTTTTTAAACCCCAAACTAGCCAACCAATTCCATCCACCATAAAAAGAATTTCAATTTTATTGTGTAGGCACCCCTAGATAGCTATAGATTTTTGGGATAGATGGTGGATGGTGTTTGATACTCCACCACATGGAAGTTATGAGTTGCCCCTATACTTTTTGAGAAAGTTATGGGTGGAGTTTGAGGTGGGTTTAAAACCCAACTATTTTGATATGAGGTCATTTCAGGGAGCTAGGTGTGGCATGCCCCAACATAGATTAGGAGCATGTGTTGATCCTCAATGATGTGCTCCAATTGCTCCTATTGTTCCTCCTCCTTCTCCTAGTGTTCCCGCTACATTTCAGCAGCAAACCATATTGTTGACATTAGGAGCATTGAGTTCACTTTCAGGACATCTCACTCATCAGACTTCACACACGGCGGCTGAAGTGGTCAATAAAGAGCATGGAGGCTCAAGGAATATGAATAATCAAGAATCCACTTTAGGTGACCCACATGCATATGAGATAAAGTTATTTATGGGTTTACTATATTCTGAGCATCATCGTACACAGGTATGTTCATCTTTTCAACTTAATTTTTTTTGGGAATGTGCAAAATTCATGTTTAAATAATAACATCAAATTATATATATAATACAATATTAATTCAATAAGTGTTCGGTGTAGATGGATGATCAGACAATTCCTGAAACTCAAAATGATCATGTCTATATGTCGAGTGTTGTAGATATGGGCTCACCTTTTGGTGAGGTACTTAAACCAATATATATTAAATTTAATGTTTATGTGGATATATATCTAATTTATTTTGAATGTGTACACATGATGTGTGATTGATATATATTATATCTAGATGTAGGGAGGTCAGATGAGAATGCCTAGTGTTGACCAACCACAAGTTGTGGTGAGCACTCTAGAGTCATCATCAGTTCAAGTGCATTCTTTCAAAAAAATTGTTAAGTTTGAATTAAATACACATCATAGATCTAATTTAATTTTTACATTTACGTACACATGCATGAATGATCTATACAAATTTTTGTACATCTATATGTAGGGATTTCATGAGATACCCATCGCAGGTGCACCTAAGACATCATCAACATTTATGCATGGGCAATCTCAGGTGTGTGATCTTGAGGTCATATCATTCGAGGTTGTAAACTTTACTAAATATCCTAAACAATTTTTATAGATTTTTTAAATATATATATATATTCAAGGTTTTAACATATTGATTACTTCATATGAATATGCAGGATATAGTAGATCAGTCATTTGGATCTTCTCAAGTGACAGTTATGCTATGCGTTGAAAAAAATGTGCCAGTAGATTCACATGATCATATGGTAATTTATGCATGTACTAAAAATAATTTTTATTGTATTTACTAGATATTTAATTAAATTTAATTTTTATCCAAAATTTTATATTTTCATGTTTAAATATATTAAATTTCAAAAGCCTATAATTTCAAGTTTCTTGTACTCTTTTACAGCATGATGTA
Organism: Sequoiadendron giganteum; assembly: GCA_007115665.2. Lineage (NCBI taxonomy): Eukaryota > Viridiplantae > Streptophyta > Pinopsida > Cupressales > Cupressaceae > Sequoiadendron > Sequoiadendron giganteum. Next base: position 254,216,411 of record CM021101.1, on the reverse strand, counting down.
GGTACATCTAATTGACTCGGAACAAAGATGAGACTTGATTTGACTGATGAGCCTCATAATTAAGTGGTTTTAAATTTTAAATAGACCAGACATCTCTAGTTTTATTTAAACTTTTATGTGTTGGACTTGACATATACATATTTGTGTTTATTTATATTAGATGACTTTAATGTGATGATTATATATATGCAGTCAACTATGATTGTGTTATTATATGCACTCATACATATGTAGATCTAGATATTTTATATAATTTTCAAGTAATACATGCACTATATAAATTCTTATCACTACAATCATATTTCATAAATATATAATTTATCACATGGTTAAAGGTGAAAAATTAAAATATTCCTTAAATAGTTTAGATTATATTCATAATAAATTAACGACACACAATTTTAACTATTTTCCAATTCTAGAAAATATTTGAACAATTATATGAAATGTATAATCTATAAAATTGGAACGAGATGTTTAAAAAGTGACTAATAATTTCATTTAAGATCATACAACTATACAACATGATGAAACATATATGTTTGCACATGTACATCCAATTATTTAGCTTATCAACTTTTATGTGAAGACCAAAAATTGATATTTACATAGTCTCTTGATAAAATAATTTTTCAGTTACAATCGCATGGTAGATCGACTTGATGAGAACCTACAAAATTAATTAATGTAAGTAAGTAGTTCTATAATTTTTTTGAGTCATTTAAGTAAATATATAGTAAAAGTTACAAAATTGGATCTTATAAATTCCATACAAATTCAAATGATGTTTTCCATAGGATGGATGAAGGGGATGCATGTCATGAACCCTAGGGTATGGCTTAATGGGTCCTAAGAGGATGGATTAAGGGGAATTATGTGATTGAATTAAGGGATGCAAGATTGTGGACTAAGGGTACATGTAAGAGGATATGTGGTGCGGGAGCACCTCGACTCTTATAATGACTTAGGCATCTTAAATTTCATGGGACCATATCAAGAAATGGTTTAATATTGCAATGCTATATCCATATAAAAATTAAATGATAGTTGTAACCGAATGTAGGCATATCGGGTAGAGGAATGGTTTTTTAACTACCCTACCCTAGAATCTCTATTAAGAGAGAACAAGTAACCGAATAGGTAGGAGGAAAAAGAGTGCAACTATGAAAAAAGAATAGGAGAGAGTAGCAAGAGGGGGAAGAAATCGAGCTCTCTGGCCTTTGGCCAGAGAGCCATTTAATGTACAAATGTTTTGGAAGTAATTAATATATGAATTTCGATGTTGTTCTAAATGTCATGGGAGTCTTGTTATTAGTTTTTTTAGTGTCAATTGTTTTAAGGTAATCCTGTATTGTTCATTGGTTGGGTTTCTTTATGAGAATCCCGTTCTTTATGGCAGTCGCCTTGGAGACCGAGGGAGATATGTCTACGAGACTGAATGTTATCAAGTATCATTCCTGGAGTGACTAGCGAACCCCATCATGGTTTGAGCTTGACCTTAATGTTTGAGTAGTGTGTTCGGCCTTTGAACAACAGTATGGTGGAAAGAAATTTGGTAAATGCATAATGAAGGAAGATTTTGAAGATGAGAGTTGTTGCCTTTATTGGTGAGGATAGAGACAATGTGTTAATGCTGCAGGAACTTGACAGTGAGTGTGTTTATCTTGGTCAGGAGTGATAAGAAGCTATAGGATATCCAGTATCTTGTGTGTGTCTTGTGGAAGTTTTATGACATGCAGTAGCTTGTATCAGTTGTACCGCATCAGAATGGTATCAGAGCACTAGAAAGTTCTGAGTGTGTAGAAGGCAGTCTACACCAAGCAATAATGTGGGTTCTTTGTTGCCAGTTGATCCATCCAAGCTGCATGCAAGGAGTGTAGTTCTTCTTGCATGTGTGAAGATCTCAAGCTAGGGTCTTAGTATTGTCTCCACCAAGATGCAGCTGGGTAGAAGGTACAATGAGAGAAACCACTAAGCGAAGGGTGGGAAGCATCTTCCAGTCTCTTGTGTGGGTAGGATGGCAGTATAGTGGTGGTGTGAAGTAGCAACATGAAGAGTGGTGGACAACAACCAGCATCAACTCCATTGATGGGAGTCATGTGACAACAACAAAGGAAGAAACAAAGGCATTGATTCAGTGATGAAGACACGGAAGCGCACGGTTTGTTTGCTGACATCTCACCTCAACATTTACTTGGGACTTGGAAATATTTTAAGCTTGGGAGTATGGTGTGGGAGCACCTCGACTCTTATAATGACTTAGGCATCTTAAATTTCATGGGACCATATCAAGAAATGGTTTAATATTGCAATTCTATATCCATATAAAAATTAAATGATAGTTGTAACCGAATGTAGACATATTGGGTAGAGGAATGGTTTGTTAACTACCCTACCCTAGAATCTCTATTAAGAGAGAACAAGTAACCGAATAGGTAGGAGGAAAAAGAGTGCAACTATGAAAAAAAGAGAGGAGAGAGTAGCAAGAGGGGGAAGAAATTAGGTTCTCTGGCCTTCGGCTAGAGAGCCATTTAATGTACAAATGTTTTGGAAGTAATTAATAAATGAATTTCGATGTTGTTCTAAATGTCATGGGAGTCTTGTTATCAGTTTTTTTTAGTGTTAATTGTTTTAAGGTAATTTTGTATTGTTCATGGGTCGGGTTTCTTTATGATAGTCACCTTGGAGACCGAGGGAGATATGTCTGTGGGACCGAATGTTATCAAGTATCATTCCTAGAACGACCAGCGAACCCCATCAAGGTTTGAGCTTGACCTTAATGTTTGAGCAGTGTGCTCGGCCTTTGAATAGAAGTACGTTGGAAAGAAAGTTGGTATATGAAGAATGAACGAAGATTTCGAAGATGGAAATCATTGCCTTTATTGGTGAGGATAGAGACAATGTGTCAATGTTGTAGGAACTTGACTGAGTGCATTTGTCTTGGTCAGGAGTGATCAGAAGCTACAAGATATCCAATATCTTGTGTGTGTCTTGTGGATGTTTTATGACATGCAGTAGCTTGTATCAGCTGTACCACATCAATATGACTTAAGGGTCATTTAAAGGGATGTCTTAAGGGGATGCAAGAGGGTTGATTAAGGGAAGTTGATAGAATGTCTTAAAGGGTGTAAGAGGGTGGATTAAGGTGATGCATGTCATGAACCCTAGGATATGGATTAATGGGTCCTAAGAGGATGGCTTAAGGGGAATTATGTGTTTGACTTAAGGGATAATAGATTGTGGATTAAGGGTACATCTAAGAGGATATGACTTAAGGGTCCTTTAAAGGGATGTCTTAAGGGGATGCAAGAGGGTGGATTAAGGGGAGTTGATAGAATTTATTAAAGGGTGTAAGAGGGTGGATTAAGGGGATGCATTTCATGAACCCTAGTACATGGCTTAAGCATATCATTAATCCTATAAATCCTAAACCCTAAACCATGTGACCTAAATCCTAGGAGATGAACCCCAAACCATTAATCGATATATATTTTTTATTTGAAGCATCTCATGAACCTTAGAAACCCTAAACCCTAAACCATGTGACGTAAATCCTAGGAGATCAACCCTAAACAATTAATCCATATAAATTTGTTATTCTAAGCATCTCATGAACCCTAGAAACCCTAAACCCTAAACCATGTGACCTAAATTGAATAGGAGATGAACCCTAAATCTCAAGTGCGTGATCATAAGAGGATGGCTTAATGGGATTCAAGAGGGTGTTGAGAGAATTAGTTATAGGTTATTTATTCTAAGCATCTCATGAACCCAAGAAACCCTAAACCCTAAACCATGTGACCTAAATCCTAGGAGATCAACCCTAATCCCTTAAAAATCATATAGATTTTTTTTATTTTAAGCATATCATGAACCCTAGAAACCCTAAACCCTAAACCATTAATCCATATAGATTTGTTATTTTAAGTATCTCACGAACCCTAGAAACCCTAAACCCTAAACCATGTGACCTGAATCCTAGGAGATCAAACCTAAACCATTAATCCATATAATTTTTTTATTCTAAGCATCTATTGAACCCTAGAAATCCTAAATGATAAACCATGTGACCTAAATCCTAGGAGATCAACCCTAAACCCTTAAAACTCATATAAATTATTTATTCTAACCATCTCATGAACCCCAAAAACCCTAAACCCTAAACCATGTGACCTGAATCCTAGGAGATGAACCCTAAACCATTAATCCATATAGATTTTTTATTTTAAGCATCTCATGAACCTTAGAAACCCTAAACCCTAAACCATGTGACCTAAATCCTAGGAGATCAACACGAAACCATTAGTCCATATAATTTTTTTATTCTAAGCATTTCATGAACCCTAGAAACCCTAAACCCTAAACCATGTGACCTAAATCCTAGGAGATCAACCCTAAACCCTTAAAGCTCATATAAATTATTTATTCTAGGCATCTCATGAACCCTAGAAACCCTATACCCTAAACCATGTGACCTAAATCCTAGGAGATCAACCCTAAACCATTAATCCATATAGATTTGTTATTCTAAGCATCACATGAACCCTAGAAACCCTAAACCCTAAACCACGTGACCTAAATCCTAAGAGATCAACCCTAAACCATTAATCCATATAAATTTGTTATTCTAAGAATCTTATGAACCCTAGAAACCCTAAACCCTAAACCATGTGACCTAAATCCTAGGAGATCAACCCTAAACCATTAATCCATATAATTTTTTTATTCGAGGCATCTCATGAACCCTAGAAACCCTAAACCCTAAACTTAAAGGGATGGCTTAAGGGGTGTTGAGAGAGTGAATTAAGGGGAAGGCTTAAGGGGTGTTGAGAGAGTGACTTAAGGGGATTCAAAGGAATGGATTAAGGATAGATATACAAGAATATGGATTAAGGGGACCTAATAGAATGAATTAAGGGGAATTAATAGAGAGACTTAAAGGGGATGCAAGAGGATGGATTAATGCTATATAAGAGGATGGCTTAAGGGGTTTTAAGCGAATGGCTTAAGGGGATATGAAATAAATTTATACTCTCAGCTAAATGTATCTACAACTATATATAGTTACATGTCTCTAGATTCAAATTCCATTGTAATAAGAGTGCATCTCCTCTCTTTTTTGTAAAGCATCTAGTATCAAGGGAGACCTAAAACAAAAAATGATATAAAACTTTATATAGGAAATGAATTTAAAGATAAATATATATATATATATATCAATTAAATATATATACATACAACTAGACATACTTACCAATATTTATTTACTCTATTGTACCATCCACATCCTCTCTCTTTTGTAATGCATCTATGATTGTCTCATAATCATCCATTGAAAGTGTCCATAAAAATTTATTAGTAGGCCTCCCTTGATATCTAACTAGTTTTACATTGGTTGCCAAAATCAAATGTGAATAATGTATAATCTTATTGTGTATTTCATAATCTTGAATTGCAGGCAAGCCATTGTTTCTTATCAAATATTTTCAAAGCCAGGTGCCAACAACAATGACCAAACCAGTTGGATACTCAAAGTTATCATCATCCACTCTAGGATGTACCAACTTATGTTTTCTCTGAACACATCTAGCCAACTAGTACTTTGTCTCCTCTTCATTCCCCTTGGGTGCAACAACAACATACACATGCCCTACAAAAATAGATACAAAATTCAATAAAGAGCACGAACTATATTTAATTCATGTATATAAACATGCATACATATAAAATTTATCTCAATAAATAATGTACCTTCTTGTACAAGATCAGAAACATGATCATAATCATTTGATGTGAGTGCTTGATTATCCTCAATTATTGTTCCATGTTGAACATGTGTCGATGTAGGTGTTAACACTCTTTGTTGCCATTATTAGACCCATTCCATATTTTCACAAGCCTCCCAATCACCTACAATACAAAATTGACAAAATCACACCAACTCCCTTGTCCATATTGTCCATGTGTTTGTATTTGAACTCTTAAAAGAATGCACTTTTGCAGATCCATTAATTGTCTCACAATCTTGTCGAGAACAAATATCATTTTCTTCAACTAACCAAATGAAGTGGTGAATTATTGAGCTCTCACTTATTCTTGTAGATAATTTGGTATTGCACCAATCTACATTTGCACGTGTATCTCTAAATTTTGCAGCATCCTCAAATTTTAGTTGCTCTCTAGCAAGAGCTCTTTTCACACATGCACCTGCTCCATCGTGTTCTCCCTTACCATGACCGGCTTAAAAAAAACTCCATATGTTTTGGATATTATTTTCCTTATGAACTCTACATAACCAATAAAAAATCCTACAATTTCTGAATTGACCTGTGCAAGTATCTGACCATATGAGATGTTCTATCAATTGAATTCCTCTTTCTTTTAAATTTTTGTAAAAAATATGGGCATGTGTAGGATCATCATGGAAAAAATAGGCCCTTAAGTGGCAATAAAATTCAGAAAATCAAAGTTAGGAAACTTGACGTAAAAATTTGAATAAGTTATCTATATTATTTCAAAAATATGTAAGAATAGAATTTGTAGAAAATTGAATGTAGTTTCTACACTACTAGGTTTTTTTTTTTCAAATAAATATATTTGGTGAAAATTTTAAATTTCAATGCAGTAGTACTTAAATTTCAGGGAAAAAATAAGAAGTAGGTGTTTGTCTAACCACCTTAACCACAATTAAATGATAATATTTTTTTTATAATATTTTAGATATTTTTAGGGGACTCATGTCCTGATGTGATGCATATTTTTCTGTAATTTGTTTCCAAGTAAATAATTAATTATGAATTGTTTATGACAATTTTTTAAAAATATTAAAAACTCGTATGTCTGACCACCTTAACTTGGTCAAAACTTCATGATTTTTCTTTTTTTTTTAATCCTATAGTATGTGAAGCATAGAATGTGACACATGTTTTGGATTCAAAAAATGTGATACTGTTTGAAATCTATAGATTTTTTTCAATCAGCCTATCAATCAAGACTTTAATCATAATTCAAATAGAAAATGAATAATAACTATATATTAAATTCAAAGTAAATCATAATTTATATTGGTGGAAAGTTGAGAATATCCTTTAAAAACCCTTTTCGTTTCATCAATTTTGGATTAAAAAAAATCGTTAGCCACATGGGCCATCATATCACTTAGATATCACCAATTTTTGGCCCATCATTATCCTGCACATACCCATATCAAAACAATATTGAACAAACTCAGATGAATGTAGTCGATTATCACTTACATAAAAATGTTACTCTCTCAAAAAAAATCTATTATCTTCTCTACTATCATTTGCATGCCTATAAACAATATGAACAAAAATAACTACTTGTACTAAATTATAATACTGTGATTGAATTTATTCTTGTGGAGCAAGAGTATAATTTTTAGCAAAATCAACAGATGACAATATAGTTCCAATTGGGAATGTTTTTTTACATAAACGAAATTGATTATCAAGCCAATGAGCATACTGAGAGTGTTGAGCATATTTAGGTACAATCTTATCTTTAAATTCTTTAATAAATGCATGCACAGTAAATTTTTCTATAATTAGCTCACAATGTTTTCCAGTTTTTCCATCTTTTAAAGAATACTCAACATTTTTAAATTTGTTTACATCTACTAATTGTTGTTCAAATTCATTTAAACTAATTTCATGCATATATTCTCCTAATAATGAAAAGTTAGCACATCTATCACATTTTCCATAAATACATGATTTTAAATAAAATAAGTTTCCATTAGAGGGTTCACAAAACAAACTTGATATAAAATCTTTGATTCTTTTAGGTGGCATATTAATACCACAAATGTCCTACATAATTTGGTTAACATGCAAAGTGCATCGTATATATTGAAAACTATTAGAATAATAACGAAATTGTACATGAGTCCTACAACAACAAGAGATTCATTGCTTATTAATTCTAACATACCAAGGTTCACACTTTTCAAATGATCTTTGACTTATTTTAATATTCAATGGTAAGATTGAAGCATCTAATTTTTTTTTTATACAATTTAGTTTGAGTCATATCTAAGAGATGCTTTGAATGAGGTACACGAATTTTTGAACCCACCCTTAATTTTAAGACATCTCTAATGTTAGGTGATATTCTTGTATTATCATGCAAAAAATTATCGATTAAAGATTTAATTTCATTAGTTAATTTCATGTCTGATCTTGGGAGTCTACCACTAAAAATCCAACATTGATTAATTGGATCCTTTTCAATATTTTCTCTTCTTTTAGCATCTCTAATCAAATTTTTAGGATTTACTTTTATACATTTATTAATCTTACTTATCATTCTTTTATTTGAAGTGTCTTTATCAACTAAAGTAGCCGTTATTGCATGACGAGCCACATTTTTATCTTTAGATCGACTCTTCTTACCTATAAAATCAATAACATTATCAACATTAGAAATTACATGTTCTACTGAATCATCTTTCTTTTTTGGTTTTACAAAAATACCTAATTTTTTCATCACTTTTCTCATTTTCCACATTCTCATCAATTGCACCGTGAGTTGACATTGGAATCCTAATTTCTTTCTATAAAAAATTATTTTATATATTTTATTTTCATAAGTTCTAATTTGTCTCCAAGAAACTTTACCACGAAGGATATCTAACACATCTTTTTCAATTGTAAAAAGAACATTTTCACCTTCATCCATACAAGGGGTTTCATTTTCATTCACGCAACAGGTTCCATTTTAATTTTCAAATGTAAAAAGGATTTCATTCTTATTCTCATAAATATGAGGGATTTGATTAACATTTGCATTCTCATAAGATATATTTTCATATTTTTTAATTTTTGCATTCTTTCAACCCTAGAATTATTGATATCATCAATGGTGTATCTAGCTTCATCTAAACAAGAAAAGTCAATATTATCAAGACTTGGGATTGAAAGAATACTTGGAGAGATCATTTCAATAGGTTCATTTTCCATATCATTGGGAGGTGGATTTGAAGACATACTCGAAGTTGTTTGCATAGGTACTATTTCCATATCATTCAAAGTTGAAGTTGAAGACATAGTTGAGTCTATCTCCATAATTGCATTTTCTTCTATATTCACCATCTCCACATTTGCATCATCTACATTAATTTCATCATTCATGGCTTTCTCTTCAACATTCATTGAACTAGATGCTTCCAAAATTTTCATTTGACGAATTCTTTATCTTTTTGCCTCCATATCTTTATTTTCTTAAAATTCTTCGGGTGTCATTGACTGTCTACACTTTTTTCTTTGTATTTGATTTGATCCAATGGTTACCAAACCCTCTTTGATGAAAAAACAAATGATTTACTTGTAACCAATTTTCAAATTTTCATCTCCTTCAAATATTCAAATAACACTTTGTACTATGAAAATCCTTTCTTCTTTGAACTTTGACGTACAAAAACATCATGAATACATGCAAAAAATCTCTTTTTTTTAATCTTCTTGTAAATTATTCTTGTACTTGATTCCACTTCAATAAATTCAACCTGCACTTGACTTTTAAACCAATTTACAATAAAAAATGCAAAATATGGAGCTTTCGGACCGTACTGCAGAAAAAGAATGTTCTAGGAAAAACGTGTTGAAGCAAAAAATTTCAAATCAAGGAAAAATGGTTATATCAAAAATGCGTACATGTTATGAAATGTGTACACATTCTAAAAATAGAGCGCATACATGTTATCTTTACCCAACGGGTAAAATCATAATGCTTACGCATTATGAAATGCGTACACGTTTTAGTAACGCGTACACGTTATTTAAAAACTGGTTTCCCAACCCATCTGCAGCCTTGGTTTTAGGCTCGGGAAAGGCTTGGAAATTTGAGCCTTAGCCTTTGACCTGCAACTAAAAACTAAAGCAGATTGAAGAAGAATGTTCAACTTTGACAATATGGTTGATGAATTTTTTTTCTGAATCAATCTATAAAATTAAAACTCATTGCAAAACACAATGTCTAGTTTTTAATTATATAATTTTTATTAAGATTGGATTATATTTTCTATTTTTTAATTAATTTTAAAGAAAACTAGTCCTTAAACTTGAAATATCAGACTTTTTTTGGTTTTTAATAACTTTTTTTTGGTTAAGTTTTTTGTAAAAAAAATTAGATGACATCAATCTTCAGAAAATTCTCTAGACAATGAAAATAAAAAGTTTCAATTTTTTTTTAGTTTAGGTCAAATTATTTTGTTTGTACACGTTGAGTTTTAAAAAAACAATTAAGGCCAATAAAAATTAAATTAAAAAAAAATATTCAACAAAAAATAACAAAAAAAATCCTCATCAATCTTCATGTTGTTATCTCTCTTTCCCCAAAATTAATTATCAAAATACTTTTATTTGAGTCAAAAAGTGTTGTCCATACACGTGCATGGTATGGTAAAAAAACAAGGAATTTTAAAAAGTGTTTTTTATAGATCCTTATCAAAATTTAATTTCTACAATCTGGGTATTTGAATAATTTACATATTTAGAAACTAGATTCTAAATTATAAATTTCATATCAATGAAGTTTTTAAAAATTCATTGTGTAAGTGCCTCAAATTTTCAATCCAAGTGTGACAAATTCTGAAAAATAGAAAAAAAACTTCCACTTTTTCAGCTTTTTGTGGACCCAACTTCTTGCATCAACCCAAGTGTTCAAAGCCATTATCTTATGTAAAAAATCCTATTATCATGATCTACATACATTTAGTCCACTTCATGCTAAGTTTCAGATTTGTAATCTAAGGTTCAATTATGGTGTGGTGAGTAGTGACATTTACTTTGTTCATTCATCATTCCTTTTATTCATTATTTCAATTTAAGGTTTACTTACCAAAATGGGTTTTGACCAAGGAAAAACCCTATTCCCTAACAAAACAAAAACAATCTTCTCATCCAATGTGTGATTGTAGGTTTTAGATTGTGAAATGTAAATAAAATGGGGTGGTTGAGATGCCCCTATTTTTTCTTAGGTCATTCAATTATGTCCTAGGATGCCAAATTGGATTGACTATCAACCCAAAGGGTGAGCCAATTCTCAACAAGGAAGACCTAAGAGGGGTTCTTTTAGGCTTTTAAGGGTTCACCACCAAGCAAAAGCTTGGAAAAGACAACTTAACATTTAACTCACAAAACCTAGTAATGCAAGCAAAATGATGAGTGCAAATGATGAAATTAAGCAATAGGAAGTTATGATGTATGTACTTGGGAAGTCTAGAAATGTAATGAGGATTCTAGAAATGAAAAGAATCTATCAAAATTTCCTAGGGAGGACTAAGTTTTCCTTTCTATCTTATTAGTCTAGTTTCTATTTTTTAAGACAGATGTAGAATCTTCATATGTCATAACCAAATCTGAAAGAATCTCTACAAAATTCCACTTGGAGGACTAAGACGCCCTTGCTACAATCTTAGTCCCGGTCTAAATTTTTGAAATAACTGAATGTGGTCCTAAGGCTTGATGTTTGCACTTCCTTCTTCTTTGGTCTCAAGTCCTCAAACTTTTGGATATGGCCTATATGTGAGTTTTTGTGAAGATGACAAATTTTTAATGCAACTTTGTAGCTTTGCAACTTTGTACTTCAAATGATCTTCAAGTCTTCAACCTAAACCTCCAAACACAAACTTGCAAGAGAGGAAAAACTTGTTGATTTTTAGTAAATGGGGGTTTGCCTTGGTCAAAATCCTTGCTGGTAATTAAACCTTGAAATAGAATGAAATGGATGGAAATGATGAATGAACAAAACACTATTTTGCAATTCACCAAACCCTTGTAATATGGTGCTATAAATATGCTTGAAATGGCTATAATGGATGAGATTCTTGAATCTTTCATGAATGATATTGATCTTGAATGAAACACTTTCTTGAATCATAAACCCTACATCACAAATGTTGCCACAATAACAAACATGATGCAAAAATATCCTTTATATGATGCTTGAATCTTGATGATGGCTCCAAATACTTGAGAAATTTCTCATGAATTCTCTTGTGAACTCAATTATGCTATTACATATGCTCTCACAAAAGTCTTAGATTAAAATGAATGAAATAAAATTGTATTTATACTTATCCATGCTTAATATCTTGAAATTAAACCACAAGAAGTCGACACATGAATTCATTAATTAAAGGAGGCTAAATCCTACAAGAATTTAAAATTAAATCCCAAAAATAAACTAAGGGGGGCTAAGATGCCCTAGATGGCATCTTAGTCCCGAGGCATGAAACTCGGGGCATGGACTCCAAAAGGGGACCATTTAAGGAACACTTAAAATCAAGGTCCCAAGACCTTTGGGGGACAAAGACACCCTAGGTGGAATTTTAGTCTCAATGGAAAATCAAGGAAACTCATCCAAAATCATTAAATTATCATTTATCCATTGATGTTTGTTGAGATTATCCATAGAAAAATATCATTCATTTGGCTTGTGGATGCTAAATAAGACCAATTAATACATTGTTGGTGTAATTATATGCTTTGTACCTTGTCCTAGGTTATAATTACACCTTAGTTAAGTTTACTTAGGGACCACATAGGAGTTGTTGGAGAATTTCCACTTTTCATAATCTTATTATTACTTTATCACCTCCACCTTTCATGGACATATCATGTGATTAGGTTTCCACCTTTTGTGGTAGATCCACTATTTGTGGTGGTTATCACATTATCACCTTTCCACTTTAGGTGGAGTGATAGCTTTTAATTGTTGTCTCAGGTCATAAGATTACGACACTTTTCATAATCTTATGCACTCCTATGTTCTCACCTTGGCTATATAACCAAGAGGTCTCTCATTGTAAAATAAAGCAATTCCATTATCATTGACATTGAATACAATTTATTCTTGTCATATTATTTTCTCTCTTCTTTGTGCTTTCCATTTGGTCCATAGATCTTGGCATGCATAGCCAATTCTAACGTGGTATCAGAGCAGGTTGGGTGCCATTGGAGAGTCTTTTTCTGAGGAGAGGTACCAGATTTGGGGAGATTCCATTTTTGGCTCTTTATTGCAGGTTTATATCAGAGCTTGTTGGTGCAAATCTAAGCTCACCATTGCGTTCGGAAGATTCAGGAAAGTCTATTTTTCCTGTTGTTTCGTCCAAATCGGACATATGAGGCCAAATCTATGAAGGTTTGAAGCTGCAAATTGGTTGCCAGATCCAGAAGGTAGCTACATTTTTGGAGCATTTTGGGTCAAATCCAACCCTACCATCACATCCAGAAGGGCCAAAAACCCTAAGATCGACTGTCCAATCGTCCATTTTGGAGCAAGTCATTCGGTGGGGCAAAAATTTTTTGCCCGAAGAGCCGTATGGCCCCCAGGTCGTCATCATTACATCGACGGTATGATTTCAAAAAAAAATATTGTGGAAATTTTTTTGAAATTTCATTTGAAAAAAAATTTGTGTTTCAAAATTTTTCTTGATTTGAAAAAACAAATTAAAAAAAAAATTTTAAAAAAAAAGCAGAAAAGAATTTATGTAGATTATATAAGGTACAGTGTACCCGCGGGTACCAGTCCCATTCATAGGTACATGGTAGCCCCCATATACCATGTGGAAGCTCCACCGCCCTTCACGGTTAGCCTCCATTCACCCGCAGCCCCGCCACCCCGACATCCGTAGGTCCCGACCGACGCTTCAACACAACCAGCGGTCACATCAAAAGATTCCGACAATTCCCTCAAAATCTGGCAGGCTTAAAAATATTCTGGCACAAGGGCAGTTATCTGGCGTGATGTCCATTTGACAGTCAAATTTAACCTCACAGATTGCTGATGTCAGCGTGCCTTTGAAAATTTTTGAACCCTCTCCGTTTGCATTTTCAGTTTTGCAAGCGATTTTCAAAGGCTCATAACTCAGTCATTTTGGCTCCTTTTTTAGAGCAATTTTTTTATATTTGGGCTAATTTTTTGTTCTCTACATTGTGGTGTAATAAATTTTTGGTTTTGGCTTCTGTTGTTTCTAGAAATGGCAGATTCTCACAGGTGTTGCTGCTTCGTCCTCATTTTGAGAACTTTGGGAGCCCATAACTTGCTCCTACGATAACATTTTTGGGTGCCATTTTTTTTTAAAGTGCATTATTTTTTGTGTAATTTCTAGTGTTGTGATCAGATTTATCTCATCTACTGTAATTTTTTCACTATGAGTTTGTGGCCTATTTTGGCAATTTGCATGTACCAAAATCAAAGTCCACTTTGTTGTTTTTGGCAGTGGCAATTGTAAATGCACTAAGTATAAAGTGCCAAATCAGATATTGCTTGGGGGGTTTCTTTATTGAGTGATGTGGGGGGGGGAGGGTCTCTTGGTGCATTCTTTTGATCTGTTTGCTTGTGTTCTCTCATTTTCATGGATCATTCTAACGTTCCTTTACTCACATCATATAATTATTCAACAAGGCATCAAAATGCATGGAGTATTCTAATGATAGAAGGTCACTCTCTATATGTTGAAAATACGGTACCTAAACCTACAGATGCTGATAAAAAGATAAAATGGATGATTAAACATACCAAAGATCTTGGATGTCTTCGTAGACTTTTTTCTCAAGATTTTTTATTTCAAATTGAATTATGTAAAAATTCTCATGAAACTTGGGAAAAATTGAAAACATTGTATGGTACTACAAATGAAGTAAGAGGCTATCAAATTGATAATGACCTGATGGGATTTGATCCTAAGAACTTTGACAACATCCAAGACTACATCACTAAGGTTAATGATCTAAGAGAGAAATGTAAATCATGTGGAATTGATAAGGACATTCAGTTGGTCTACAATACAATGAACAAAATTTGTCCTGATTATGCTTCTTTTGTTTCTAGCTTTCATACTCATAGATTGACTATGGGGTATGCATATACTACACCTTCATTTGAATCATTTTCTGAGATGTTGATACATAAGCAACAAAAGCTTATCTCAATAGGTTTCATCAAGACTACTAAATCTTAGGTATTGTTGGTTAATCAAGTGAAGGAATCAAAATTAGATAAGAAACAGAAGAAAGTAAAGAATAATCCACATTCAAATCAAACAAAGAAAAAATCCTCTTTCAAAGGGGAATCATTTAAGAAGGAGAGACATTTTTGTGCATATTGCAAGAAGGATGGACATGAAGAACACTATTGTTATAAGAAGGACATTGATGAGTTGAAGAATCTTCTCAAAAAGAATCAAATTGATTTGCCTTCTAGAATGTATGAATCACCTTCTTCTCCTTCTTCTTCAAAACAGTCTAAGGGAAAAGTTCATTTGGCATCTATATCAGGAAATAAAGGACAAGCTCTTTGTTCTTATTGAAGTCCAGGATTAGGGAGATGGCTTCTAGATTCAAGAGCATCACATCATATGGCATCTTTGCAGTCTATATTCTCTTCATTTTAGCCTTGTTCTATGTCTCCTATCTTGATGGGAAACAATACATACATGAGTGTAATAGGGAAGGGATCTATTAGTTTTGGGGACAACACTTTCTAGGATTTTTTGTGTGTTCCTCATTTGACGAATAATCTTCTTTCCATATATCAGATTACACATGGTGGAGATGGGAGAAATGTGAAGTTCACACCTGATTCGGTCATCATTCAAGACTTGGAGAGTAGAGAGATAATTGCTACTGGGGTGGTTGATCATTTATCTCGGTTGTATACCTTTGCAGATTTTGCTTCTGATGATGACATTGTTCCTTCAGCTGTTCATCACACTCCTAGTGTGAACCATGATTTAGAGGAGACCTTTGGCTACTTGAACTTGGAAGTTCTCACATCAGATCCAATACTTGAGCCATGAATTTCATCTCCTCCATCTAGTGTTGTAGTTGATGATGCTTGTGATTCAATAGTTTGGGTTCCTTGTGATTCAATGCAACAAGACATACATAGTCTTCTAGATATGGATACATTGGATGGCTTCTTGATAGGTATTTTAGACTTGTTTGTGGAGTCTCATCTTGCAGATTTGGGGGACATCATTGATGACATTCATATTCTCTTTGATGAAGATGCTCCTTCTTTAGTTGTTGTGAGGGAACACTCTGACCCTCTTGTTCATTATCTACATGATCATTCTTTGTAGTTTGGCGTGAGTGTGGATACTTTTGGACAACATTTGGAGGAGGCTTCTTTGTCTTTAGAGGGGATATCATTCTCTTTGGATCATGTTCTACATTCTTCTCTACTAGATGTTTGATTGTACTCTTCAGCAGTGTGGCCTAGAATGCCTGTTTGGAGTGTGTTAGCTTTTGGCATCGACATGGAGATACTTGAGCATGCTTCAAAGACATCATACATCCTGCATAGATTATTGGTTTTGTTTCTTCCTAAGGGGAGGAACATTGTTCGGCGAAATTGGATCATCTTCAAAATTCAATGTCGAGCTTCTACCATTATTGTAGGAGACTCGACATTGAGGAGGGGTTGCCTTGTCTCTCTTATGGGGGGGTCTTTTTCCTCACATGGGGTTTTTACCTTCTCATGCGTCATTGAGAGCATTTCTATCTTTTATTTCATCTCTCTTTTGGGGATTAGTTTTGTCCCACTGGGTTTTCTCCTTTTCTCCATTTGTGAGGTATTGCATTGCATTTGTGCATGGGACCTAACATGGCCTAGTTGCTGGGACCCATCTTGCATTGTTTGATTCTCCCTAAGTTGCACTTAAGGGGGGGTGTTGGTGTAATTATATGTTTTGTACCTTGTCCTAGGTCATAATTACACCTTAGTTAAGTTTACTTAGGGACCACATAGGAGCTGTTGGAGAATTTCCACTTTTGGTGGAATTATCTGCTTATTACTTTATCACCTCCACCTTTCATGGACATATCATGCGATTAGGTTTCCACCTTTTGTGGTAGATCCACTATTTGCGGTGGTTATCACATTATCACCTTTCCAATTTAGGTGGAGCGATAGCTTTTAATTGTTGTCTCAGGTCATAAGATTACAACACTTGTCATAATCTTATGCACTCCTATGTTCTCACCTTGGCTATATAACCAAGGGGTCTCTCATTGTAAAATAAAGCAATTTCATTATCATTGAAATTGAATACAGTTTATTCTTGTCATATTATTTTATCTCTTCTTTGTGCTTTCCATTTGGTCCATAGATCTTGGAATCCATAGCCAATTCTAACAAACATAAATAGGGACAAATAAGGCAAGGCAGACCCAAACAAGTGTGAAAATGCAAGGGTATGCATTTTCCTACACTACATTTAGCCCCCACTTTAGTGAGAGGATGAACTTGCTTCAAAATCACACTAAATTATCCAACCACATAATTAAGAGGGGTTGAAATGTATAAATGATAGTAAGATAGGATGACAATGACCAAGAGGGTGGCCAAGTCTGCAGGATCAAGATCCTATGGAAAACCAACATAGGCACAAAGGAACATGCATGGAGATGACATATGATGCCAAAACCAAATTGCAAAAATACACCATCAAAGATAGAAAAAGGAAAAATGAAAAAGGAAAAGAAAAATTCCATGGATCAAGTTTCAACTAGCCATCCAATGCATTGTGGATTAGGTCTAAGCTATTTTAAAAAAAAATTACATGTGGAACGTGTTGTCCACTATGCAAATAAAATGCATGGTCACAAGGGCTACTGAATCTAGTTTTTCACTAGGTGAGCACCAAGAGATCCATATCGGAATCATACCCCCATGACTATGATAAGGAAACAAAGAAAATTCATTCTCACAAATGATAGTGAAGCTAGTTTTTCACTAGGTGAGCCCCAGGGGACCATATCAAATCCATACCTCCATGACTTTAATAAGATATAAAAATGCAATGCAATAAGAAAGAGGGATGCTTGAAGGGAATTTTATTAGTTCATGCAAGGTCTTAATCTTAGGGGATATTACGCTTAACATCTCTGAAAGATGATAAATACAAGGTCTCATCCTAGGGAACATTCTACTTAACATTTCCAAGATAGGACAAGTGTAAGGTCTCATCTTAGGGAACATTGTACCTAATGTTTCCAAGAGAGGAAAAATGAAAGGTCTCATCTTAGGTAAAATTGTACTTGATGTTTCCAAGAGAGGACAAGTGCAAGGAAATATCATGCTCTTGGAGGAAATCAAAACCAATGACACCCCTAAGAAAGGAACATATTGAAGGAAGAAATAAAATCACACAATGAAACATGAGTGTCAATGTATGCACCCACTTTAAAGAGATTATTAACACCATTGTTGTGATAAATTTATTTAAAGTAGAAGAGGACATGAGAGTATGTCACATGAAAACCAACTGAAGGCATGTTTTCCACATCCCAAGCTTGCTCTTACATATACATAGAAGGCGGTCAACTATCCAAAAGAGGCAATGATAGGTGATATACGAGGACAAGGCTATCTAACCCCTTTCCCCCACTAAGTGTAGGACACAGATGAGCTGAATAGGATGAAAGTAAGTATCAATTAGAGGAATTAGGTGCTTCAACATAAGGGAGAGCACCACACTCCTTGAGATGTTGAATTTTATCACTTAAAGCCTTATATTCATTAGTAGAATGACCATGAACTCTATGATATGCACAAAATGAATGCTTTTAGTAAAATTTATTTCATATTCTTGGAGGGAGAGATATCAAATGATCTTAGAGTAGTCTCAAAAAGATACTTTCTTGATCAAAAGTAGAGGATGTTTCAGTATTGTGCAGCAAAGATATCTCTTGCTTAGTATGAGTTGTCATACCTACACAAGACTCTTTAGATTGCAAGATTTTGTTCTCTTCTTTAAAGGAAGATGTAAAATATACGGGAATAAAATCATAAGTGTTTTGCATGATGAAATTGATGTTAAGCGAGGATTTATTTGTTTCTTGCAAATGATAACAATCAAGACTGCTAGTGTCTATCAATTCAAGATGTATTACTATTAAAGTCAGCTTAGAAGGATGTTTTGTAATAGTGTTGGTATCAAGTGAAGGTTTGTTTATTTCTATCAAAGGACAATAACCAATACCACGATTCATTTCTTGCATGTTAGGCTCTATAGAGACATAGATACCATGTTATCTAGCACCACATCCTTTTCCACTATATGCAAGTTATTTTATAAGCTCATAACCTATTCCATAAATATTTTTCATTTCTTTAGAATCTGGTGGTTGTTGATAGTCTATCTGATTAAAAAAATTCATATAATTTTCTTCTCCTAAGGTGGTTGAGGTGGATGATTTCAAAGGGTTTTTCGCATTTTTTCTTAACATTACTGCTCTTTCTTTTCCTTTCTTAGAGTCTTTGTTTATGATCTTGTGTTATCCCATGAATGTAGGTTTTAATTCTTAGGAACCTCAATCATCTTCTGATAGCTTTGTGACTTCCTCAATATTTTTTTCTTTGTCTTTTTGTTGCATGGGTCCCACTTGTGTATCTGGTGTCACTGTGTTTAAAGGATTCTCTTTGTTTCTCTCAATGTTCAAAAACTGTTTGGTTCAGGGTTAGCTTCAAGTGTGTACACTTTTTTGTTGTAGACATAATCCATTTTATGATGAAGATTGTAAGGCACCCCATAGATTGCATGAATCCATGATCTATAGGTAAAATAATATTATATGAAAGATCATGAGGCATAACATGGATCGGTGTTTCTAATGTGGCCTTTCTAGCTTTAATAGGTAAAGTGATTACACCAAGCAATTATTTTTTCACTTATCAAAGCCACTCAAAGATAAGGAGGTGGGTAGGATTTTTGATTTATCAACACCAAGCTTATCCAAAAGGTTTGCACTACACACATTTAAGGTTGAGCCATTGTCAACAAGGGATTTCTTTATCCTTGTCGTATTGTATTGAGCTATGATCATGAAAGCATCAAATTGTTTTTGCATTTCCAAAGGAGGGAGTTCACTTTGGTGGAAAACAATTTCAACATTTAGTCCTTGAATTATGGATGCTATGTCACTTAGTTGTGCATTAGAAGGGATATTAATTTTTTGTAGGGAAATTTGAAGCATAGTGTGATAGTTAGGTGAACTTTGAATCAAGTCCTAGAGGGATATATTTGCGAGAGTATTCTTAATTTTCTCAAAAATATCATACTCCTTTCCACTTTGTGAAGGAAAATGAGGGGGATCTAGTAAGATATGATTAGGCAATGGGAGGGATGTTGAAGTTGTTTGTCTTGGTTGAGGATTCTTCCTAGTGTTGTATGTATGAGCAACAATATTGTAACTTAGTTGCTACAAAAAAATGTTCTTAAGTGGTTCAAGGATAAGGACGAGTTTGTTTTGAACTTGTGGTTTTTGAGAGGGTGGATAAGTGATAATTTGAGGCTTGGTAGAGTACTCCAAGAGGTATATAATGTGCATAACCTCAAAAAACATCCTTATTTTCATGATATCTTAGTGAAGGAGAATCTAATGTTGCTTCATTATCTTCATCTAGGGACACAATATCATTATTGTCAATGATCTCCTTTTCTTGCACCATGATATCTTCCCTAGGAGGAGATTTTTTAGGAGGAATAAAAGCTAGAAATGAACCACTTTAAGATAGATTTAATGAAATGCATGTAACAAATAACCAATGGCATCAAATAGCAGCACATAAAAGAAAAATTAAACCCTAAAATTTGGAACTTCAAAGTCAATAGGGACTAAGATGCCAACAAGGGCATCTTGGTCCTATTGGTGAAATTCTGAGGCTTCATAAATTGGAACAAAAAGAAGGCAATAGAGATAGGATTCTGAGCCAAAAAACCACAAAGGGACTAAGACGCAAGGAAGAAAAAATTTGTCCCAGTAAAGTTTTTTTTCAGAAAAAAAACAAATTATGAGTTGTTAACAATGTTCCTAGGTTGCCTACCTAGGGACTTGGTGTTTAGAATAAAAAAAGTGTTTAAATGAATGTAAGAAAAAGTAACTAATGAAAAGAAATTGGATGCAAAGTTGAATGTAATGTTTTCAATTTTGAATGCAATAAAAATATTCCTAAATGCAATTAGCATGATTGACAATACACTTTTCAAATTTTTTAATGAGATAAGATAATGCATGAAAGGAAAAATGCAACATATATGCACTTTCACTAATGCAAATATGAGAAACCCTATATGTGCTTTTACTAATGCAAGATGCAATGAAAGAATTAATGCAACCTAGACATATGATTTCAATGAAATCCAAATAAAAAAATGAATAGTCTAAAAGGTCAAGTTGACCAAAATGAGCTATAAAAAATTGGGGGATGGAGATGCCCCTATTTTTCCTTTGGTCATTCAATTATGACCTAGGATCTCAAATTCAATTGACTATCAACCCAAAGGGTGAGTCAATTCTCAAATAGGAAGACCTAGGAGGGGTTCTTTTAGGCTTTGAAAGGTTCACCACCAAGCAAAGGCTTGGAAAAGAAAAAATAGCATTCAACTCACAAAACCTAGTAATGCAAGCTAATTGATTAGTGCAAATAATGAAACTAAGCAATAGGAAGTTATAATGTGTGTACTTGGGAAGTGTGGAAATGTAATGAGAATTCTCAAACTACAAATAAGCTATCAAAATGTTCTATGGAGGACTAATATTCCCTTGCTATCTTATTAGTTTGGTTGCTATTTTTTGGGACGGATGCAAAATCTTTGGATGTCAGAACCAGATTTGAATGAATCTCTACAAAATTCCACTTGGAGGACTAAGACACCCTTTCTACCATCTTAGTCCCGATCTCAATTTTGAAATCACCAAATGTGGTCTTGAGGCTTGATGTTTTCACTTCCTTCTCCTTTGGTCTCAGGTCCTGAAACTTTTGGATTTGGCATATAGGTGAGTTTTTGTGAAGAGGAAAACTTTGTAATGTAACTTTGAAACTTTTTAGCTTTGCACTTCAAATGATCTTGAATTATTCAACCTAAATTTGCAAACACAAACATGCAAAAGATGAAAAAGTTGTTGATTGTTAGTAAATGGGGGTTTTCCTTGGTCAAACCCCTTGTTGGTAATTAAACCTTGAAATAAAATGAAATGGAGGGAAATGATGAATGAAAAAAACACTCTATTGTAACTCACCAAAACCTTGTAATAAGGTGCTGAAAATATGCTTGAAATGGTTGTAATGGATGTGGTTCTTGAATCTTGCTTAAATGATATTAATCTGAAACACTTGCTTGAATCATAAACCCTACGTCACAAATGTTAGCACAATAACAAACATGATGCAAGGCTATCCTTGATATGATGCTTGAATGTTAGGATGGCTCCAAATGCTTGAATAATTTCTCTTAAATACTCTTGTGAACTCAATTGTTCTATTAGGGATGCTCTCAAAAAATTCTTAGATAAAAATGAATGAATGAACCTTTTATTTATACTTATCCATGCTTAATATCCCGTAATTACACCACAAAAACTTGACTCATGAATTAATTAAGTAAAGGAGGCTAAATTTTGCCAAGATCTGAAACTAAATCCTAAAAAATAAACTAAGGGGGACTAAGATGCCCTAGGTGGCATCTTAGCCTCGAGGCATGAAACTTAGAGCACAAACTCCAAAAATGGGCCTATTTAAGGGAAACTTGAAATTAGGGTCTCAATAAATTTGGGGGACAAAGACACCCTAGATGCTGTCTTAGTCCCAACCCAAAAACTAGGGACACTCAGTGAGAATAATTAAATTATCATTTATCCATTGATGTTTGTCGGGATTAGCCATAAAAAGATATCATTCATTGGGCTTGTGGATGAAAAATAAGACCAATTAAGACATAAATAGGGATAAATAAATCATGGTGGGTCCAAACAAGTGTGAAAATGCAAGGATATGCATTTTCCTACACTACAGATTCAAGATCAAGTGGGGAGTAAGAATTGCAAAAAGTTGTCAAAGTTGAAAAAATCATCTTTCTTGCAAGATCATGGAAAGTATTCTACATAATTTATTTGTGAATTTTGGGAGCTGAAAACCTGGGATTTGGGAGTGCAAACATTGAAGAACATGACATAGAAACTGATTTTCTAGAACCCTAGCAGGGACCCATTCGCCACTGGGCGAATTAGTCCTCAGTGAAGCCCGAAAAAGAACTTTTTGCAATAAGTACACATCATTTTACCATCTTAAAACTTGCCTTTTGATTACTATATTGGTTAGGTTTGTTTTTTGATTGTTATTTATGCATTATAGCCCTCAGAATTGAATGAAACAATAGAGTCTCAAAATTTGGTTCATCCCTTTGGTAATCAATTTGGGGTGAACCTAGCCTCTTTTTGAGCATTTTAGTTTTCTTAGTTTGGATTCTCCTTGGCATATTAGACTAATTCATTTTCATTGCATTAGATCTCATTTAGGGCCTTTAATTTGTATCTCATCTAGGGTTTTATAATTGCATATTTTGCATTCTTTAAATCTAAAAAATATTTTAAAAATTAGTCATTTTTCATATCATCTTGTATCACATAAACTTGCATTTGAAAATTTAAAATAAAATTTCATGTAAAAATAGGTGTTTTAAGTCATCATTTTATCATATTTTCAACTTTCTTTTCACACTGTATTTATAAAAATCTAAACCTAAAACTTACTGTAGAAAATTGAATCTGAAAAATCATTAGAAAACACTTGAAAATTAGTAAAAATTTGTTTCAAAAACCTAATCTAGGACCCATTCACCATAGGTTGAATGAGTCTCTATTAGGGATACGAGGACAATAAGTTTTCAAATTTCATAAGCTTCAATATCAGATTCAAATTTTCTTGGAAAAGCATACAAAGACCCATTCACCACTAGGCAAATGAGTCCTTGGAGGCCTATTCACTTCCTAGGCTTTCTAGTAGCCTACTGTATCATTCTGGAAAGTTTTGGGAGTTTCTATATTATGTATCTTTGTCAAATCATCCATTTAGTGTAGTCATTTTTAAACCATTTCACAAATCATTTTGAAATATAAAAAATATTTAGATCTGTAGGATAATTGTTGACATTTTAGAATCATTGCATAATTCAGATACCTTAATTTTTCTTGTTAGCATGTTTTCTTTTCAAGAATTTAGTGTTCATAGGCTATCACATGGCTTGTGTGATTCTATTTTCTCTACTTATGAGAATAATCTAGGAAAACAAAATAAAACCATTGACAAGCATGTTAGATACCCTCCTAATATCCATCAGACTTATAATAATATCATAACACAATATGATGCAAGCATAGACAATCATGAAAATCATAGGTTTTATTTTCATGATACCTCTCTTATTAGTGATAAAGGTATCTTCATGAAATAAGATACAATCATTGAGAATCATGAAATTTTTGTTTGTCCCTCTCCTCCTTCCCCTTGTAGAGGTATTATGAAACAAGAATATTAGATCATTGACACTACTTTACCTAATCTCCAATCATCTCCCAACGCCTTCCCTACTTGTGAGAATTATTTATTGAAAGAGGATAAAATCATGAATAGTCATGAAAATCACATTTCTAAAGAGGATATGTTTGTGTTAATAGATCCAATGATTGAGAGTTATAGCATTATTTATCTCTTTCCTAATTTCCCTAACATTTGGAAAGGTCTATTTGAACAAAAGGATCCAATAATTTGTAAGATTGAAAATCATAATTATTCTTCTCTTGATGCCTCACCTATTTTTGATGAACCTCTTGAAAGCTCTCCTACTAGGGTACATATGATGACACAAGAGAATGGGACCTTAGAGAAAAAAGATGAAATCATGGACAACCATAACAATCAAATTTAGCCTTCTCCTAATATTTCTCTTATTTGTGAAGAGGATATTGTGGTATTATAAAATCAAACCAATGAGAGTTATGAGAATCCTATTTGTCTCTCTTCCCCTAGGGATATGCATGGGATTGTCATGGGCCAAAAAGTGGTGATATGTAAGTGATATGATGGCCCATGGGCTGATGACTTTTTTTTACCCAATATTGATGAAACGAAAAGGGTTTTTAAAGGAGATTCTAATCTTTCCACCAAAATAAATAATGCTTTACTTTGAATTTAAGAAATAATTATTACTCATTTTCTATTTGAATTACGACTAAATTGTTGATTGATAGGATGATTGACAAACATCTATTGCTTTCAAACGATATCACACTTTTTGAATCTGAAACATGCCTCACATTCTATGCTTCACATACTATAGGATTAAAAAATAATAATTTCGCAAAATTTTGACCAAGTTAAAGTGGTCAAACATACGAGTTTTTTATATTTTTTAAAAGTTGTAATAAAAAAATTCATAATCAATTATTTACTTGTAAAAAGTTGTAAAATAATATGCATCATATGGGGACATGAGTCCTCTACTTATATCTAAAATATTATAAAAAAATATTATCATTTTATCGTGGTTAGGGTGGTCAGATAGACACCTACTTCTTATTTTTTTCCTGAAATTTAAGTACTACTGCATTGAAATTTCAAATTTTCACCAAATAGATTTTTTTAAAAAATAAATCTAATAGTTTAGAAACTAAATTCAATTTTCTACAAATTCTATTCTTACATATTTTTTAAATAATATAGACAACTTATTCAAATTCTTACATCAAGTTGCCTAACTTTGATTTTTTGAATTTTCATTGCCACTTAAGGGCCTATTTTTTCCATGATGATCACTACACATACCCCTAGGGAAAACGTTATTTAACAAGAGAATTACATCATTGATAAGCAACAAAATTCAACCATTGATAAATCCCTTACTTGTGATGAAGTCATTTTAGAAGAACCAACCTTTGAATTTCATGAACACCTAGCTTGTTTCTCTCCTAAAAAAATCCTACTAGGGAAGATATCATGGTGGAAGAAAATAAGAACATTTAAA
Source organism: Sequoiadendron giganteum (assembly GCA_007115665.2). Lineage (NCBI taxonomy): Eukaryota > Viridiplantae > Streptophyta > Pinopsida > Cupressales > Cupressaceae > Sequoiadendron > Sequoiadendron giganteum. Next base: position 254,190,580 of record CM021101.1, on the reverse strand, counting down.
CATGTATTTACAAAAATAGTATGTGGCTTCCTTAGATGAAGATGGTGAAGTAATGGGTATGTGAAAGATCATAATGGAAAAAGCAAGCCCTTAAGTGGCAATAAAATTCAGAAAATCAGAGTTAGGCAACTTGAAATAAAAATTTGAATAAGTTGTCTACATTATTTTAAAAATATGTAAGAATAGAATCTATAGAAAATTGAATGTAGTTTCTAAACTACTAGGTTTATTTAAAAAAAAAATAATCTATTTGGTGAAATTTTGAAATTTTGATGCAGTAGAACTTAAATTTCCATGAAAAAATAAGAAGTAGGTGTTTGTCTGAGCACCCTAACCACAATAAAATGATAATATTTTTTTATAGTATTTAATATATCAGTAGGGAACTCATGTTTGGATGTGATGCATATATTTTTGTAGTTTTTTTCCAATTAAATAATTAATTATTATTTTTTTATTACAAATTTTAAAAAATATAAAAACTTGTATGTCTAACCAACTTAACATAGTCAAAAATTCATGAAATTCATTTTTTTGTTTTTTAATCCTATAGTATGTTAAGCATAGAATGTGACGCATATTTCAGATTCAAAAAGTGTGTTATCGATAGAAACTTATAAATGTTTTTCAATTAGCCTATCAATCAAGAATTTAGTCATAATTCAAATAGAAAATGAATAATAATTATTTATTAAATTCAAAGTAAATAATAATTTATATTGGTGGAAAGCTGAGAATCTCTTTTAAAAACCCTTATTGTTTCATCAATTTTGGGTAAAAAAAATAATCGTCAGCCACATGGGTCATCATATCACTTAGATATCGCCACTTTTTGGCCCATCATGATCCTGCAAATACCCTAACATTAGACTTCCCTTCATTAAGAAATCATGAAAATAATGATAAGTGTGTTGAGGTTATGAACATTAAAACTCCCTCGAGTCCTCTAATTCTTAGACCTCATACAAATCCTTTAATTAGTGGACCACCTAAGCCTCAAATTATCATTTATCCACCCTCACAAAAATTTCAAGTTCAAAATAAACCCATCCTTATCTTAGAATCACCTAAAAGGAAACTCGATAATGATAATGTTTTGTAGAAATCAAGTTACAATACCATTGCTTATATATATAATAAAGTCTATACAATCAAAGCCAACCCTAAACCTAAAATTTGTTTGCATACCAAGAAAGAACTTAAGAAAAGCATATTGAAAAAGTCACAAAGTTATTAGAAGATGCTTAGATTTCCTTTGATTTCACACCTACATTCATGGGAGAATACAAGATAGTAAAAAAAGAGCCTAAAAAGGGAAAATAAAAAGATGTAATGTTAATAAAAAATTCAAAAGCATCCAATTCAACCACTTTAGAAGAAGAAAATTACACAACAAACTTTGATAAAGTCAATTATGAGCAACCACCAAATTTGAAAGAAAAGAAAAATATTTATGGAAGAGGTTATGAACTTATGAAAAAACTTGGGTATAGTGGAAAAGGATGTGGTGCTTGTTGACAATTAGGATTGAATTCACAACCAAGCTAAACTTTCCTACCCTATTGCATCATGGTATCACTCTCAAATTGTGGGTAATCTATAATGAGAGTGAATCTTTAGAGTGGATTGGTTCCCTATAGTAAACCACCTAATCTAAAAGACCTTCCGAGGAAAGGGTTAAAAGTAAAAATTGAAAAAAAGATCCTCAAATCTAAGATGATCCATTGTCAATTTAAAGATTTTGACAACTTTCTAATCACAAGAATCTCTCTTTAAACCTTGATTCTCACAATCCCACCCTAGAAACACATAATTAAGTAGTGATTTGTATTAAGGTTCATAAAAAAAAACACGAAATGCAACTTGAACTACATGAAACCCTTGCAAACAAACTTACAATGGAAAGGCATGAAGAGGATTATGCATTGGAATCAGAGTTAACATCAAATTGTGATTGTAACTTTGAGACAAGAAAATGAGAAAATAAAATATGCTTCTTTATTGGAATGAAGGAATATTAATTCAAAATCTGATTTGAAAAAGAAGTTTAAAATACTCTTTGTAATTAGTATGAGAACAAGAAACAAATTTTTGAACCTAATAAATTAAAATTTCTCCAACTTATAGCTCTCTAGTGACCTCAAAAGTGAAAATATAAAATATCAACTCAACTGCATCTCCAAAATAGCAACTCTGATCCATTTTTTAGCCCCCCAAAAAATCCTAAAAATAGGGCTTGAAAGTGCTCCAAACTGCACGAGAAAAGTGGCAACTTTCTGTCTCCAAGAAGTTGATCCAAAAAATCCAAAAATCCAAAAAATTAGGTCCAAACAGCTTAGAACTGAAATTAGAAAGTTTAGTGTGCCTCCTCTTTTCCAAATTCGCCCAAGTGAACTCAACTCAAAATATAAATTTTAGTGAAGACTCAAACACCCAAACTACATCTTATAAAAAATAATAATCATTAAGGCAATTTATAGAAACCTTACCTTAATGATGGTTTACATCATGTGTAGTTTCAGAAATCAAAATAGAAACCTTCCTATATTACGTTTGTTTTGATGCAATTTGACTCCAAATATTTTGGTTTTTGTAGTTTGAGTGAAATTTGATATTTTTCAAAAATCAAAATACTATGCAAAGGTATGTGCAGGATCATCATGGAAAAAATAGGCCCTTAAGTGGCAATGAAAATTCAGAAAAATCAGAGTTAGGAAACTTGATGTAAAAATTTGAATAAGTTATCTATATTATTTCAAAAATATTAAAAACTAGAATCCATGGAAAATTGAATGCAGTTTCTAAACTACTAGGTTAATTTTTGTAAAAAAAAAATCTATTTGGTGAAAAATTGAAATTTCAATGCAATAGTACTTAAATTTCAAGGAAGAACTAAGAAGTAGGTGTATGTCTAACCAACCTAACCATAATAAAATGATAATATTTTTTTACAAGATTTTAGATATAAGTAGAAGACTCATGTCCAGATGTGATGCATATTTTTTTGTAATTTTTTGTCAAGTAAATAATTAGTTATGATTTTTTTATTACAAATTTTAAAAAATATAAAAACTCGTATGTCTGACCACCTTAACTTGGTCAAAAATTCATGATTTTTTTTTTAACCCTATACTATGCCATGCATAGAATGTGATACATGTTTTGGATTCAAAAAATGTGATATTGTTTGAAAGCTAGACAAAAATTTCTATCAAGCTATCAATCAAGACTTCAGTCGTACTTCCAATAGAAAATGAATAATTTTTTTTTATTAGATTCAAAATAAATTATAATTTATATTGGTAGAAAGTTGAGAAGCTCCTTTACAAACCCTTTTTGTTTCGTCAATTTTAGCTAAAATAAAAGTCGTTAGCCACATGGGAGAATTATGGAAAAGCAAGGTAAGTTGTTAAACATGTTTTCCGTGTTAACTTCTTGGGATTGGCAAGTTTGAACCAAATTCCAAAGCAAGCCTGAGCCTAATCCCTAGGAATTAAATTTTGTGTCATCAAATATTCGATTTGAATCTGATATTTGATATGTTTTAAGTATGAGTTTTAATAAATTTATACAATTTTTAATATATGATTTCAAAAATGCAAGAAATTTTATAATTTAATATATATAATATACAATATAGTTTATAAAGTAATATATAATATACAATTTATGATAATCTATTATCGAATTATGTATAATATTTAAATATTATTTAAATATTTTAGTTAATCTATAAATATTTAAATATATATATATATATTACTAATATATATAAAATATTTATATACTATATCTTTCCCTCTCTCTCTCCACCTCTATCTCTCCCAAATATCTCACTCAATCACTCCTCTCTCTCTCTATCCCTCTCTCCCTCAACCCTATCACTTCCTCTCTCCCTCCCACTCTTTCTCTCTCCTTCCCACTCTCCCTCTCCTCTCACTCTCTCTCTCTCTCTCTTCTCTCTCTCTCTAATTCTCTCTATTCCTCCCATTCTCTCCCACCTCCCACTCTCCCTCTCCCTCTCCCATAAACCCTAAATCTCTCTCCTCTCTCCATCTCCCTCTCTCCTTCAACCCCAAACTCTCTCTCTCTCTCTCCCTCTCTCCCTCTCTAATTTCTAATTCTTCTCCACTCTCCTTTCTCCCTCTTCCCTCAACCCTAAACCCCTCTCTCTCTCTCTCCCTCTCTCTCCCATCTCAGACTCTCCCTTTCTCTTCCCTCTCCCTCTCACTCTCCCACTCTCCCTCTCACTCCCTCCTCACCCCCTCTCCCTATCCTTCCCCTCTCTCTCTCTCTCTCCATCTCTCCTCTCCCTCCCTCTCAGTCTCCCTCTCCCCCTCTCTCTCCATCAACCCTAAACCCTCTCTCTCTCCCTCTCTCCCTCTCCAACTCTCCCTTTCTCCCTCTCCCTCTCACTATCCCTCTCTCCCTCCCACCCTCCCTCTCTCTTTCTCTCTATCTCTCCCTCTCCCTCTATCTCCCCCTCTCTCCATCACCCTCCCTCCCTCTCACTCTCCCTTCTCCCTCCCTCTCCCTCTCCCCCTCTCACACTCATCCCTCCCTCCCTCACCCCTCGCAGACCCACCCCTGCCCCTCCCATCCTACTCCTCTCTCTCTCTCTCTCTCTCTCTCTCTCTCTCTCTCTCTCTCTCTCTCTCTCCATCTCCCTCTCCCTCTCTCTCCCTCTCCTTCTCTCTCTCTCCATCTCTCTCTCCATCTCCATATCTCCCTCTCCCACTCTCCCTCTCTCCCCCTCTTCCTCTCCCTCTCTCAATCTCCCACTCTACCACTCTCTTACATTAACCCTTATATCTATGTGGACACAAATCAGATATCCAATTTGTGAAACTCTAATGTGTAGAGCTAGAATCTTACCATTGAAAAACATTTTAAAATGTTTTCTATATTATATATCTGATTGGATTAGATATCGGATTTGTGGGCCATAGAAAAAACCCATGTGTGCAATTTTTGTGCCTTCCAATGGACCCTACATTCTATTTGTAGCACTATACAGGTGGCAAACGCACGGTTTCAGACAAGAAGTGACAAAGATCAAATTTTTGGAGCATCTTGTAATCAAATTTGTCATAAGGAATGTTTTTTTAGTATCTTTTACTAGGTACAATGGGGAGCAATAGTCGTCAAAAGAGAAAGTGTAAGAGAAAGCTTACAAAAGAACATATATCAGAATATAGACAAAGAGATAGGAAGGTCACAAGGAGGGACACTTGATTCAATAGTGCACAAATTATTTTGGTTGGTTGAGGAGAGTACAGTGGGAGGTAGATTGGATTGCCATATAATCAAAGATTATTCAAAGATGCATTCATTTCGAAGCTCAGATGGAAGCACATCGAGCATTTGGACATGATAGTTGGCTTGTTTTTGTCAAAGTTGTATTCAGTGCAAGTGGGATCAATGCGAGTCAAGTGAGTGGGTGGATAAATGGGTTCCATAGTATCTAACTCCTTTATCTCAAACTATATTGATGACAAATGACACAATGGAAAGTTCACTTGATTACGACCGAATTTCAGATCTACTATAGCCAGGACTTGTTTTTGCAGTTGTTGCATTGCAAAGGAATGAAGAGAGATCAAATATTGGTTGGCTCGATGTGTGCTGGTAAAGCACAAGCTAACACAATCGATGGAAGATGATGGTGGTTTCGTGTATCCTACAAGTTTAGTTGTGGTTGAAGGAACTTGGCTACGAACAAAAATTATTAGAAAGAATGGCATACCTACATTTGAAGACTACGAGAAACAAAAAATAATTCTCATGTATTCACACCTTGTTATAGCAACAAATGTTAAGTTGTTGAAGCATCATGCCAAATTGGAGACAAAACAACTATGGACACTTAGTAATAGTGATCATGAAGTTATTGGATACTCTTAAGCAAAGAGATGACCCTTTAGTCACACTTGAATAGCATATTCAAGAATGGAAAGTATAATTTTTAGGTTCATTATGCTTAAGTTCATTAGTGTTCTTTATTTAATAGTGATATTTTTTATACTATTGCAATGCGGGTTTCTTTAATAGTTATATTTTTGGAATGATTGATCACAGACCTACTACAATAATAACCAACTTTGATCCTTTTAGAGAGGTATGCAATATATTACAATAATATAGATTGGTTATTCAAAGCATATTTTATAGTTTGAATTACCATATCATCATCAACTAGGTCATTTAAAAATATATAGATTGGTTATTCTAAGCTTTTTTTTGTTGAGACAATATAGATTTATCATTTGACAACTTTTGTGATATTCTTGGCACAATCGATCATGCACCTGCTACAACAATAGGCAGCTCTGATCCTTTCAGAGAGATATGCGACAAATTACAATAATATAGACTGGTTATTCTAAGCATCTTTTCTATCGTATGTAGTTTAACTCCCATCTTGATGGTTTGTACAGGAGCTTGTCACTCCAGAATGTCAACATACTACTCTTGTGGAAGACTATGCCCTGAATGCCTCCAATAGGAAAATTTTGTAAAATTATAATTTTGAAATGTGAAAAATTGTAACAAGGTCATAATTGTGTAAAGGAATAATCTATATCCAGTGATGTTTTTTGAAATACAGGTCAAATGTCTGGCATTGTATAAAGGGTATGCTTAAAATGTAAAGAATTTTTTGTACTTAATTGAGTTACGACCAAAGGTTTTCTTCTTGGTTCTTTCTTGTCGGTATGCTCATTTGAAATAGGTTTTGTAATATCTCATATTTAAACATAATAAATTTCAGTGGCTTGCCACTTTTTCCAAAACAAATATGTAAAAAGTTCATGTGAATTTCATTTCCCATGTAATTGTAGATGGTCCACGGGAAAATGCCTCTGAGATAGAAAAACTCGAGAGATGTTATTGTAGATGGCACCAACACAATTCCATATCCTCAGATGAAGAGTCTGTAAGAATCATGGTTTTCGAGTAACAGTCTATCAAAGATTGCTAACTTTTAGCACTTTGGACTCTTAAAGGAAATCGTCGGTCCAATGTACCTCAGAGTGATTCAGCATATTTGGGTGCAAAAGAGGACCATACATAGCATAAACATACCCATTGAGTTGTGTTGGAATAGTTTTTTTGGTTGTACGAGTTGGAGAATGAAAGTTGCACCACTTTGCAACTTTACACTGCTTGCATTTGACAATTTTTCCCTCAACTGAAAACTCATCACCATGGGAAAAAAACTCCAAGATAGCAAAAATCGAGAGAATTTATTGTAGCTAGTCCCAACACAATCCCACATCCTCAAATGAAGAGTCTAAAAGAATCGCAGTTTCTGAGTAATAGTCTCTCAAAGATTATTGGCTTTTAGCACTTTGGATTCTTAAAGGAAACCGTGGTCTAATGTAACTCAGAGTGATTCAACATATTTTGGTGCAAAATAGGACCATACCTAGCATAAACGTACCCATCCGAACATGTTGGAACAATCTGTTTGGTCGTACGAGTTGGAGAATGAAAGTTGCACTACTTTGCAACTTTACACTGCTTGCATTTGACAACTTTTCCATCAACTGAAAACTCATCACCACAGGAAAATGCCTCTGAGATAGAAAAAATCGAGAGAGGTTATTGTAGATGGTCCTAACACAATTCCATATCCTTAGATGGGGAGTTTGTAAGAATCACAGTTTTTGAGTAACATTTCATTAAATATTGTTGACTTTTAGCACTTTGGATTCTTAAGGGAAATTGTCGGTCCAATGTAGCTCAGAGTGATTCAAAACTTTTGGGTGTGAAAGAGGACCATAATTAGAGTAAACCTACCCATCCAAATGTGTTGAAAAAATCCATTTGGTCTTATGAATTGGAGAATGAAAGTTGCACCACTTTGCAACTTTACACTGCTTGCATTTGGCAACTTTTCCCTCAATTGAAAACTAATCACCACGGGAAAATGCCTCTAAGATAGAAAAAACTAAGAGAGGTTCTTGTAGATGGTCCTAACACAATCCCATATCCTTAGACAGGGAGTCTGTAAGAATCATATTTTTTGAGTAACATTCCGTCAAAGATTGTTGACTTTTAGCACTTTAGACTCTTAAGGGAAATCGTCGATCCAATGTAGCTCAAAGTGATTTAGAATTTTTGGGTGCAAAAGAGGACCATAATTAGTGTAAATGTACCCATCTAGATTTTTTGAAACAATCCATTTGGTCATAAGAATTGGAGAATGAAATTTGCACCACTTTGCAATTTTACACTCCTTGCATTTGGCAACTTTTCCCTCAACTGAAAATTAATCACCACGGGAAAATGCCTATGAGATAGAAAAAATAGAGAGAGGTTATTCTCGATGGTTCCAACAAAATACCATATTCTGAAATGGATAGTATGTAAGCATCATGATTTTTGAGTAACAGTTCGTCAAAGATTGCTGACTTTTAGCACTTTGGACTCTTGAGGGAAACTATCAGTCCAATGTAGCTCAGAGTGATTCAACATATTTTGGTGCAAAAGAGTACCATACCTAGCATAAACGTACCTATCCAGACATGTTGGAATAGTCTGTTTTGTCCTATGAGTTGGAGAATGAAAGTTGCACCACTTTGCAACTTTACACTGTTTGCATTTGGCAACTTTTCCCTCAACTGAAAACTCATCAACACGGGAAAATGCCTCTGAGATAGAAAAATAGAGAGAGGTTATTGTAGATGGTCCTAACATAATCCCATATGCTTAGATGGGGATTTTGTAAGAATCACAGTTTTTGAGTAACATTTCGTCAAAGATTGTTGACTTTTAGCACTTTGGACTCTTAAGGGAAATCGTCTGTCCAATGTAGCTTAGAGTGATTCATAATTTTTGGATGCAAAAGAGGACCATAATTAGTGTAAACGTACCCATCCAATTTTTTTGAAACTATCCATTTGGTCATACGAATTGGAGAATGAAAGTTGCATCACTTTGCAACTTTACACTACTTGCATTTGGCAACTTTTCCCTCAACTAAAAACTCATCACCACGGGAAAATGCCTCTGAGATAGAAAAAACCGAGAGAGGTTCTTGTAGATGGTCCTAACACAATCCCATATCCTTAGATGGGGAGTCTATAAGAATCACATTTTTCAAGTAACATTTCATCAAAGATTGTTGACTTTTAAAACTTTGGACTATTAAGGGAAATCGTCGGTCCAATGTTGCTTAGAGTGATTCAGAATTTTTGGGTGCAAAAGAGGACCATAATTAGTGTAAACATACCCATGTAGATGTGTTGAAATAATCCATTTGGTCATACGAATTGGAGAATGAAAGTTGCAGCACTTTGCAACTTTACATTGCTTGCATTTGACAACTTTTCCTTCAATTGAAAACCAATCACCACGGGAAAATGCCTCTGAGATAGAAAAAATAGAGAGAGGTTATTGTTGATAGTCCCAAAAAAATCCCATATCCTTAGATAGATAGTTTGTAAGCATCACGATTTCTGAGTAACAATTCATCAAAGATTGTTGACTTTTAGCACTTTGGACTCTTAAGGGAAATCGTCAGTCCAATGTAGCTCAGAGTGATTCAGTGTATTTGGGTGAAAAAGAGGACCATAAATAGTGTAAACGTATCCATTCATATTTTTTGGAACACTCTTTTTGGTCATATGAGTTGGAGAATGAAAGTTGCACCACTTTGCAACTTTACACTGCTTGCATTTGGCAACTTTCTCTCAACTGAAAAATCATCACCACGGGAAAACACCTCCGAGATAGAAAAAACTGAGAAATATTATTGTAGATGGTCCCAACTCAATCCCATATCCTTAGATGGAGAGTCTGTAAGAATCACGGTTTCCACGTAATATTCCATCAAAGATTTTTGCCTTTTAGCAGTTTGGACTCTTAAGGGAAATCACCGGTCCAATGTAGCTCAAAGTGATTCGACATATTTGGGTGGAAAATAGGACCATACTTAATGTAAAATTACCCATCCACATGTGTTGGAACTGTTCGTTTGGTCATATGAGTTGGAGAATGAAAGTTGGACCACTTTGCAACTTTACACTACTTGCATTTGGCAACTTTTCCCTCAACTGAAAACTCATCACCATGGGAAAAAACCTCCTAGATAGAAAACACCGAGAGAGGTTATTGTAGATGGTCCCAACATGATCCCATATCCTTAGATGGAGAGTCTGTAAGCATCACAATTTCTTAGTAACAATTCGTCAAATATTGTTGTATTTTAGCACTTTGGACTCTTAAGGGAAATCGTCGGTCCAATGTAGCTTAGACTGATTTGGCGTATTTGGGTGCAAAAGAGGACCATACCTAGCATAAAAATACCCATATGCATGTGGTTGAACATTTTTTTGTGTCGTACGAGTTGGAGGATGAAAGTTGCACCACTTTGTAACTTTACACTCCTTGCATTTGACAACTTTTCCCTCAACTAAAAAATCATCACCACGAGAAAATGACCCCGAGATAGAAAAAACTGAGAGAGGTTATTGTAGATGGTCCCAAAATGATCCCATATCCTTAGACATAAAGTGTTTGAGTATCACGGTTTCTGAGTAATAGTCCATCAAAATTTTTTGCCTTTTAGCACTTTAGACTCTTAAGCGAAATCGTCGGTCCAATGTAGCTCGGAGTGATTTGGCATATTTGGGTGAAAAGTAAGACCATACCTAGTGTAAAAATACCCATATTGACATGTTGGAATAGTATGTTTGGTCATACGAGCTGGAGAATGAAAGTTGCACCACTTTGCAAATTTACACTACTTGTATTTGGCAACTTTTCCCTCAACTGAAAACTCATCACCACAGGAAAGCACCTTTGAGATAGAAAAAATTGAAAGAGCTTATTATAGATGGTCCCAATATGATCCCATATCCTTAGACGAAGAGTTTGTAAGCATCACAGTTTGTGGGTAATAGCCCGTCAAAGATTTTTGTCTTTTAGCACTTTGGACTCTTAAAGGAAATCGTTGGTCCAATGTAGCTCAGAGTGATTTGGCATATTTGAGTGCAAAAGAGGACCATACCTAGATAAAATTACCCATTCAGACATGTTGGAACTACTCATTTGGTCATATGAGTTGGAGAATGAAATTTGCACCACTTTGCAACTTTACATTGTTTGCATTTGGCAAATTTTCCCTCAATTGAAAACTCATCACCACGAGAAAATGCCTCCGAGATTTAAAAAATAGAGAGAGGTTATTACAGATGGTCCCAACATGATCCATATCCTTAGATGGAGAGTCTATAAGCATCACATTTTCTGAGTAATAGTCTATCAAAGATTGCTGTCTTTTAGCAATCCAGATTAGGCCTGGTAGGGCAGTCCTTCACATAATTACCAAACTTGTCACATCTAAGGCATTAAACACAATGGAGGTCCCACTTATTATTTAATGCAAGAGCACCATCTGAACCTTTATCTCTATTCCTCTTGAAGCATATTTTCTTTCCTCATTTTCCTTCCTTCTTCGAGGATTGAGTGGAAAGAACATGAATGTCTTCATTTGTAGGGCTTCATCCAATACCCCTTGCAGCCAACCTTGACTCCTCTTGAATACAGTCAGCCCTCAATCGATGAAACTTGGGAAGTTTCGATCTTGCACTGATTCCTTGAATGTAGGAAGACCATTAAGAGCCAATATGGTCAAATCCTTGTCATCAACAGTATGACCAATGGTAGAGAGTTGATCTCTTAATTTGTAAATCTTCATGAAGTAGGTGATGACAAATTATCCTTCCTCCATCTTAACATGATGAAGTTGTTGCTTCAATGCTAGAGAATGACTTTTGTTGTTGATCTCATACCTCTCCTCCAAATTCTTAAGAATTTATCTCATTGTCTTCAACTTAGAGATGATAGGAAAAATATGGTCCTTCACGAAATCAAGTAACATCTTCTTCCCCTTGATATCTTTCTTCCTCCATTGAAATTTATCTTCCTCATCCATAGGTTCAAAAAATTTTCTCTCCACACTCAACCAATTCATTCTCCTCCAAAGTGAGCATAATTCTGAATCTCCATGAAGTGAAGTTTGATGCTCCTTCAAGTCTATCCTCAATTTTAAAACCATTCACCATCTTGACTAAGATAGAGATAGACAAAAAACAAGGGAATAAAGGTATCGCTACAATAACAAATCTGATCGTGATCTTTTCCAAACCCACTCAAATACCATGTTAGTGTTTTAATGATTAGATAATACAACTGAAATCACTCAAAAAATATAACACATAAGACAATAAACACAACAAGATACCTTGGGAAAACCCTCTTCTTGAGGGAGAAAAACCAAAAAAATATGTCTCTTATATAATGAAGGAATAAGAGCAGAAATCTTCTTACAACTCAAGCCTAGCTCATTGCTGAATTTGATACAATGAATAAGAACACCTCTCCTAGATGAAAATATACAATTGAATATGATTCTCCTTGAAATCGACATGTTGCTGTAAGATGAAGCGTTGCTTCTCAAGTGTAAACTTTTGCTTTGAATGAAAATTATGTTGAATGAACTTAATTGAGGAAATGAACAAACATCACCTTGTATTTATACAAAATAAGGTGACTCTTCAAGGAGGTTGGACTCTCTTGAAAATAATAAATTAAAAAATAATATCAAGGAAGTTCAGCCTCATCCATTTAAATCAAATGAGTATATATAGGCTATCATTTAATTTATTACAACTTAATGTGATCGCTATGAAAAATTTATGAAAAATGAACTATTTGATAAAAATATTTTGTAGAAATGTATGAAAAATGTGGTAGCATAGAAAAGGAAGTGGACTATTTAAAAAAAAGAATCAAATAAATGTGGTCTCATATAATTCCATGACAAGAAAATGCAATTGACAATTGCTCATAGTTTTTAGTTATGCAATGTGAAGTAATTGCATAACTGCTTAGGTTTACTTTGTAAAAACTATATTGTAATTGAATTTTTTTCATCTATGAAAATCTAGTTGTTAGTTATTCAATGTGAATTAATTATTTGAGTTTGAAATATGTGTAATGCAATGTAATCAGTGATATAAATATAAACTACATAATATAACCATTTTTTTTGTTTTTGTACATTGATATTTAACCATTGCTCAAGATACAATTTTTGAAGAGTTTAATCATGCAGATGAGGAAAAAATTAAATTTTGATTATCAACTCCTATATATCAGATTATCCAATAATCAAGTGTATGTCCATATACAAAAATGGCATCGATGCCAACTCATACATTTTTTTACAAAATGTGGCATGTGCCATCTCAATATGTATTCAAAATTTACATGCAAAAATGTCTATCTCATCCTAAACTATTGGTGGATCATCAAAATGGATCCTGTTTGAAGCATGCGTTGGCTCTAGAGGTAGTTGGACAAGAAAAATTCAAACCACAATTGAGATTAGTTATACTATATAATTTAAAATAGAATAGTTAACTTCAAAATTAGTATACATTGAATTTTAATTGAACTCTAAAATTGAAAGCTTGATTACCTGAAATATACATCTCTTCAAAGGGTCGGGAGTCCTAGAATATATCAAACCAACTTTTGAAATGCCAATCTATATATGTGAATAAAAACATAAAATTGATCCAAGTTAGCATACAATGATTGGTAATAGGAACATATTTACCAAACACAAAATAAAATAAACACATACCTCTTTAGGTTGATCTTTTTCTTTATCTCCTTGAAGTGTTTTGACACCTCCTCTTTGATGTGTTTCAACACCTACTCCTTGAGGTGTTCCAATACCTACTTCTTTAGGTGGTGTGTCACTTTTCAACATCTTTGTATAGCTCATAATTGTCTGCACATAAAAATGACAAGTACATATGAAACTACCAATCTATGTCAAAGTATGTATAATCAATATAAGATATTAAAAATCTTAATTCAATCCAATTTGAGTTCAATTACTTTCCCCTTATCTAACTTTGCACCTCACTCGCACTAGGTATTTCCTACGAGAGGAAAATAAGATAAACATATAAGGTATCATATAATTTCATTAATGACAATTCAAATGACAAGAAAGTATATAATAAAAAATATAAACAAGTGAGTGCATAAATACATACTATGTGTGTGTCCAAGCCAAACAAAATATTCCTAAGGGTGCTATCAGTCACCCATGTGAGCTCCTCCTCAGACATCAACTGTTAAATACACCATATAAACAAATATTAGTAGTTGATACTATCTCTTATTAATATTCATTTAAAAACAAATGCAAGTTTTGAATTTACAACTTAAATCTTACTTGTGTCACTATTCCAACATACCCCTCTCTAGTAGGAGAGGACTCTATAGGGTGCGATCCACTCCCCTGTGATTGATCTATAATGTCCACATCATGGAGGTCATAATCAGATGTGTCCAAGGGATGCCCAATGGGTTGTACAAGAGGACCCAAGCATATCTGGCAACACGTAGTGCAATTATGTGGCACACAAATATTTGGACCTAAGAAGGATGATGCAACAACACTCGAGCCTTTTCCAACATCACTAGAATGTGGCTAAGCTATTGTAGGAGCATTCAAAACCAAATGACCACTCAAAGAGTGAATATCCTAAATAGTTTGTGTGGTTGCATTGTGGATAATCTCTGGATGATATATTGGAGGCGGCAGATGAAGGGGAGGAAGGGGAGGAAGGGGAAAATTTAGGCATGAGACTACTCTAACTGTCCCTAGTCTATCTTGGGGCATATCTCCACTGACACCCTAGAAAGGTTGAAATTCAAAGTAATTGACATGATACCCTAACAAAAACTCAACATATAATTTTTTAATAAAGTAAAATGGTATATCATAAAATTTTTCGGTGGTTTATCAGAAACCATACACCAACAATCCCAAAAGTTATCTACAATGTCCCTAATCATGCACCATTTTATAGAAAGTTTTGTTTTATTAATATTCACTAGCAAACCAGTGTAGGGGTTAATGAATAAAGAGGCTATTTGGGCTTTGGTTATTTGGAGATCTTTCACATAATTGTAAGAAAATCCACATGCATAATATTCCCTCATGTCTTCTCACCACAGATGAGAGGAATTATGATCGATGGAGATGGTTTCTATATTATTAATTATTTCCTTCAATGTGTTTTTCATATCTCTCAATTGAGGGATTGCCTTATAAACTTCACAAATGCCCCTCAATTTCCTCAAATATTCAGCAATTAAGTCTTCAATTGGTGGTTGTGGAGGTGGTGGATAATTTGGAATTTGTGCATTTTCATTCTCAGCCATAATACCTAATTAAAGTTAAAAACCAATTAATATAATTAAAATCACACAATATAAATGAAATTATTGTAAAAAAAGCATAGTTTTGAATAAAAATAAAAAAACATCCTTACTTTTTCACAAAAATCCATAAAAAAACTCTAGTTTTTGATAAAAATACATCAAAAACAGTAGTTTTTAATCAAAATCCATTTAAAAACATTAATTTTTGATAAAAAATTCATTGTAAACTCTAGTTTTTAATAAAAATCAATAAAAATCCCTATTTTTTAAAACAAATTTGTAAAATCTACCTAAAATTATAAGAATCTAATAGAAAAATTGATTAAAACATAAAAAAACAAGAACTTAACTTTAAAATCAGATTTTTTGTGAAATCGGATATCGAATTTCTTCTTCTCCCTATGCACCCACATCCAAATTGTGTGAAATGACTTTTAACAGTCAGAATTTTTTATTTATACAGGATTTTCAGATCAGATATCCGATCCAAATTTGATATCCGATTAGGATCGGATATCCAATTTGCAAAAGTAGGTTTGGGCATTACTTTGGAGCAATGTACTGACACCCGAACCTAAAAAAAGTCAACTCGACATTTCCTCTTTTTTGAGTCAATCCAAAATGTGATTTTTTTCCCATTGCCACTTTTTGGCCCCTCGTGATCCTGCACATACCCACAAAGGCTCCTATACATTTGATTTTTCTATAAAAAATCATATACTTTAACCATGGCCATGAACCATAAAAAATACTAAGGCATGGCTCGACCTAGGAAACATTTGTAATAAGGTATTAATAAAGGAATTTTTATTTTTAAATGAATGAGATAAAATACACAATCGAATTAGGGTACTTGGAAACCCTAACATCAAAACCAACGCCTATCTCAGATTTTTCTCATCATAATTTTCATTGATCAACTTGGGAGAAAAAGAGCTCTGCACTTGGCTGCCATGGAAACTAGGGTTTGGGCATTCTAATTTCGACTCTTCTCTACTAGGTTTTGAATTCCTTTTATATCTTGATTGTAGGTTTTCTCTCCACCATTCTGAGCCATTTCAACTTCATTTTGTAGGCTTTTGATGCCTCTAGGCCGCAACCTCTATAGCTCTTCTACCTCATATTTGCATGCTTTTCTTCTTTGTTGATGTTCTTGTTATCTTAGACCACCATGGATGCCTCCATCATGAGAATTCACAAGAAATACTCACAACTTCTAATTATTTTTCTACACAGCAAAACATGGTAAGCATATATGCTTCTCTATTTTGTGCATTTCCCTCTTAAATAAGCTCCATTTCATGTTTTTCACAAAAAAATATGTAGGATTTGTGGGTGAAAATCTGAGTTCTCTTTGTACAGGCTACGACCATACCCTGTGTATTTTTCCATTTATGCAAAAAATGATTTGTTTTATGGGCTCAAACCATGATAGGAAATTAATGAAACTTGTAAAAAGAAGTGAACATGAGAAAATTCTACATTTGTTTGTTGCTTCTTATGGTTTAATGACCTTTCATGGTCCTGGCCATTCATTTCATTCCCTTCATTTTTTAGAGATGTTTCACCTGGAATAGAGCTCAAAACCCTACTATTTACCTCTACATTTGTACTTTTTAAGAAAAAACCCAAGTGGGTTTGAGATTTTGTGAGGAAAAGTGCCTCTCCAAGTTGCGGCCATGAGAGCACCAACTAGGTTTTCTTTGCATCATAAATTTCATATTTTATAGAAATCAACATTACTCTTTTATTTTTCTGAATGAGAACCAAAATGTAGGCCATTCTAAGCAAGGCCAAAGCCTGGAACTCCTCTAGGTTTTTATGAGAAAATCACTAGTGTTTCACTTTGTTTCGAAACCCTAGCTTTAATTTAGCATTATCTCACCATTTTGAGAAAACAAAAATGGTTTCATTTTTCATGTATGCACTATGAATTCACTTTCTTTATTCTCAAAATGCAAAACTCTACTTCATACCCAAATTTATTGCATGAATAATGGAAGCTTTAATGATGCTTCCTTTTTTCTATTGGTTGACTTCTTGCAATGCTTGCACTCGACCATCATGATGCATCTATAGGTCATGTGTTGTTTGTAGTCACTTTGTATTTCCATTTCTAGAAGGAAACACATTTTATTTTTACTCTTCACGCATTTTAAATTTCTTACCTTGAATAGCTACAACTTATATGAGTCTTAATCCTTGGTGCATAGAAGATTCTGAAATAAGTAACACTTGATGATGAAGTATTTTGAAATTTCTCCAATTGCTTCAGTTGTTACTCTTTATTGAGGATATGGAGTTATGTATGTTTGTTCACTATCACTCTATGACAATATATCACTTGTTGCCTTATCACTAGGAACATCATGTTAATGAAACATAACAATACTATAATGTTGTAGTAACACTTTGAACATGACACATTTCTATGCAATTAGAAATGAATGATGAAAGATAGTGCATTTAATTTTTTTTCTGCATCATTTTAGCATTTTGAGAATGACTCCTTGCTCATATGTTATTATCATCTTCACTCGTAAATTTTAAATTTGATGGTCATGTATGGGTGATGAATCCATTTTTCTTGCATTAATTTAAGAGCTTCTCCTTTAGTTGGATGTTCCTTCTTCATACTGTTAATGCATTTATTTTCTCAAAACCTCTCTTGAAGTTGAGGGGAAGTATGTTGGGCTTAACCCTTTTGGAAGCCTATTTTACACCACATTCTATTAAGTTTTCAAAGCAGATCAATAGTTTTATAACTGAAAAAATATCATATTTTCATAGGTCTCCACCCACTCACCTTTCACATACCACATAAATTTTCCATACCTTAATTTTATGATTAATACAAATCATATAGAATTTTGTGACCAAGTCCATAATTTAACCCATGATCCCTTGAATATGGCCTTTTACATACAAAACACTTCCTGGATCACAATTGAGAAAAATTACAAGGCAACATATTCTTGTCATGAAAGGGGTTGGTGTCCCCAATATCTTTTTGTCTTAGAATTTTCCTCCTCATTCTGCATATTCCCTTTTTACCTTTTATTTCCATTTGTCATTTCATCATCTAGCTCCATTGTCACTTCCTACAAGCAAAAATATAGTAGAGCTTCTTCTAATGTTGTAATTATTTGGTACATGTCTGGAACATTTCCATATGTGTGTCTTACTGATCAACAGGTCATAGAGCCCTTCATTTGAACATTTTCTTTAATATCGGGAAGACATAAATTGGGTCATGGTGATCAAAAGATCCTAGAGATAACAAGACTACATAATCGGGAGGACAATTCCTATAATCTCAT
Source organism: Sequoiadendron giganteum (assembly GCA_007115665.2). NCBI lineage: Eukaryota > Viridiplantae > Streptophyta > Pinopsida > Cupressales > Cupressaceae > Sequoiadendron > Sequoiadendron giganteum. The sequence goes on along the minus strand of CM021101.1, from coordinate 254,172,005 downwards.
CGATGAAATCCCATTGACATAAGAAAAGAAATTGGAGTGAAGTTTTCAAGTCATGGCAAGCTCAAAATTCACACTGATGGAGACTTCACCAGTGAGAAATTCATATAATCACGTTTCTAAAACTGGAGGACTATTGTGTCAAAGAGACATGTATGATTAGATTGAATCCCTCAGATCTCCCTAATTATGAAGGTTACGTCGATGAGAATTATTATCAAGGAAAGTCTCACTAACTTTTCCCAATGAATGAAGGGTAGAGGAAACACATCGGAGAGACTTGTACAGTCGGAATAAATCACTTATATCTCATCGACCTTATGGGTCACACTAATGAAGGAAGTTTTAGGGAAAGTATTTCCAATTCATCCAAATGAATTAAGTGACAAAAGAAACATGTCAATGAGAATAAATACATCAGAACAATACTCTATTCTCTCAACGATGGTTCTAGTTAGTCTGATTGGAATAAGAATGGATCACTACTCATCAGAAAGACACTGGGTGATGGCCAAAGGGACTTCTAGCAATCCAAAGCACATTGATATTGGGAAGACTCTATGATGTTCTCACTAAAACACTAGAGTTGAAGAACAAGAGATGGGGCCATTGCACAACATCGATGAAATCATTGAGTGGTCTTGCCGATTCCAAATCCAAAGGAAATTCAGTTATATCTTGGAAATCAGTTATAAATGTATAAAGAAAGACAATGCCAAATGAAGAACACAAATGAACCCAAGGTTAGAAGAGTTTCACTAATGAATTTTTTTTATGTCGCTTTGACATTTCAAATTTTGAGAAGACCGTTGCATTCAATTCAAGTGGTAGACATCAACGGTTGCATGAATGAACTCCATATGACCACTCATAAGTGATAGAGATTAAAACAAAAGGATTTTTCATAAGGTGCAGCAAGTGAGAAGGATGGGAGGTTGGACAAAATTCCAGGAATACATTATGGCCAGGAATTCACAAGTAAGCTTATGAAATTCCTTATGATTGATAAATTATAATTCATTTATGTTTCCTTGGGGAATTGAAAATGGAGGGTTAGAGTTCTGTGAAATCAAAGAGTTGGAAGCAATAGGGTGAAAGTGGTTGAGCCAAAATTAAAAAACAATGAACTGAAATAGGGGAGGAATAAAGAGCAAAAGAGAGAAAATTAAACTAGGACCTCATTGATCAATTGCATGGTTTAGGGTCAAAATCCAAAAGGTTCACACAATTAAGGTCTGATGTTGAGAGGCTAGAAAATAAATGCACACATATGGCTGATGTATGGACCCCTATTAAGGGATATGAGTTATTCATGTTTCATTATGGTCAGAGAAGTTGGGACAAGCCAGTTTGTAATCCTTAGAACATTAATTTGGGAAAGTTGGTCATTCCTAATATATTTATAAACATAGACCTCATAAAGCTTCTCGCCAACTATTACAACCCATACCTAAAAGCCATATGTGACCTACAAGGAAAACCTTTTATTCATGTGTCTAAAAATGCACTTTGTGAAATTTTCAACATAGATGAGACCTATGATCAACCAATAGTGTATGAGGATTTAAAGAAGGAATATTGAAGAATAGATATAACCTATAATGGATGGAGGTTATCGATACACAGACTTGGAACGGATGGAAATTTAGTGCCACTTGAGGATGGTGATGGACCTCCCTTTCATGTTGACTTGTTTGATCACTATTTGAAATACACTCACTTTTTAGTAGGTGTACACACGAAAAATATACAAGTTGATCTACACACTTGATCCTAGTTACTGACATCACTTCTTCCCAAATCATACTCTCAACTTATCATCACTTTTCATCTCTTAATTAGATAAATCATTATTTATTTAATTACGTCTTTCTCCTTTGTTGATTAAATTAATCAATTTAATTTAATTAATCCTCTGTCTCTATTCATTTAAATAATTCATTTTATTTAAATTAAATATCTAAAGTCCTCTTATTAAATTGAATAAATTAAACCTTATTTGATTTAATCTAACATTATTCCCTTTAGTTAAATAAATCAAAACATTTAATTAAACCTTTCCTCTCACTTTTGATTTAAATCAAATTTAAGTCTAAATTGTCACATCTCCTAAATTCTTCATTAAATTAATCAAATTTGATTAAATTAATCTTAATCCATGTCACATCCTCTAGAGAATGCAACTTGAACAATAAATCAATTACTTTGATTTATTAAATTACCTATTTTCTCTCAACATGGAATAAAGGAGGAATATTCCTTCAAATTTTAATTCAAAATCCAAGTGGATTTGTCCTTCCAACAAAGAATTCACTCCTCTTACATATCCTTGTGCATTGAGCCAAGTGGCATTTATTTTATTCTTTTTTCCCTCTCACATGTCATTTCCTCAATTTCACATTTCACCTAATGGCATTTACCATGCACATTGAACAAAATGTGAACAACTTTCAACCATTCACATCTTGACAAGTGGAACTTGGCCATTGGATGTTGAATGATCCCACATTGCTCAATTTCATTCTTTCTTCCAATTTGGAAATCTATAAATGAGAGAATCTTCCTCTCATTCCATCATCCGTAATTTGAGTAAACTTACTATACTCAACTTCATCCTCAAGCATATCTAGTTTCATCCATTCCATTAAATTCTTAGCTAGGTTATGCAGATTTTTCATCATGGAGCTTGATTGAATCTTCATCAAGGTGGATCACTCATAAAATCATCAACATTGCAAGAAAGGATTTGGGAAAGGGACAATTTCGACACACCAATTGGCATCAATTCCCCCATGGGATCAAGAGTTTGCATGCTTAATTAAGATTTCATTTCTTTTTATGTCTAGTTCTTCATTTTTCCTATTTTGAGCATTGTAAATGGATCTAATTGGGAATCCTTGTTGTATCTTTCATATGAACCTAACTATGTGTTTTCTTGTTGTGTTTGTGTAGGTATGGGATTGGGGTTCACATTTTGGCACTAGAAGGAGGGCTGAGTTTGAGAAAGTCATCATGTTTTTCAAAAAATTCATGTTTTTTTACCTTTTTTTTGCTTCCAGGAAATTGCACCACTTACAGACTAGTGGTGCCATATTGTACCACTATCAGTCTAGCGATGCTATATTGTACCACTCCAACCTCAAACTCTACCACACTTGCTTTCCTGCCCAGAAATTTCAAATTTGCAAATTGTGCCACACTCCAAACTGTGTTGCATTCCAATATAGCGTTGCCTTGGCACTCTCTATCTACTACAAAGCGTCGTGCTTACTGAACATGCGGTGCTATATTGTGCTACTGGATTTCTAAACTATGTCGCATTTGCTGATTGTGCCACTAGATGACAGCAAAAAGCTCTAATTTGATTTTTTTTTAACATGTTCTATTTTGTTTTCAGCTTTTTGATTCATTAACTTATTTGTTGTCTCTATATTTTATGGTTTTAACCATTTTTCAAGTTAGGGAAAGGAGGAAATAAAAATGGAGGGCTACATTATGACATCATTATTATCCTATACCAAGTGTTTTTAAACACTCTAGTGTTATTTAACACTCTTAGAGAGTTCTCAATCTCTCCTAAGAAGTTTATCATCTTTTATGCTTTAGGGAACAATAAATTTCCTTTTGGGCTCTAAAAAGAACAATACAAATTATCTTTCAAATTTTGCAAATGAAATACTTAAAAATAACCTTATAAAAAATTTACTAGATTTTTTTTAAAGTTTAAACAATTGAACAAGGAAAATTCCACATTTTATTTAGTGCTTTTAAAAAAAGAATTCACTTTTTCTTTGTGGTCTTAAAATGAACAAGTGTTATTTTATTTTATAATTTTTTACTCAAAATACTATCATCATAAGGATGCATGCACTTCTCTTGCACCTCACAATGATCTTGAGAATCAAAATCTCTTTGGGTGATCTTAATTTGAGTAAAATAATCATCTCCACATTTCATTTTGGGTTTAAAATTTAACAAAAAAATTTGCGAGTGTGAGTAAGCTTATTGCATGTGTTCTCCCTTTGTTTCTAAATGAAGGTTGATCGAACTAAAAATATGATTTATTGTTGTTGTTTATCTTAGCGAGTCTGCCTTGTGGGAAAAATTACTCACCCAAGGGAACGACCCAACTGGCAACACACTAAGGACAAGTGTATTTTAATCTGAGATATAAAAGTGGGTACTGGAACAAAAGCTAGTATCATGTTGTTGGCTCTGATGAGAAGGGTAGCAATGGTCTCTCACCGCATGGGTCAACTCCTACGAATGGAAAGTCTAAATTAAAAACCTTGTTTAGCAAAGGCCAAATCCTTAACAATTTTGTTGGTGCAAAAGGTCATGTGCTTTGAAGCCGCCCCACGTATGCATGCAGTTTTGTTGTAGAGATGAAAATTATTCTATGGGAGATTCATGGGTATTGATGCTTGATTGACCTGAGAAGTGAGTGCACTATAAGGGGGAGCCTGTGTATTCAAGCATCTAATGATTTTCACTGAATATGCACAGCTGGATTTATCTGAGTGGTAACCCAACAAAAAATTATCTCTTCATCCTAGGTTTGTACATGTGCTTGGAGTCAAAAAATACATTGCTTGGTCCTCAAAATTTTTTAAAACAAACATTCACAAAGAGCTTCAAAATTTCAAACCCTTTTGAGAAAAACAATATCCTTTGACGAATCTAAGTGCTCTTGCTTGCACTAGGGGTATATCCTTAGAGGTTTCTAAGTGCTTGGGTTTAATGACCATTTATTTTCAATAAAGTCAACCTAGGAAATTGTGCTCTTGAAACCTTGATTTTCACATAATGGACCTTGTGGAATGAAAAGGAATTGAGACATAGAAATTTAGTTTGAAATCGTAATCAAGAAAGTTCTTTTGACAAAAGGAACTCATAAACAAAGATAAGGACAATTGGACCTCACACATGTGTTCTCTCAAATTATTTCTTGTAAAATTAAAATCCAAAAACCAAGGTTCAAATAGCTTAGTCCAAAGGCTCATGAAGAGCATCTTGAAATGCTTTTTGAAGTTAGAGAAATACTGGTATATAATTTCTACAAGGACTCAAAGAACAAACCAAGTTTTTATGAGTTCTATTATTAGTAGAATCCAACTCTTTTTTAAAAGTTTTCTTTTTTCACTTAGAATTATGACATGTTCTTCAATACTGAGGTCTTATAAGAAAGAGTCTTGTCTAGGTCAAGTTTAGGATAAAAATCAGTCACTCTTATCCATCTCTCAATCATCAAAATCAAATTCCATTTCACCAAAAAATTTTGATAGCTTTGAAACATCGTTCATGCTAAACTTATAGGAAAAATCATCATCACCTTGTTTGACTTAATACACCTAGTCAAATTAGCAACCCCCTTGAGAAAATTTACCCCTAGGATAACACAACTTCCTAAGGATTACAAGTTCAAAATCACTCTATTTGGCTTAAAGCACTTAGTCAAATCACCCTCTTGAATGAGTTTTCTCTAGTATAAGACAACTTCCTAGGGTTTACAAGTTCAACATCATCTTGTTTGGCTTAACACACCTAGTCAAACTATCAAAATCAAAACAATTCAAGCCCTAAAAATTTTAGCATCTCCTCCCCCTAAGGTTCTTCAAGAGTTTCATTCACCCGCATCATCCATCTTTCATCCCCATAATCACTTTTGATCCTTAGAATTTCCTATTTCTTCTCTTTTGTGCCTAAATATCAAGATCAAACGATCTATTTTATGGTTCAAATGAGATCCCAATACAAGAAGAACATGGAAATCACTAAAGAAATATCAACTTCAAGTGACCTAAGTCAAATAGACCCAGAGAAGAATCTAGTGGAATCAAGTAACCCTCCAAAAAACTCCTCTCTACCATCACAAAACCATCTAGAGGAGGATCATATAGAGGACATCACCAACGATGACTTGGGAATGACGCATGATGAATTAATTGAAAGGGTTCAAAATCTTGAGAATCATAGAATTGTCAATGTCATGTTGAAACCTAATCACTCTCTATATATGCATGCATTAAAAGGGGCCAAAATATCTTTTGACATTAACATGAGTACCAATATGGAAAGGCTTCTTGTGATAATACCTCAAATATCACTCCCAAAAATCTCTCAAGATATTCCCCAGGTCATATCAGCAATCACTTCAATCCCGCCAACTATTAACAAGGGAAGCACCATGTTTCATGAATTACAAAAGCATCACCTTGTAAACAGTAGAGAGATAAACATCAACACCCCACTAGATAACTTCGTCATGGTAAATTCATTACACACATATGTTTCACTTACTTTCCATAAATATGTGGACTCATCCTCATTTCATGCAATGCTAATCTATCTGTTGAATATACAAACTTCTCTCCCCATGATTTCGCAAGGAGAGGGTGGGTTATTTATGACAGAGGGATTCATTGATCCTTCTTCATCATAATTTTTCTCAAGGAACACATCAACATTCCCTCCATTTACACTCACATATGTATCGCCTCTTGGGTTGGGTTTTTTCCCCCTACCTATCACCAATCTACCAATCCAAGGCAATCTAAGAATTACATCAAACCCTCTCCTTTTTCCATCAATATCACAACAACAGATGGAAACCATTCAAGCCACCACAATGGTCAACACATCCACCATTCCCCAAATCTCTCAAAGCATGGTTTCCTAGGGACCAAGTATCTTAATCACACCATCCACAACTCAAATCCCAATCACCAACAAAAATATTCTGATCACCACAATGGTTAACACCATTCCCAATCCACCATTGATTCCACCAAAAGTCAACATGACTAACTCTTTCATCACCATGATACAGGTAGTTCAAAAATCCACTCACCAAAGGGTACTTCAACAAAATCAGCAAGTTGCATAGCTGGTTGCTCAGAAAGTGCAAACACAGTTAGCCACTCAACAAGTCACTCAAGCTACACAAGATGCACAAGCCGCAAAAGCCACACAAGTTTCACAAGAATCACAAGAAGCCAGGAAATAATAAGCTCAGGCTCAAGCCCATAAACATGCTCAGAAAGCGCAAGAATAGTATCGTACACAACTAAAAGAAATCTACCAACAACCATACCAACAATCCATGCAAGATTTTTAGGCACAACAACAAGATAAAAAACAAGCTTTGTTGGCGCAAAAAAAACTAGACCAACAAAAATTGGTACAATAGTAGCTAGAACAAGAAAAAGCTTTGTTGGTGCAATAGAAGCTAGACCAACAACAAGATTTTTTGGTGCAACAACAACTAGACCAGTAACAAGATTTGTTGGAATAATAGAAAAAAGATCAAAAAAAGCTTTGTTGGAACAATAGCAATAGGACCAGCAATAAGCATTGTTGGAAAAAATGTAGGCATATCAGTAGACCTCGAAAGAACAACAGAGTTTACAAAAAACCCCCATCAGTATGCCACCTATTGACCAAACACCGTGGATGCCTCAAAACACATTCATCGCACCTTCTAATCTGTAAAATGATGTTGTAGCACAAATCAAACTGCTATCGCAACAAGTGCTAGACCTTTAGTTAGGAAAAAAAACTAGAACACTGAGAAATTTGTACCCCTATCCTTTTGATAGAATTCTTACAAAGATACCATTCCCAAAAGGATTTGAAATCCCCAAATTTGATAAATATAGTGGGATGGGAAACCCTAAAAATCACGTCAGGGAGTTTCAAGTGCATTGAATGGAAGTTCCATATGATGACACATTTATTAAAAACTATGCATTCAAGATGGGTATGGATGTTAATCTAGAGGAACTATCAATGCTGAAACAAAGAAAAGGAGAGCTATTCGCCTCCTTCTTGCAAAGATGACGATCCAAGGCCAATAAGAGCAAGTGGACCATGCCAGAAGAGCAACAAGTTTTCACAATCATAGCCAATCTAAACGAAAACTTGGCATTCTATCTAAAAATGCAATGCATCACAACATATGATCAATTGATCCCAAAGGCGCTCAATATCGAAAGAGCCCTCACTACATGAGGGAAAACATTGAAATTTATTGCACAATAGGATAACCACCCATCCACCAGTTATAATGATAAACCTTGCACATGGTTAAGGAACAAAAATGTCACAAATGATAGAGTGGTTGATCCTAAGGTTGTCATCAGTTCTCTCAAGCAAAATATTCAAACCCAACATCAACCACAGAGTCAAAATCACAACAGTGTGAAAACCAATATGGTGGCACATCAACATTTGGTTCTGAACAATCAAGGAGGACCACCTCCCCAGAACAAATATCCTCCCAAGAGGAAGTTCACAACCCTTGGGGAGCCAATCAAATCTATAATGAAGAAGTTGGTTAAAGAGAACCTTATAAAAGATTCCAATTTTGAGCAATATGTAGAACCCATGACAAAACCACCATAGTACAAAAAAAATCTCCTTTGTGATTCTCACAAAATAAAAGGGCACACAATCACAAATTGCATGAGATTGGAAAACATCATCCACGATCTCATTGAGGACAAAATCATAAATGTCGAACAACTCGCTAGAAATCAAGATCTTAAAATATACACAAATCCGATGCCTAATCACCATCAAGGAAACAACCAAGGAAAAAATCAAGGAAACAACCAAGGGACCAGTAAAGGGAAAAAAAAGTATACGAGTGCAAACCTTGTATACGAAGGTGTCGTCGCATGCATAGATGAAATGGTCATTGTCATTAGTGTCAAAGGATCCAATGCTAACTATGGAGTCACCACACATAGTTGCAAGGTTATTATTGCATCAAAATCATAATCATCTAAGACCCCGATCTGAAATACGAAAGAATTTCCCTATGATTATAAGATCATTGACCAACTAGAAAGAACCCCCGCTCAGATTTCCATCATGGAATATCTAAAAAACATTTCTGCCCATAAGAAGATCCTTGATGAAGCACTAGTTGTGTCTATTGTCTTTGCTAACCTTGATATGGAATTATTCCAAGCAATGTTCGGTAACATCATCACACCAAATCTCCTTACTTTCTTCGACCAAGACTTCCTTGCCTAGCCCTCTCATAGTCGTGCACTTCAACTTCAAGTATTGGTTGATAAGAAAAAGGTCAAAAGGTTGTTGGTGGATGGAGGTTTGGGCCTCAATATTTTCTTGCTTAAAATTATAAAGAACTTGGGAATCTCAAAAGACTCCATTGAAAAAAATAAATGCATTACCATCAGAGCATATGATGATCAAGAGAGAATGTCTCAAGGCACTATTAAGATCCCAATCCAAGTAGGGCCAACTACTATCGAAACCATATGTCAAGTCATTGACCCTGATTTTCCCTAGAACATCCTCCTAGGATTCCCATGGATCCATGGAATGAAGGTGGTCACCTCAACATTTCATCAATGTGTAAAATTTTCATACCAAGATGAGGAGGTCACAATACATGGTGATCCAGAGCCATTTTCCTATTGTGAAAACTTGGAAGCCAAATTTTACAAAGTTCCCCAAGTACCAAAGAATTATGAAGGCCCCTCTACTCCCTATGTGGATCCATCTAACCTCGCCTCCACTTATGTGACAGAGAAACCTTCCATCCCCGATATATCCAACATCAAGCTCATGATCCAAGATAATGGGTGTGGAGATTACATAATGAGAACAAAAGATTTTTTTGTAGGAGAGTTACTTCAATATCCTAGGTCACATGGATGACCTCAGTCAGTTGAAACACCTGCCTACACTTTTAGGGTAGACCCTTCTATATTTCATTGTTGGGGGGATCTAAGTCATGAAAATGTGGACGAAAGAGAAATTCCAAGCACACTATACCAAGATGAAAGACCCACACCAACCCTACCTATGGATGAAGCTAGTAGAGGATTGCAAATGATGCTTGGTATGGGCTATAATAGAAATGAAAGCCTTGGAGGGAACAATGATGGACGAATGGAGCCCATCATTGTAGAAAGATGAATGATAAATATTGGCCTCGAATGTACCGCTCTGAGTATAAATGTACATGGAAAAGGCACCCCTAGAAGAGCAATCAAGTCTCCTCCTCAGTTATCAGAAGCTTCCCTTCAACTACCTGTATCAACAGGTCTACCCCTAGATAGTTTCACCTTCGACATAATCAAGGTCTGTATTAGTAGTGATGATGAGGATACCATAGAAGGCCTTCCCATGATTTTTGAGGAATCTTCCTTAGTCATGAATAGTACATCATATTTTGAGTCAGACAACCTACCCCACAAGATAAACCTAGTTTACTCTCAACTCATCAATTACGACCAACGAGAACCACCAGTTCTAGACACATTCAAAAATGATGAGGCTCTCTTGGAGTTCATGGGACTAAGGGATATGGTACCATACGAAGATCATAAAGTTGGATTCATTACCACACTAGACACATAGGCTTATTATGGGGAGACGATTGAGTCCTTCAGCCATAGAAGTAAAAGAATGAGAATAAGCTCAAGGTCATTGAGTGGAAACCACACTATGGCACTCTATAACCATAGAATAGTAAAAATAAAGGACACATCCAATGGTGAAAACCTCCCTGAGGTGCTAGAGGATGAAGCATTCAATCTCCCCCCTACTGCACATCATCAAGAGAAATCAACAATCTTGGAAGAACGATGCAATCCTATCAATCTGGGAACAAAAGAAACACCACACATCACCTTCTATGTTGAATCACTTCTAATAGAAGAACAAGAATTGTTGGCTGCATTTCTAAGAGAAAGAAAGGTGAACTTCACATGGACCTATGCCAACATGTCGGGTCTCGATCTAGAAGTTGTGGTTCATCATTTAGCTGTCTACCTAGGTACAAAGACAGTGAGACAAAAATTCAGCAAGATGCACCCTCAGATAGCCCTACTAGTCAAGGTAGAATTACAAAAATTGTTGGATGCTTGTTTTATATGCCCAATTGATTATCTAGAATGGGTGTCCAATCTTGTGCTAGTTTCAAATCCAAATGGGGGCATCTATATATGAACTTACCTTAGAGACCTCAACAAAGTGTGTCCCAAGGATGATTTTCCACTACCTAACATTGATATGATAGTGGAAATGATGACCAAAAATGAGATGCTATCACTGAAATATGGTTTCTTAGGGTATAACCAGATTATGATCGCAAATGAAGACCAGCATAAAATAAAGTTTACTTGTCCACGGGGCACCTAATGCTGGAACATGTTTCCATTTGGGCTAAAGAATGTGGGAGCAACATATCAAAGGGCCATGACACTAATTTTTCATGACATGATTAAAAAAAATGTGGAATATTATGTGGATGAGATATTGGCCAAATCAAGGAAAAGATGGGATCATATAGCAACTCTAAGTGCCATCTTTGATAAATTGGAGAAATACAAGGTTAGACTTAACCCCAAGAAATGTGTTTTTGGTGTGTAATCAGGAAAACTCCTTGAATATATAGTATTGATGAGATGAATAGAAGTGGATCCTGCCAAGGTCATGGATATCCTTGACATGGAAGCACCTAGGACACTAAAACAACTTAGAGGCCTATAGGGAAGGCTCCAATCCATCTACAAATTCATAGCACAACTGACGCATAAACAACTCTTGTATTCTCATCTACTCCACAAGGGAGTAGCATACAAGTGGGATGACAAGTGTGATAAGGTATTTATTAGAATCAAAGAATATCTACTCACGCCACCAGTGGTAATTCCACCTACTCCATGAAAACCATTGATTCTATATATTTTAGCAACCATGGCAGCTCTCGGTGCTTTACTAGCTCAACATGATGAAAATGAAAGAGAGAGAGCAATATACTACACTAATAGGAAAATGGTAAGGGATGAGCTCAATTATACACCAATAGAAAAATATTTATTGGTAGTTGTGTTTGCAACCCAAAAATTCAGACACTACATGGTGGCTCATCAAATCAAGTTGATTGCAAAGATAGATCCATTAAAGTATCTACTCTCTAGGGCCACTCTCACAGGACAAACAACCAAGTGGGTCATGATATTGACAAAATATGATATTGAATATGTAGAGCACAAGGCTATGAAGGGGCAAGTGATTTCAGACCAACTAGCAAAAGCTCCAATTTATTCAAAGAATCCACTCATATCAGATTTTCTAGACAAATCCATCTTTAATCTTAGCATGGCTGATCACTAGAAACTCTGATTCGATGGCTCATATACACAACATGGATCAGGAGCCAGTGTTTTATTCATCACCCCACAAGGGGATTGTATACCTATATCCTAAAAATTGGCATTCCCATACACTAACAACATTGCAGAGTATGAGGCTTTAACCATAGGTCTCAAGATTGCAACAAAATGGAGGATCTTGACACTAAATTTTTATGGATATTCATAGCTTATTATCAACCAAGTCAATGGAAAGTACCATACAAGAAGTTAGTAGAGAGCCTCAAATAATCATTCATTGATATCACCTTTGAGTAGATACCAAGGGCTAACAATAAAGTAGCTGACACCATGAAAACAATTGGATCCTTACTGGATATCCCTTGCAAAGTCTCAAAACATGAATTCTTGGTAGAACAGCTGCTTGTACCCACATTCAAGGTACCAGAGTTAGAATATGTGTGCAAACCCATTGGTTCCAGTGATCTCTAGTATCACAACATCTATACCTACTTAAGAATAGGAGTCCTCCTAGTTAACATAACCCCAAACCTTAAACATGCCTTTATCAAAAGGTCCTTATGTTTTGCTATCCTAGGAGAAACCCTCTATCGTAGGAGCATTGACATAACCCTATTATGTTGCTTAAATCCTAACGAAGTCCCGACTTATCTGACTAAGGTTCACAATGGCACTTATGGTTCACACTCAAGTGGTATGACCTTGGCTAAGAAGCAGTTGAGGACCGAGTACTACTGGCCAATAATGGAAAGAGAGGCACATGAATTTGTTAGAAAGTGTTTACACTGCCAGCAACATGGAGACCTTATTCATGCACCAACTCAAGAGCTTCATCCTATAGTTACACCTTGGCCCTTTTCACAGTGGGCGCTTGATTTCATAGGAAAAAACAAACCCACCTCATCCAATGGCCATAAATTCATCTTCACTGCCACATAGTACTTTACCAAGTGGGTTGAAGCAATTACCATGACCTACATAACCAAAAAGTAGATATTAAAGTTCATCCTGAAGCATCTCATTTGTTGATACGGTCTGCCTCAATCCATTATCTTTGATAATGGGACACCTTTCAGGAATTAGGATGTCCATGATCTATGCCACAAATTAAAAATACAACATTGCTTTTCCACTCCGTACTATCCCCAAGGCAATGGCCAAGTAGAAGCCACTAATAAAACTATCCTAAAAATCCTTAATAAAATAGTCAATGACTTTGTTCATGACTAGCATATATAGCAAAATCCTGCCTTATTGGCCTACCACACCAACATCTACATGCCAATAGGCACCACCCCATTCTCACTAGTCTACGGATCAAGATTCATCCTCCCAATCGAGATCGAGCTCCCATCATTGAGGATATCACTGCAAAACCTCATTATAGATGAGGAATATCGCGTTTCAAGGTTAAATAAGCTTGATTTATTAGATGAGCCTTGCATGGATGCCCTCAACCAACTAAAACAAGAAGATTAGGAGACACACCTTCCAAGTCAGCGAACTTGTGCTAAAATAAAATCATAAGAACGTGCCAAATCCAAAAAGCAAAGGAAAATTTGAGCCCAACTGGTTGGGACCTTTCATCATTATAGCAAGCTATAAATCAAGGGCATATCATTTTTCAACACCAAAGGGTGAGCCTCTACAGGAGCCCCTAAACAGCTCTCATCTCAAAAAAAATTATGCCTAAAAAACATGCAAGGTATAAAACAAAAAATATAAAAAATTAGAAAATGTCCTAAAAGAATGGTCAACCTGAATGAAAAACTGGTAAATAGGCATCTTGGTGAAAACAAAAAAATCATAAAATAAAAAATCCAATAAAAAAAAGGAAAGAGAAAGGATTGAAAACAGTAAAGAAAAAAATCATCCTCTAGTGAAAACCACTTCGGTGGCGCTTTGGGCAAGTACCTTGGTGAAAACCTAGAAAATAGGCACCAAGCATTAATAAAGAACTCTCCATCCACCAAGATCTTCATGACCTATTTCACACACTCACTTATCCATTACATTCCATCCATCCTTCCATCATCCATTCACATATGTACCATAGCTTGATCTTGTGCTCGTATCATATTCTACCCTAGTACTACTTGGCATATTCTTAAGGTCAGTTTGTCTTGTCTTTATTGAAGTAGTCTATCACATCATGTTGGGGGCATGTTCCTATACCTACATCAGATCAAATTCATGTATATTCTCATGATCATCCTGTAATATCTCAAAAAATCCAAAAACATTCAAAAAACCAAAAACATCCAAATCATTCAAAATTCAAAAGCATGTCAAAAATTTGAAAAATCAAAAGTGGTATCATTTAGACCAAACTACGTTGTCTCTAAGCTTGAATGTAGGCAAATTTGATCTTTGATCATCCCCCAAGACATTTTAGGTCAGTCCTTTAGGAATCCGTTACAATGGTAATCTGTTTGCCCATCTATCTCATCATCGAGTCAAAGTTAGTCAAATTGTGTGGTCTTTGTGTGTATAACGTAGGCAAGGGTAATATATGGATCAGCTCTCGAGACCCCTAAGATAGGTCTTTAAGTTAGTTTCTTGGTCATTAAGTCTCAAAAATCTAAAAAAATGGAAAATCCAAAAAATCAAAACAACCTCAAAATATCTGAAAAAACCCAAAATGGTGCATTCATCTCATCTTTCTTTCACCTGTGATTATCTCATTCCTAATAAATCAATCATCACCTTCATCCTTTGATGGTTCAGTCAGAAGCAAGTCTAGCAGGTTCCAAAGTGAACACTCTAATTGTCAAAGTCTCAAGTCTAGGTTAGTAAGCAAGCAAGCTGATCAACTCAGAGTATCAATAGCTTATCACCCAATCAGTCTCACCAAAAACCTAATCACAACATTTCCTAGGATGTATCCTTCCCATGATGTACATAAGCATCATGTATCTCATAGTATTTTATCCTTGGCTAGCGGTATGAGGAATATTAGCTTGTTTTTTTACTTTTTCCTTGGTCTTTGTGACTTATCTTATTTTGTGCTCATTCCAAGGACCTCTGAATGATGCCTAAACAAAATAGGTTTAGAGAGAAAGGAATGGGGTAGTGATCATTATCTTTTTTTTTGCTATGCTTGTTGGATGTTCTTGTAATATAACTTGGGAAATACATTCTTTGTTAGATCCATCCTAGCAAGGTTTACGTGTGAAGTGTGAACAAGAATACTCCTATCTATTTTTCAAGTCAAATTCCATCACACTAGGTACAATGTCATCCTGGTTCTTTATACCTTTATGCATCCTACCTACCTTTTTTATCAAAAATAAAGTAATTGGCCCTTTGAAATCCCAACTCCTGGTAAGAAAATCATCATCATCATCATCATAACATAGGCTTGTTGGATCCTCTTGTCATCATTCTTATCTTCTTATTCTTCTATCTTTACTAAAATTTCTATCCAAAATTGGTACATGTATCAAAATATAAACGAGGCTACCCATCGCTGATGATTGTCTATACATCATCAAAATTGTCTATGTCAAATATCTGACCCTTCTAAAGAATTATCTTTCATCCTCTGATCAATAGAACCACTCCTCTTGCATTTATCATGATCTCGATCAGAAAATAAAACATCTCCGCTTGATCTATTGAGGGGTAAGTATCTCAACACAATCCTTCCACTGGGCCAATAGTGGGGCATTCAAAATAATAAAAAAAAATTGAACTTTGATCACAACACTTTATTCTTGTAACTAATAAACCAAGTGCATTTCTTCAAAGAGGGGAAAAATGTAGACACAAAAAATATACAAGTTGATCCTATGCACTTGATCTTGATTATTGGCATTGCTTCTTCCTGAATCATACTCTAAACTTATCATCACTTTTCATCTCTTAATTAGATAAATAATTATTTATTTAATTAGGTCTTTCTCCCCTATTGATTAAATTAATCAATTTAATTTAATTAATCCTCTATCTCTATTCATTTAAACAATTCATTTTATTTAAATTAAATCTCTAAAGTCCTCTTATTAAATTGAATTAATAAACCTTATTTGATTTAATCTAACATTATCCCCTTAAGTTAAATAAATCCAAACATTTAATTAAATATTTCCTCTCAATTTTGATTTAAATCAAATTTAAGTCTAAATTGTCACATCTCCTAAATTCTTCATTAAATTAATCAAACTTTGATTAATTTAATCTTAATTCATGTCACATCCTCTAGAGAATTCAACTTGCACAATAAATCAATTACTATGATTTATTAAATTGCTTATTTTCTCTGAACATGGAATAAAGAAGGAATATTACTTCAAATTTGAATTCAAAATCCAAGTGGATTTGTCCTTCCAAAAAAGAATTCACTCCTCTTACATGTCCTTGGGCATTGAGCCAAGTGACATTTATTTCATTCTGTTTTCCCTCTCAGATGTCATTTCCTCAATTTCAAATTTCACCTAATGGCATTTATCATGCACATTGAACAAAATGTGCACAACATTCAACCATTCACATCTTGACAAGTGGAACTTGGCCATTGGATGTTGAATGATACCACATTGCTCAATTTCATTCTTTTCTTTGAATTTGGAAATATATAAATGAGAGAATCTTCATCTCATTCCATCATCCATAACTTGAGTAAACTTACTATACTCAGCTTCATCCTCAAGCATATCTAGTTTCATCCATTCCATCAAATTCTTTGCTAGATTATGCAGATTTTTCATCATAGAGCTTGATTGAATCTTCATCAAGGTGGATCAATCATCAAATAATCAACATTGCAACAAAGGAGCTGAGAAATAGCCAATTTTGAGACACCAATTGGCACCAATTTCCCCATGGGATCAATATTTTGCATGCTTAATTAAGATTTTATTTCTTTTTATGTCTTATTCTTCATTTTTCCTATTTTGAGCATTGTAAATAGATTTCATGGGGAATCCTTGTTTTATCGTGCAAGTGAACCTAACTATGTGTTTGTTTGTCATGTCTGTGAAGGTGTACGATTGGGGCTCATAGTAAGTCATGTATTGGGAACAAAGGTCCCTAAATTTATGTCTATATGACCAATGGTGATTGCTGCAGATGTGCAATGTCAAAATTTCTATGCCTTTTGATTATTCTTCACATATTTTCAAAGGAATTGACTAAGGATTAATAGCCATTAAAAATAGATCTCCCATAATGTAATTCAAACATTACCCCCTCCTCATGCACATGGTATTGTATTATGGACAAGAGCTAGGGATGTGGCTAGAGGAACTAAAAATTACAGAACTAGAAAAGGAGGGGCGGCCATTTCCAATATAGTTATGGAATTCTATCTGGGATATCAAATTCATTAACTCCAATTATGTTCATTTTGAGGAATGTTTTGTTAATATATTGTAAGATTCTATAACCAGCCTTGTGATTATTCATTATCCCATGAAATTAAAATATTTTTAAGGCTGAAATATTTTAATGGACCCCCAACTATAAGCCATAATTGGGGTGAGTGAAATTGTTATATTGATTCCACTATGATTAGGGTATATGGTTTTGAGGATATACCCTTTCATCTACAAAAAACATTGTCAAACAAGATTGCATTCTTGGAAATTATCAGGGAAATGGATTATTCAAGTGTTATGAACCTAAGTGCCTATGTGAAATAGTCGTACATGCCAAGTACATTGTGCTTTCGAGACTTTACTATGTTGTCAAAACAAGGGTATGATCTAATTTTAAATAAGTTATCACACTTGAATTTGATGAGGGCTCCACCAAGAAAAAGATTTGATCCTAAGGGATACATTGATTTTTTTAGAAGAAAAGTAAATATGGGTGGATATGTTCATATAACCTATCCACATGATGGTGTAATCAAGAATACAAAAGAGAGTGAAGCTAAAATGGCCATTTATGAGTATAAAAGGAAGGTGGAACAAAAGATGAAGGAATTGAAAAAAGTAGATTTTTTTCCTTTGCTAGTGAATAATCTTCAGAACAAGAACTAGAAGGCCAACCTGAAAAAAACCTCAAACTATCAATTGAAGAGTATCAATCACCAAATAGGGAAAAAGAAGTAGAAGAATCATCTGATATGGACACTAGGAAATTGGAATATAAGTATTTTATTTCTAATGATCAACTTATCAAGTCTCTTGAGTTTAGGTCCTTCTTTTATAAGACAAGGGAAAAGAAATAAGGAAATTAGTCATGGACATCACACCCAACAATGAAAATCAATTTCTTAACACATTGAAGGTGGATGCAAAAAATGAGATAAAAAATATGACTCTAGAAAGATGAAAAGGAAATTATTAGAGGAGCCTCGTGTGATGATTTTCCCTGGTTTGGATTTGAATTTCACTCTTGTTTTCAATAGTTATCTACATAATAATGATGCTAAGCATAAGCTCAACCCATAAGGAGTAACCAAGGTATACATTGGGTTGAGATATAACCCTGGCGAGAATTCCCTCATGATCTGGTCCCTATATCCCCCACACAAGAAGTCTTTAATCATTGCTATAGAAAAATAATTTGGGCATGTAATGAAGTTAAAACTAGGTGAGGTGGATCTTGTAGTTATAGTTGACATTGGCATCAATGTAGGAAAATCGAACAAGGCCCAAATCCAAGTGTTGATTAAAGAAAGGGACATGTATAAATTAAATAATGAAAGAATCCTCAAAGAGAATGATTTTATAAGAGATACAGTCAAAGATACATTGAGGGGGTCTAATAAAATGTTGAATCAAGGAGAAATTTCCCAATCAAAAGACAAGCGTGGGAGTAAAAAATGAATATACAAAAAACACACATTCAAATGGTCAAGGTTGGGTCTAATACCCTTTCTATAGTACTCCAGAAGAGTCATGCTAATCTGATGGTTTTTATGGACAAGTTCTAGATGATGCACTCCAAAATTCACAATTCCATTCGACAACACAAGAGGATAAATGACAGGCTCCAAGAAAAACTCCAAGAGATACAAAAGAAGAGAACTTTTGATGCTAAGGCCATTGTAGTTGTTGAAGATCTGATAAAGAATCATAAGAAATACTATAAGGAGCTTGAAGGGGATGCCAAATAATTTATTGATGCTTTAAAAGAGGGTGTGCCAGCATTATTCAAAGATAATTAGAAAATAAAGAGTCAGGATGAATGGATGAAAGACTATAGATTGATACTCTAGGAAGCCATAGAAGTAGCTCAAGGTGAAGATCAAGGATTATAAAGGGCTTGTGAATTCTAGGAGAAGATAGTTTTCATGGAGATTTTCACAAGGAATTCTATGGAAGATTTTGATACTCATTTGAGCCAAAAATATTTAGATCATATTACACAAGTCCATTTATTGCTCATTAGAGATTAATTATTAGTATTTTATTGTTGTTAATTCCAAAAGACACTTATGAAGGGGTACACCCTCTTCATGATATTGATATATATGTTGAGCTTGTGATGATTGAGAGAGGATACTAATTTTAGAATAGACATAGTGAGAGGATAGATTGCCTCATCTTGCTCATCAATTTCATATAAAAAACCCTTGTTATAATGCTTATTATTTCAAGATAAATACAATGGAGAAGATTGTGCATAAATATTTATTTTCTTTCATGTATTTAACAATTGTGTGGATTTATATGCTTACCTCTTATTTGGCTTTCTCCAAAGTGGTTTTTTATGTTATTCAAAATGAAGTGTGTGGATATACATTTGATATGTTAATACATATTTGTTTTAGTTGTGTGGTATTTCTAATTGCCTTTTTTGTGCAGGAAAATTAAAATTCCTCTTAAGAGTTATATTTTAATAGGTTTCTGTCTAGATTAAAGCCCTTCTAAAATATCATCTTAATTGGTTTCCTTGCACATCTGAATTAAATCCTTTCACAATTTTCATAGTAGCATAAGGGGATATCACTGGGATTATTGAGAAGAGTTTAAATAAATAACCTACTAGCATGTTTGCATAAGGTGTATATAGTTAAGGTGTCCAACTATGCGAGTTAAGCTGAAGAGTAAATCTATCCATCCTACACAAAGTTGTCCCCATAATCATCATCCACATATTGAATCCATAAACCCAATAGTATAGGCACTGGTCATTTTAAAATAATCTCATGCAAACTTTATTCATCATCAATATTTTCAATAGGACAAAATGATTGAACCTTGCATCTATTTCACTGCTATGTGCCATTGTGAGTAGATTGTTTAGGTTAGATATAATATCCTTCAAAATCTACCATATCACTCAAGTATACCCACCTAGGTTTAGTAGAGCCTAAATAGTAGGAGGTAAGAAACCTTGTTTTCATTGTTCCTTAGCCAAAAGTGTACTAAGAGCCTGTCACCCTCTTGAGGTCCAAAACCTACACTTTTGAGACCTAAAAGATTGGTGACTCTACTAGGGATAAGAAAATTCTAAACCCTAACATTCCATAATAGAATCATTCTAAAATATCATTAAAGACTCCACTAGGAAAGAACACAATCATTTTCCTACTTATGAAAAGTAGGTGGAAAATCTAAAGAACTTGTATGACTAGTAAAATAAGTTTCAATTTGGAAAGGATAGACAATAGACACTAGTGATATTTTATATCATCCAAAATGAATGGAAGAAGATATTTTCATCAAGAGAGTCCCAAGAAGAACAATGTTAGGTGGAAAAATAAGCATGGATCTCCTCATGGAAAAGGTAACTCAAAACAACCAAAAGATAGTGTGAAAAAATTAGAGTAGCCCTTCATAAATTTTAACTCTTCTTTCCATATGGATGGTGGAAATATCTCAACAATTCTTGAGAGAAATAATCTAATTAAAAGATTCTTCAATTTCCAATCGGATCCTCAATGGGAAGAGGAGTTCAAATCCTAGGTTGAGGAAGAGAGAAATGAAGACAAGAAGAATATGATAGGGGATTCTCATCACAACAAGGAAGAAAAATAGGAGGGATGCACTGATCACACTATTGTTGATTTTAATGGTATGTCTAACCAAGAAATGGAAGCACATTTGGAATGGAAGATACAACTTATAAGGAAACAATAGATGATACAAGAAATCCTTGAGATAGATCAACAAATGGTACCATTAGACATCCAGATACAAAAACCAGCAAGATATATTGCTCCACATAAATAGGGTGGCAATGGTAATTCACAAGGAGCATATTAGAACATTGGCACTCCAGGTACTTCAAGAATATCTCATAATACAGGTGGTAACCCAAGACAACATGCCCAACATAATATACCACCACAAAGATCCCAACCTCCAAATACTATCCACCACCAAGTCAATAGTATGTTCCACAACAACAACAAAATTTCTACCATCAGCCTCAATATGGATACCAATACCATCCTAATCCCCCACCTCTGAATTTTCCTCTAGAAAACCCTATAAGTAAACAATTTGATTTGACCCAACACCAATTATATCCATACCCAATGGACAAGAATTGGATAAATATGGTTACTAAATTTAATGGGAATAATATGATATCAACTCAAGAACATACTAGAAATTTCAGTGCTTTCATACAAGATATGGTATGCAATATGAGGATGTAAATATGAGATTATTCATGATGTCACTAACTGAAGAAGTGAGGGATTGATTCAATATTTTACCTAATGTTTCAATTGATTCTATAGCAGACTTTCATAATCAATTTTTAGAGCAATATGGGAATTAGTGTGCCCCTGAATTTTCCCTTCACAAATTAATAAGTATTCAAAAATACCAAAATGAGTCGGTCTATGATTTCAATCAAAGGTTCTCCAAACTATATAACAAAATACCACAAGGTTCCAAACTAATTGATCCAATAGCCTTAAGTATTTATTTGAAGGATTTTAATCCTAAAACAAGGTATGAACTCATAAACAAGTGCCCTAGAAGTTTGGCTGAAGCACAAAAATTAACATTGACTATTGAGAATAATAGAAAGGATGTAGGAATGACTGGAAAAAGGATAACCTTAGAGTTCCCCAAAAATTTAACAATCCCTAGAATAATCAGGAGAATTCATATAGAAATGAATAACCTATATTGCATGATATACCATACAATGAAAATTGGAAAGATGGAAAACCCATAACTGATAGACCCAAGTACAAAGAAACTCCTGATCCCTTAAGGAAAAAGGGAGATTATATGGTCAATAACAACCCTTGGTGTCAATTTTTTCAATCTGCTTCATTCCTTAGATCATTGTGTTGTAGTACAATCAATACAAGATGCATAAATTCCATATGACAACAAAGAGTAAGATCATACAATATACTTGACTTCACATACCCTTCATATAGTTGAAAATGAGTATTCATCCTTAGGAGATAAAGGCTATGAGTAGGATGTGAATAATCACATGGAAGAAGAATAGGTATTATATGACTAGGAGAATGAAAGCAATGAGGAATCACAACCTCCTTATGTACCACCTAAGTCAAATAAGTCAAGATGGAGGATACCAACTAAAGAAGATATCAAAGAGTTAACCATTTCTGCAATTGAGCAAGAAAAAAGAAATTATGGGCTAAGAAGTAGAATGACAAATGCAGATTAAGGCATCTAAGAGGATTTTTTATGAAAGAAAAATGAAAAACTCAAGAGAAAACAAAGAAGGTAGAGAACAAGGAACTCAATAAGAATGAGCAAAGACATGTTCCCAAAATGGAATACAAAGAGTTAAAGGGGAAATATAAGCATGATGAAACTACTAAAAAGGAGAAAGAATAAAATAAAGGATATCGATTGGAACAAAAGAAGGTAGCCAAAATAGAGAATGCCTCTTCATTTGATTTCACAAAAGTGTTGTCTCAGGTGAAGAAGTATGTTCCACTATTGGAGATGATGAAGATAAAATAATATAGAGATGATTCTATTCAACTAATTTCCAATGGAACCAATAAAAAAAAACTTGGAAAATAAAAGCAATAGAAGACAAGGAGATATAAAAGTCCTTGGAATTTTTCTTGGTGATGCATTGGTGAATCCCCCATAGGTGGATCCATTTTTTACCACACAACTCATAAAAAAAAATGATGATAAATTGCATGATTGACTCAAGAGCTACTATTAACATCATTGCAGTGGGAGTCATGAAACAAATTTGTATGTGGGTAGACATTACTGATGGTAAATTTTATGCCATGGATAGTAGGTCTATCCTGGTGGTATGAATCATTAAGGATGTAGAAGTGAATTTAGCTACTTGTCCACAAGCAGCATAGAAAATCGACATAACTTTAATAGTTAAACCTCCTCAATTCGAGATGTTCCTATCAAGACAATGGACTGCTTCAGTGTGAGGAAATGTGCAATTTGACTTATCGTATGCCACAATACCAATAAATGGTGAAGAGGTTAGATTGTATAGAGAACCAAGAGTGAATCATATTGTGGAATATGTTGATCAAAATTATATGAATTGATTCTATGATGTTGACTTAGGAGGTTTTAGAGTGGAACATCCACAACCTAAATTACTAAACAATGATCCAATTGATAAGGATTTCTCCAAGAATAAGCATGGTGTATGGTGAATTTATTTTGATGGAGCATGCAGTAAAGAAGGTAATGGAGCAAGACTAGGTTTCATTTCACCTGAGGGTACAACATTCAAATATTAATTCTTATTGTTGAAAGTAGAAATAATGTAGTAGAATACGAGGCCCTATTGATTGGGTTGAACATGGTTGTTAAACACAAAATTAAACTACTTACTATTTTTGGAGATTCTAAATTGATTATCTCACAAGTGAGATCAAAGTACGCTACAAAAAAAAGGCTGAAGCAATACAAAAAAGTTGCATGGGACACCACTAAATTTTTTGATGCTTTCTCTATTTAATGGATAGATATGTCCAAGAATTTAATGGCATACTTATTGGAAAATGTAGCTCTAAAGAAGGGTGGTATCACTTTATTAGGGGTCTCACAAGTGGAGCTCAAAAAAAGACCAACAATCGCTGATAACAACTATAGTTGGCAAGTTTTTAATGATGATATTGATCTCATTAAATTCTTATATTGAATTGATCAGTATAAAACCTAGGAAATTGATTTTCATGCATTTGTGGAAGAAGTATATGGAAATAAAATTGTATTTGGGAAGGAATTTTGTCAACTCAAGGCTAATAAAATTACTAAGGGACTTGTGGCATTGGAAAGAGTGTATGATGGAAATGACCATTCCCTTATGAAAAAAAAACCGATAAGGAGGAGAGATATTGAATAAATCGATTTGGGTATTGAATTGACACCAAAGAAGGTATATATTGGGAAAAGGATAAGCCCAACAATTAGAAGGATGTTGATTGCATTATTAAGGAAATATAAGCACATTTTTTCATGGTCTTATGATTATCTTAAAGATTATAGGGAGAATTTGTTCCAACATGAAATCCCATTGAAACCAGATGCAAATCATTTTAGACAAAAAAAAAGGCCCATTCATCCTACCTTAGAACCTAAAATGCATGAGGAAATTATGAAGCTTAGGGAAGGGGGTATTATCAAGCCTATCAAAAATTCATCTTGGGTCTCTAATTTTGTGCCTGTCAGAAAGAAAAATGGAGATATAAGGCTTTGTGTAGATTTTTGAAACTTGAATGTATCTTCTCTTAAGGAAAAATACCCTCTCCCAAACATGCAAGCTATGTGGTAGAGGGTTACAGAATGTGAGCTACTATCCATGATGGATGGATTCTCAAGCTATAACCAAGTGAAAGTTAAGGAATTAGACCAATATAAAACAACCTTCACCACACCATGAGGAATGTATGTGTATGTCAAAATGCCATTTGGACTCACAAATGTAGGTGAAACTTTCCAGAGAGCTATGGATGTTGCATTTATTGATCTAATTGATGGAATCATGGTGGTATACCAAGATTACTTGACTACATATTGAACAAAGGCAGAAGACCATGTTGAGCATTTGGAAAAAAAATTCATCAAATCCATTGAATATGGAATTTCTCTAAATCCAAAAAAAGTGCCACTTTGCAGTCACATAAGGGAAACTATTAGCTAACACAGTATCCAAAGGAGTAAGTATTTATGTATAAAGGTTTGAGTCTATTGACAAGATTCCTATTCCCAAGACAGTTAAGGTCATCCAGTCCTTGTTTGGGTAAATCAATTTCGTGAGAAGATTTGTATCAAACTTTGTTGAGATGGTAAAGCCAATATCAAAGATTTTGAAGAAGGGTACAAAGATTGATTGGATGACTGAGGCTATAGATGCATTTATATCTATCAAGAGATACATTAAGGAGGCCCTAGTATTGAAGTTCCTTGATTTCAATAACCCTTTTCAAATATTTTCATTTGCATCCTATCACACCATTACAGTAGTAATGTTACAAAAAAATGATGAGTGGTATGAACAACCTATTTATTTTTCAACAAATCTATCCAAGGATCAAAATTGAATGATGATATTATAGAGAAATAGGCCTATGCACTAGTAAAATTCATCAAAGAATTTAGATCATATTTGGTGGGAGAAAAGGTGATGGCTTATGTACCTAATGCTGCAGTAAAAGATGTGTTTGTGCAGACTGAAGCAACAAGCCGTAGGTGTAGATGGATAAACAAAATTCAAGAATTTTACATTGGATTTCAAATCACCAAGCTTGTAAGATGATAGGGACTAGCCAAATTAATGGTTGAAACAAATATTGAAGCTGCCCAGGTGTGCAATTTGAATGATGAAGATAACATGATTACTAGAATTGAGCACACACCATGGTACACTGATATTGTGTACTATCTTAAACACATGAAATGTCCTAAAGGATTTAATGATAACAAGAAAAGGAAATTTAAATTACAAGCTTCAAAATATGTGCTCATGAAAGGAGACCTCTATTGGAAGAATAGAGATGGTTTTTTGTTCTTGTGCGTAGATGAAAGTCAAGCAAGGCATGTTTTGAAGGAAAAGAATGGAGTGTGTGAAGGGAATTTCTCAGCAAAAACTACTACACATAAGGTGTTAAGGGAAGGTTATTATTGGCCTAAAGTATTTAATGGTGCCTATGATTATAGTAGGAAGTGTGAAGAAGGTCCATTTTATTTTTGGGAAGTTAAAGTATCAAGGGGCATTACCTTTGAGATCCTTACAGTTTGAGGCTCCATTCCACCAATGGAGAATTAATTTCATAGGAGGGATTATAGAAAAATCTAGTCGAGGACACAAATGGATATTAGCAGCCACAAACTACTTTACAAAGTGGTTAGAGGCAATATATACTAAACAAGAAACTAGTAGGGTTGTGACAAACATTCTATTGGAGAATATTATCACTAGATTTGGGTTATTAACAAGAATCATAACTGGTAATGGGATGTTCTTTAGGTCAAATGAATTCAAGGAATTTTTCCAATCCTATGGTATGATGATCTCGTATTCTTCACCATATCATGCACAAGAAAATAGGAAAGTTGAACCTAGGAGCAAGAGCATCCTAAAGATCATAAAGAGAATGTTGGATAATATCAAAAGGGCTTTATATTCCAAGTCGAGGCTAGCCTTATGGGTGGATAAAATCACTATGAAGAAGGCCATCAAAAAATAAGCCTTTGAACTTGTGTATGGAAGTCAATCTAGGCTCCCTTTGCATAATTTGTTACCAATATGTAAGTTTATATTGCAAGAAGATCTAGAAGTTCCAAAACCCATGGAGGAAAGGATGGAAGAATTAATGGAAATTGATGAGGACAGGAATCAAGCTTAGCAACATGATAAGCAAAGTAATTACAAGTGAAATAACTATATGACAAAAGGGCCGAAAACATAAAGTTTGAAGTCAATGAAATGGTTCTCATGTGGAATGCCGAGATTTAGGACAAACGGAGGCATTAAAAATTTGAAGCTCTATGCTTAGGACTATTTGTCATTGTTGGTAAGGGTGAGGAAAATTTGTATTATCTTCAAAATATGACAGGAGAAGAATAGGAATCACCACTACATGGACAATTTCTGAAACATTTATTTTCTTAATCTTCCATGCATAGTAGTCTAGGAGAAGGTCAAGAATTTGCAGTGCATAGACAATTCTTGAAAAACTTCTTAAAATAATTATTTTTTGTGTACAGTAGTATAGGATCCCACTCCACTTCCACCTTCCATCATTCCTATATTCACTTCCATCTCCATAAAAAAATGAATAAGGCACTTGGTTTGCTACCCCAAAGACCCAGATTCTTGCTATACCCACAAAGGGTAAACATCCCTAATCAGAGCCACTGTTAGAATTGCAAAAATCTCACATTTTCATAGGTCTCCATCCAATCACCTTTCACATACCACAAATTTTCCATACCCTAATTTTATGATGAATATAAATCATTGATATTTGTGTGATCAGGTCCATATTTTAACCCATGATCCCTTGAATATGGAATTTTACATACAAAACACTTCTTGGATCACAATTGAGAAAAATGACAAGGCAAATGATTCTTGTCATGAAAGGATCTGGTCTCCCTAATATCTATTTATCTTATAATTTTCCTCCTCATTCTACATATTCCCTTTTTTTCTTTTATTGCCATTTGTCATTTCATCATCCAAGTCCACTGTCACTTCCTACGAGCCAAAATATAGTATAGCTTCATCTCATGTGCATATTTGGTACATGTTTGGAACATTATCATATGTGTGTCTTATCGAACAAAAAGTCATAGAGCCCTTCATTTGAACAATTTTTGTAATATTGGGAAGACATAAATCAGGTCATGCCAATCAAAAGATCCCAAAGATAATAAGATTGCATAATTGGGAGGAGAATTCCTATTGTCTCATTGATGAAAGACCATTGGATTAAGCAAAGAAAGAGAAGTAAACTTTTCAATTCATGTCACACATAAAGTTCACATCGACGAAGACTTCATCGACGAGAAATACAGATACCCTCACTGATAAAAATGGAAGACAATTGTGTCAAAGAGACATGTATGATCGGATTGAATCCCTCAGATCTCTCTGACTCTGAAGGTTACACAGATGTGAATAATTTTTGAGGAAAGTCTCACCAAATTTTCCTAGTGAATGAAATAGTAGAGGAAACACATTAGAGAGACTTGTATAGTTGGAGTGAATCACTCAGATCTCACCAACCTTATGGGTCACACTGATGATGGAAGTTTTAGGGAAAGTCTTGACAATTTATCCAAATTAATGAAGCGATGAAAGAAACATGTTAGGGAGACTAAAGAAGCTTCAATAATACTCTATTCCCTCAGTGATGGTTCTAGTCATTCCGATGGGAATAAGAATAGATCACTACTCATTGAAAAAACACTGGGTGATGGACAAAGGGACTTATAGCAATCTAGACCATATTGATATCACCTAGACTCTATGATGTTCTCATTGAAACACTAGAGTCAAAGAACAAGAGATAGAGCCATTGCATAGCATCGGTGAAATCATTCAAAGTATTGTCGATTAAGTAAGAGAACTAAAGGGACATTTCAAATTGAAAGGAAATTTAGTTATGTCTTCATGATTGTTTGTAAGTGTATAAAGAAAGATGGTGCCAAATGAAAAACATAAATCGGCCTAAGGCTAGAAGAGTTTCATCGATGAAATATTTTGTCACTCTGACAATTGAAATTTTGAGAAGACTATTGCATTCAATTCCAGTGGCAGACATTAATGGCTACATGAATGAACTCCATATGAATACTCATAATTGATAGAGATCAAAACAAAAGGAATTTTGAGAAGTAGCAGCGAGTGGGAAGGATGGGAGATCATACAAAAGTTGAGAAATATAGTGTGGCCAGGAATTCACAAGTAAGCTTATGAACTTCCTTATAATTGATAAATTATACTTCATTTTTTTCCCTTGGGGAATTGAAAATGGAGGGTTCAAGTTTTGTGAAAACGAAGAGCAGGAAGAAATAGGGCGAAAGTGGTCAAACAAAAAGTAAAAAATAGAGAATTGAAACAAGGGAGGAATCAAGAAAAAAAGAGAGAAAATTAAACTAGGACCTCATCAATCAATTTCCTAGGTGAGGGCCGAAATCGAGAAGGTCCGCACAATTAAGGGCTGATTTTGAGAGGCTAGAAGATAAATGCACACATGTTTCATTTTGGTTAGAGAAGTAGAGACGAGCTAGCTTGCAATACCTAGAACTTTAATTTGGGAAAGTTGGGCATTCCTAATATATGTGTAAACATAGACCTCATGAAGCTTCTAGCTATCCATTACAACCCAGACCTGAAAGCCATATGTGACCTACAAGGAAAACCTTGTATACGTGTGTCTAAAAATGCACTCCATGAAATTTGACCTCGATGAGACCTATGGTCAACCAATAGTGTATGAGTATTTGAAGAAGGAATACTGGAGAATGGATACAACCTATAAGGGATGAAGGTTACTGATACACAGATCTAGAAAGGATGCAAATTTAGTGCGACTTGAGGATGGAGAAAGACCTCCCTTTCATGTTGACTTGTTTGATCCCTATTTGAAATTTACCTAATTTTTTGTAGGTCAAGTATTGCGAATAAAGGTCCCTAAATTTAAGTCTATAGGACCAATGGTGATTTTTGCAGATATGAAATTTCATAATTCTAGGCCTTTTGATTATGCTTCACATGTTTTCAAAGGGGTTGACTAAGGATTAATGGCCAGCAAAAATGGTTCTCCCATAATGTACTTCAAATATTACCTCCTCGTCGTGCACATGGTATTGTATTATGGATAAGAGCTAGGGATGTGGCTAAAGGAACTAAAAATTACACAACTAGATAAAGAGGAGTAGCCATTTCCAATAGAGTTATGGACTTCTATCTAGGATAGTAGATTCGTTAACTCCAATTATGTTCCTTTGACGAATGTTTTGTTAAGATATTGTATAGATTCTATAACCACCCTTGTGATTTTCATTGTTTGATTAAATCAAAATATTTTAAGGCTGAAAGATTTTAATGGATCCCCAAATGTAAGCCATAACTGGGGTGATTGGTATTTCTATGTTGATTCCACTATGATTAGGGTATATGGTTTTAAGGATACACCTTTTCTTCTACCAAAAATAGTGTCGAACAAGATTACATACTTGGCCATTGTCAAGCAAATGGATTATTCAAGTTTTATGAATCTGAGTGCCTATAAGAAACATTCATTCATGCCAAGTACATTATGCTTTGGAGACTTTACCGTGTTGTCAAAAGAAGGGTATGATCTAATTTTAAATAAGTTATCACACTTCAATTTCAACAAGGGTCTACCAAGAAAGGGATTTTATCCTAAGGGATACATTGATTTTTCCAAAAGAAAATAAAATTTGGGTGGATATGTTCATATACCCTATCTGCATGATGATGTAAACAAGAATATGGAAGAAAGGGAAGTTGAATTTAACATTGATGAGTATAACAAGAAGTTGGAATAGAAGATGAAGGAATTGTAGGAAGTAGAAATATTTTCCTCTGTTGATAAGGAATCTTCTAAAGAGGAACCACAAGGCCAACTTGACAAAATCCCCAAACTTTGAATTGAAGAGTATCAACCACTGAACAGGGAACAAGAAGTAGAAGAATCATCTAACATGGAAACTAGGCAATTGGCATATAAGTCTTTTATTTTAGATGATCAATTTATCAAGTCTCTTGAGTTTAGGTCCTTCTTGTACAAGAAAATGGGGAAGGCAACAAGGAAATCAGTTGCACACATCACACCCAACAAAGAAAATCATTTTCTTAACACATTGAAGGTGGATGTAGAAAATTAGATAAAAAATATGACTCTGGAAAGAGGAAGAAAATTATCAGAGTCTGGTGTAATGTTTTTCCCCTATTTAGATTTGAATTTTTCTCTTTTTTTTGATAGTTTTTTGCATAATAATGATGTTAAGCATAAGATCAACCCAAAAGAAGTAACTAAGGTATACATTGGGTCAAGATATAACCCTCTTAGGAATTCCCTCATGATATGGGCCATATATCCCCCACACAAGAAGTCTGTAATCATTGACATAGAAAACTAATTTGGGCATGTAATGACATTAAAAGTAGGTGAGGTGGATCATGTAGTCACATATACATTGGCATCAATGTAGCAAAGTTGAACAAGGACCAAATCCAAATTTTGAATAAATAAAGTAACATGTAAAAATTAAATAATGAAAGACTGCTCAAAGAGAATGATTTTCTAAGAGATATTGTGAAAGATACATTAAGGGAGTCTAATAAAATACTGACTTAGGGAGAAAGTTCCCAATCAAAATATAAGTGTGGGGAGTCACAATGAATAGCCAAAAAATACACATTCAAATGGTCAAGGTGAAGTTTTATACCCTTTCTACAGTACTCTAGAACGAGCATGCTAATCTGATGGTTTGGATGGAGAATATTTGTATAAAACACTCTAAAATTTTCAATGCCATTCAAGAACACAAGAGGATAAATGATAGGCTCCAAGAAAAACTCTAAGACATACAGAAGAGAAGCACTTATGATGCTGAGGCCATTGTAGCTATTGAAGATCTGGCAAAGAATCATAAGAAATATTATAAGAAGCTTCAAGGGGATTCCAAATAATTTATTGATGCTTCAAAATAGGGTGTGCCAAGATTATTCAAAGATAATTAGAAAATAAAGAGTCAAGATGAGTGGATGAAAGAGTGCAAATTGATACTCCAAGAGCCATAGAAGAAGCTCAAGGTGAAGATCAAGGGTTAGAAAGGGCTTGTCAATCCTTGGAGAAGATTATTGTCATGGAGATTGCTGTAAGGAATGTTGTGGAGGATGTTGATACTCATTTGAGCTAAAAATATTTAGATCATATTATGCAAGTTCATTTATGGCTCATTAGAGCTTAATTATTAGTATTTTATTGTTCTTAATTTCAAATTACACTTATGAAGGGGTACACCCTCTTCATGATATTGATATATATGTTAGGCTTGTGATGATTGAGAGAGGAGATTAATTTTAGAATAGACATAGTAAGAAGATAGATTGCAACATATAGCTCATCTATTTCATATAAAAAACTCTTTTTATAATGCTTATTATTTGAAGATAAATACAATGGAGAAGGTCGTTAATAAATATTGATTTGACTTCAAGCATTCAATAGTTGTGTGGATCTATATGCTTACATTTTATTTGGTTGCATCCAAAGTGGTAGTTTATGTTATTCAAAATTAAGTGTGTGGATATACATTTGATTTGTCAATACACATTTTTTATAGTTGTGTGGTATTGTTGATTAGCTTCTATGTGCAAGAAAAATCAAATCCCTCTTAAGAGTTCTATTTTAATAGGTTCCTATATGGATTAAATCCCTTCTTAAATATCATCTTAATTGGTTTCCTTGCACAACTGAATTAAATACTTTCACAATTTTCACAGTAGCATAAGGGGCTATCACTAGGATTACTGAGAAGAGTTCAAATAAATAAACTACTAGCATGTTTGTATAAGGTGTAGACATTTAAGGTATCCAATTGTTCGAGTTAAGTTGAAGAGTAAATATATCTATCCTATAAAAACCTATCCCCATAATCATTATCCATATCTTGACTCCATTTACCCAATAGTATATGCATTGGTCATTTTAAAATAATCTCATACAAACTTTATTCATCATCAATTTTTTTAATAGGACACAATGATTAAACCTTACATCTATTTCCCTCCTATGTGCCACTATGAGTAGATTGTTTAGATTAGATATCACAACCTTCAAAATATGCCATATCATTGAGTGACACCCACTTAGGTTTAGAAGAGCCTAAGGAGTAGGAGGTAAGCAACCTTGTTTGCCTTGTTCATTAGCCTACAATTTACTAATATCCTAGCACCCTCTTGAGGTTCAAGATCTTCACTTTTGAGACCTAACAAGAAGCCGTACTTTTCCTATACTTGCATAGTGTGTAATGCCCCGCCACACAACCCTAGAGGAAGTTTCAATTCACAAAAAAAATGCACTACTTTTTTTTATTTCTATTAAAGTGAATTAAACATACATGTTCATCTACAATTGACAACATCCCCTAAGGCTATGTAACCAAGATTATTAAAACCTTATTAACATACATCATATATAATTCACTGCATTTAATTACTCATGTAATACACATTCATTCATCATAGTTAAATAACAAGATAAGAAGATAACATCCATAACATAAAATCCATTACATGAACAACTGATAAAAACACTCATTCCTAGAATGAGTCATAAATACATAAGTGTTATAATTAGAATATTCCACCTCATAAATACAAGAGGGAAAAAACCCAATTAATTACATTTTGAAATACAACATTGCAAGAAATGAAAACAAGATCCGTGAGTTGTCCATCTGGATGTCTCGCCACCAAGTACAGAAAATCACGGGGAACACAACGGTTTATGGTGCATTTTCCATCCAACCAAGTGGTACCCGAAGGCCCACCACCCATGCTAGGAGATAGTAACAACACAACATGGAAAAAGAATCTACTACCTCTGGCCAAATACAGACTCATAATGACACATAATGACTCAACCATATACATGCACAATATAATTCTAACACTAACATGGTTACATTGCTTCCAGACATAATATTTATTATGTATGATAAAGAATTCATACACACAACACACATCTCAATGTTATCCTAGATAGAGTGTCATCGCACGATTTTTCATGAGATCTCCTCTAGGCATTCTTCATAGGCTCCGGTAATCTTGGTGACCTCAACCGAATCCCGACCCTCATACTCACTCATGCGGAATAACCTACCTCTCGTAAGGACAAGATAGTTGACCTTGCCATTCCAAGCCTTCTCACTCACCCCAAGTCTAAACAAGCCCTTGTGTTTATGAGTGAGGTTAAATTATCTTGATTAATGTGAAATTCATCCTAAACATCTAAGTACATTACTTTAATTATCACTTATTTAAAACCCTTCTAAAGGTTACCTAGTTTATCTCTTTGGGCTCTGGCCCCTAACAAAATCTACTCTTCTATTGGATAACACGCTACTCAAAGCTAGACTCCAAGGGTATCATAGGTGCTACTGACCTAAAAAATGCAAACTCTCCTATTCTAGGAGGCAATAATTAAGGAAATCCACTCCAGCACCAGGAGTAAAAAATAAAAATTAAAGCACTACCCAAGGGAAAATGAACGATTGACTTAACAAACAATAAACCCACAATCTCTGGAAGACTTTACAATAAATAACACAAATCACCCATTCCCAACGCAATCAACATAAGGAAATATAATATTAAAATGCACTCGCAATGAATTTCACTATATTTGGATATCTTAAATCCATTTCCTTATCTAAAGCTTTTCATAGAAATTAAAATAATATCATTTAAATTTTCATTAAAACAAATAATAATCCCTTCCATTAAAATAAATATCTTCTCTCTAACTTACTAGCCATGCACACTATTTGTTTCAATTTAAATTGTTGTCTAATAACTTTCCATGCAATCATATGCCTAAAACATAACATCATAAAGATATATACTTAAACATATATATGCAGCATGCTTTACATAGTTAAATACATATATTTTATTTATATAAAACTATATTTTAAACATATGCTTACCTAAACATTATTTATAAAACCTCTGTTTTAATTTCTAAAAAATTTTTACTAGTGTGATAGATTAATTAATTTTGTATAAATTACACAGTCAACCTCTAATTTCCCAAATATATATATATATGCCCTTATATTAAATATTATATATTAATATGCAATATAGAAAGTACCCAATTTATATATAAATAAATGAATACAGTATATATATATATATATAAATAATATAAAAACAAAGTTTATATATAGAAAAACAAGTTTTTTTTGCAATTAAAAATGTGAGAGGGATCGGACGATACACTGTCCGTCGGACAGTACCGCTGGTACCCCTGCACAATCATCAATTGTACTTTGTACAACAACCGATGAACTTTGGGGAGGCCGCACTCCCCATGGACAGTGCGTCCCCCCAAATGGTGGGCACACTGCCCATGGCAAGTGTGTCCTTCCCTTGGGGAAGTGTGGGTGGTGGGGTCATGGCCAAAAATATAATTATTATTTTATATAAAAACTACTTTTAACACAAATACAATGCGTAGAATTTCGCATAGACCTTTACAATTTCGTGTACGACGATTTTCTTCAAAAAGGAAAATAATTTTAAATGTTTACAACAATAAATTAAATCTATATACTTATATATTATATGTATATATATTTAATAGAATATAATAAATATAATATATAAATATATATATTTACACCGAATTTCCTACTGGTAAAATTGACAAAATAATTAAAAATAACTAGTCATAGGAAAATTAATAAAATTTTCCAGAATGATTTTCTAAATTTCACAAATGTTTAAAAACTGATTTTTATTTAAATCATTCCTAAAATTAATTTATTTTAAACCATTCCTTCAAATTTTCAAATAATAAAAAAGTAGGCAAATTTAAACAAATCTTGAGTTTTCCATTGAAAGTTTTCTTAGAGGGTTTGTTTTCAAAACCAGATCTGATTGTTTTCTAAATGGGTATAATCTTCTTACAACAATCTAAATGTTTGATGCACAATCTAAGGATTACATTTAACGATGATTCTACAATTTCGTATTTACTGAATTAAATCCTACAGTAAATTTATACAATCTTCCCCAAATTTGAGATTAATTTAAAACTAGTTTGAATTAACAAATCCTAATTCTCAATGAATTCAACAAACAAATTTCTTAAACAATATATATTTGTTTTGAAGAAACAAGAACAAGAAAAACATAGAACAAAACCTGTATTTTCGAAGCTACAGAAAAAGATGAATTTCTGATGCAAGCCTCCTCCAAAGATCTCCTGAATTTTCTTCAATCATGCAATGAATCCAATCCAAAATTCAACAAATGAAATTTTTTTTTCCTCAAATCAATTCTACAATCAAAAATTTCTGCAAACCCTTCTCTATGCAAATTTTTCCAAAATTTTTTCTCTGCTTTCAAGAAACTTTTTCTTCCCCCAAAATCTCTTCTTCCATGAATGAATTTTTCAATCAACACCCCTTCTTAATTAAACATGAAATTGTCTTCAATCAAAAATTCTTAGAAATGAAATCTAATTTCTTGCATGCAATATTGACAATTACAATATTAACCTAATTCCATTTTCAAAAACACACTTTGAATTTAAAATGTAATTTCAAATATCTTTCAATTTTTTCTTTTATTTAATTTAATCCAAGATTGAATTTAATTAATTAATTTAATTATTTAATAACTAAATTCAATCCTTTTGAGATTAAATTTAATTAATTAAATAATTTAAATTTGATTAAATTAAATTATGTTAATAAATTTAAATATAACATCTAAGCATAATTTTAATTTAACATAAAATAATCACCACTTTTAACCAATGCAATTATTCTAAAAATTTATTGAATAAACAAGTACCTTTTTAAAGCAAATAACATTAAAATAAGGTGCACCATGACTCAGCAAACGAAACTGACGACACACTAAGGCTAGGGCATATACTTGACACATGCTACCTAGCTACTATCTCCCATTCAACTTATCTATTAGATCAACACGCTCAAACCTGTGAAACCAGGTGGAGTCGATGTCATGTACCTGCAACTTGAAACCAAGTAATCAACATCATATAGTATATCCAGCATATAATACACACCGTGAAGAATAAATCACAGATTTGCAGGGCACTCGCAAGCGAGTGATGCCTAACTATTCTCTTGACAATACACTCATCAAAGACTAACATTAACATCATAATCAATAATCTCATAATAAAATCTCATGTTATAATCACAAACATCATTAAACCATTAAAGCGTATGAAACAATAATCAAATCAACACATCACATAATAATATTTTTTGCTCAATAGTAGCGATCAAAACACAAATAACAAGGTTTGTCTATTATCAAAGTAGCTACAACCAAACATAGCATAAAGCAAACCGAATAAGAAGCTAAACATAGGGGTATTACATTCTCCCCCCAAAGACCAGGCTTACTCCTAGAAGCCTACAAACAAGTAGGGATATAACTCCCTCATCCTAACTGCATCCTCCTAGGTGGATGAAGCATCATCCCTCGGATCCCACTGAACTCTGACCTAATCAATAACTTGCCCTCGAAGAGCGAGCGTTTTGTGCTCTGTTATGGCCACGGGCTCCAAAGCTAGCTGCCTATACTCTACTTGTAAAGAACTCCAATCAAGGACATGAGTATCATCTAGATGATATGGTCAAAGAACTAAAACCTAGAAAACATCATGAATATGTGCAAGACTAGAAGGCAAAGCAAGTCGGTAAGCAACTAGACCAATATTTTCAAGTATCTCAAAAGGTCTGACAAAGCAAGGCACCAACTTAGAACCCTTTCCATATTAGATAGGAATCTTTCGCAGACGTACTCGTAAGAAAACTCTGTCGCCAATAGAAAATTGATGATCCACTCTATGCACATCCGCAATACTTCTTCTACCTATCCTGTGCTACTACCAGGTGCTCTCTAATCCAATCCACCTACTGCTCCATATCCTACAAAATCTCTGGTCCCAATAACACTCTGTCCTTGTATCGATACCAACTCAGAGGAGTACGAAAAGGATGCCCATACAATGTCTGAAAAGGTGCCATGCCAATGGAACTCTGGTAACTATTGTTATAAGCAAACTCCACTAGTTAAAGATAATCCTCCCATCATGTCTGTTGGTCCATAACATACATGCGTAAATTATCTTCGAGGATTGAATTAAACCTCTCAGCCTATCCATTTGTCTCTAGGTGATACGCTAAACTAAAGTTCAATTGTGTCCCCATAAAATGTTGTAATCATGTCCATAAAGCTAAAGTAAACACTGGATCTCTTGTAGAAATAATCTGATGCGGAATATCGTGCAACCTCACAATATCCTCCATGAAGACTCTAGCAACTGATGATGCATTATATGAAGAGCACATAGGGGAGAAGTGTGCTACCTTCCTCAACCTATCAACTATCACCATAATAGTATCATGTCATCGCGAGGAGTTGGGTAAACAAACAATGAAGTCCAACAAGATAATATCTCATTTCCACTCCGGTACAAGGTGTGGCTATAGAAGTCCAGCTGGATGTTGGTGTTCAGCCTTCATCCGGTGACACTCCAAACATATCGCTACAAATTTTGCAATATCCTGTTTCATCCCTGGCCTGAATACAACTGGCATAGACCTGCATTTATCTTCTTCACCCCAGGATGGGTTGAATACGGTGCACGAAGTGCCTCAGTCAAAACAAAAGTAAGAAAGTCACCTACTAAAGGAATATAAATATGCTCTGAATTCCTAAGTAACCCATCTAACTCTAGCGAATAACCTATGAATTTTCCCTCAAGAGATCTGCCTGCCTTGATCTCTGCCCTCATAGCTCGATACCAACTATCTATTGGAAGAGTAGTAAGAATCTGACTTTGTAAATCTACCATAAGAGTCATCTCAGATATTCATGCCTACGTCTACTGAGTGCATCAGCTACAACGTTCTCTTTTCCCTAAATATACTTCACCTCAAAGTCATACTCACAGAGAAACTCCATCCAATGCCTCTATCTAGCATTAAGGTTTGGCTGAGTAAAGTTGTACTGAAGGCTCCTGTGATCACTATGAAGCTCAAATCTGTGCCTGAGTAAAAAGTGTCTCCATCTGGTCAATGCATGGACTACTACTGCTAACTCAAGATTGTGTGTAGGATAATTTAGCTCATGATCTTTAAGCTTCCATGACTCATAAGCTATCACTCATCCCTCCTGCATCAGGACTGCTTTTAAGCCCTCTAAGAATGTGTCTATACAAACCACAAAATCTCCTATGGGATCAGGTATCACTAAAATTAGTGCACTGGTCAGCTTTTCCTTAAGGACTTGAAAAGCCAACTCACACTGCTCTGACCATCCAAACCTCTTCCCTTTCCTTTGAAGAGAAGTGATAGGATGACCTATCTTGGAAAAGCTCTAAACAAATCTCCCGTAATATCCTGCAAGCCCCATGAAACTATGGATCTCTACCACATTCATGGGAAAAGGCAAATCTAGAATAGCTTAGATATTTAAAGGATCCACAGATATTCCCTCTCCTGAGATCACATCACCAAGATACTTGATCTTATTCTTGAAGAATTCGCATTTTGGCAAGTTAGCATAAAGTTGGTTCTCACATAAACACTGAAGCACCTATCGCAAATTCTCCTCATGTTCCTCTATTGTCCTAGAATATATCAATATATCATCTAGGAACACAAGAAAAAACCTATCAAGGTATGTGTAGAATACTCCATTCATCAAACTCATGAACACATATGGCGCATTCATCAACCCAAATGGTACCACAGTAAAATCGTAGTGACCATACCACATCTGAAACGCCTTCTTATGGATATCTACATCAAATATACTGAGCTGATGGTATCCCAACTTAAGTTCTATCTTCGAAAAGATGGTAGCACCTTTGACTTGGTCAAACAAGTCATCAATTCTGGGAAGTGGATAACGATTCTTGATCGTTACTTTGTTCAATTGTCGGTAATCAATGCATAACCAAAGTGAACCATGCTTCTTCACAAAGATGACTAGTGTTCCCCAAGGAGTAATACTAGGATGAATAAATCCCTTCTCTAACAACTCCTCTAGCTGCAAACAAAGCTCTTTCAGCTCCTGAGTAGTCATACGGTAGGGAGCTCATGAAATGGGCTCCGACCAAGTTACTAGGTCAATTTTAAAAATCTACATCTCTCCGTGGTGGCATCCCTAGAATGTCATCTAGAAAAACATCTGAGAACTCCTAAAGAATAGGATGAATATCAAGAGATACCTTCTCCTCTCCATCTCCTAATCCCAAGTCCTCAACTGTAACTACAAACAACTGACATCCACGATGAAAAGATCTCCTCAACTGTATAGCTGAGATAATCCTCAAAGATATTGGTGTCTACACTCCTATAATATCCACCTCACCACTAGATGCATTAATGCACTAAATTGACTTATGTCAACAATCAATAATTGCTCGGTGAGCCTCTAACCAATCCACACCTATGACAACATCATAGGATCCCAATGGTATAACTCGAAGATCTAAGATAGTAAGAAGTGGTCCAATCTTGAACCTACAGTCAGGTACTACAAAATGTGATGCGACTTTTGCACTAGATGCTAACTCTATTTGTCGCCTATCGGCTTGCCTTATGGCTCCTAGTCTACAACATGACACTATAGATGAAGAAATGAAGGATTCAGATGCTCCTTAATCAAATAGAATAGTAATAGGGTTACCCAATAACATACCATAAGTCTCTACCATGGTACCCTGGTGCTTTGCTTGGCAGTTATCAACCGCTACAAACACACGATGGCTTATGCTAGCATCTCCCACTATTGGCTTTGATGCCACTGGTCTCTGCATGAATCCCGACGTGCCCTTATTGGGAAACATCCTAGAAATATGGCCCTGCTGACCACAAGAGAAGCATCTTGTGCCTCTACCATAACCTCTACCTCTTGTTGGTGCACTAGACTGCTATGCACTACTTTTAAAATTGGACTGGATGCTCTGAGCAGGTTGCTTAGAGTTGAAATGCTCCATGTGCCTCCAACTCCTATCTCCCTATCTTTGTTGGAAACCTTTCCATTTCCCCTGGAATGACTACTGCTAACTGCCATGTGCTGATACCTACTGAATCTTAGGAGGCACAACTCCCTATGTCTGTCCCCCTCGAGCACTAGTCCCAACTCCTGTGCCACTGCCTATATGCACACCTATATGACCTCCTAGTGCCATAGTCAGGTTCTCCTCCACTAGTAGTGCCTTCTCCAAAGCTATCTCCATAGAATTGGGTTCAAAGACCTGTACACCACCACTAATACGGGCATTTAAGCCCCTGATGAAATGTTGCATGAGCATCCCCTCATCATCCCCTATTCCTGCGAACTATTTAAGTTTGTAGAATCGCCTCTCGTACTGATCTACCATCACGACTAACTATCATATGGCATGGAAATCATCACCTCTACGCTAATGCCAATTATTAAAGAGAAAGTGGGCTCTGAACCGCTTTAAAAATATCTCCTAAGACACTATACTCATGTCTATATGGAGCTTATGTTCCTCTAGTTTCCACCAAGTGGCTGCAAATCCTCAGAGGTGAATAATAGCACACCGCGCTTTAGTATTACTATCAAAAGGGTGCATGGAAAAATATCAGTCCAAACCTATCAACCAAGTTTTAGCCTCTAGACCGGTACCTACTCCATCAAATCGATGTGGTTGCGATCAAATCAAATCCCTCATATAGTTCATTGCTAACATATCCGATTGAGCTGTAACTGTCCTAACCATAGGGTTAACCTCTAGTACTTCCTATCTCAGACACAATAATGCCAAAGCCTCCTCGAAATCTCTATGTGTAGCTTCGACCCTAGGAGGATCTAGTTGTCCACCACCACCTCTTGGATCATTCTGTGAGGCCTAATGTTCCTCCTACTCTATTATAGGTATGGCATGAGGTTGTGATTCATGCTGACTCTCCTCTCGATCACCTACCTGGCCACGTCCACATCCTCTCCCTCATCCACATCTAGGAGGCATAATCCTACATAGACACAAAAGGGTATTAGATAAGGTACTCTTAAAAACCTATGCAACTAAGCTAAATGGGTACATCATAATCCCAGAGCACCCAGTGATTAAACCTTGGCTCTGATACCATGTGTAATGCCCCACCATGCAACCCTAGAGGAAGTTTCAATTCACAAAAAAAAATACACTAATTTTTTTTTATTAAAGTGAATTAAACATACATGTTCATCAACAATTGACAACATCCCCTAAGGCAACGTAACTGAGATTACTAAAACTTGATTAACATACGTCATATATAATTCACTGCATTTAATTACTCATGTAATAAACATTCATTCAACATAATTAAATAACAAGATAAGAAGATAACATCCATAACATAAAATCCATTACATGAACAACTAATAACAATACTCATTCCTAGAATGAGTCATAAATACATAAGTGTTACAATTATAAGATTCCACCTCATAAATATAAGAGGGGAAAAAACCAATTAATAACATTTTGAAATACAACATTCCAAGAAATGAAAACAAGATATGCGAGTTGTCCATCTGGATGTCTCACCACCAAATACATAGAATCATGGGGGACCCAATGGTTTATGGTACATGTTCCACCCAAACAAGTGGTACACGATGCTAGGAGATAGTAACAACACAACATGGACAAAGAATCTACTACCTCTAGCCAAATGCAGACTCGTACTGACACATACTGACTCAACCAAATACATGCACAATATAATTCTAACACTAACATGGTTACATTGCTTCCAGACATAATATTTATCATGTATGATAAAGAATTCATACACACAACACACATCTCAATGTTATCCTAGATAGAGTGTCATCGCACGATTTTTCATGAGATCTCCTTTAGGCATTCTTCATAGGCTCTGGTAATCTTGGTGACCTCAAACGAATCCTGAACCTCATACTCACTCATGCGGAATAACCTACCTCTCGTAAGGACAAGATAGTTGACCTTACCATTCCAAGCCTTCTCACTCACCCCAAGTCTAAACAATCCCTTGTGTCTATGAGTGAGGTTAAATTATCTTGATTAATGTGAAATGCATCCTAAATATCTAAGTACATTACTTTAATTATCACTTGTTTAAAACACTTCTAAAGGTTACTCGGTTTACCTCTTTGGGCTCTGGCCCCTAACAAAAGCCACTCTTCTATTGGATAACACACTACTCAAAACTAGAATCCAAGGGTATCATAGGTGCTACTAACCTGAGCAAGGAAAACTCTCTTATTCTAGGAGGCAATAATTAAGGAAATCCACTCCAGCACTAGGAGGAAAAAAAACAATTAAAGCACTACTCAAGGGAAAATGAATGATTGACTTAACAAAGAATCAACCCACGATCTGTGGAATACTTTACAATAAATAACACAAATCACCCGTTCCCAACACAATCAACATAAGGAAATATAATATTAAAATGCACTAGCAATGAATTTCACTATATTTGGATATCTTAAATCCATTTCCTTATCTAAAGCTTTTCGCAGAAATTAAAATAATATCATTCAATTTTTCATTAAATCAAATAAAAATCCCTTCCATTAAAATAAATATCTTCTCTCTAACTTACTATCCATGCACACTATTTTTTCAATTTAAATTGTTGTCTAATAACTTTGCATGCAATCATATGCCTAAAACAGAACATCATAAAGATATATACTTAAACATATATATGCAACATGCTTTACATAGTTAAATACATATATTTTATTTATATAAAACTATATTTTAAACATATGCTTACATAAACATTTTTTTATAAAACCTCTATTTTAATTACTAAAAAGAAAATTACCAGTGTGACAAATTCATTAATTTTGTATAAATTACATAGTCAACCACTAATTTCCCAAATATATATATATGCCCTTATATCAAATATTATATATTAATATTTAATATAAAAAGTACCCAATCTATAAATAAATAAATGAATACCATATATATATATAAATGTATACATAAAAACAAAGTTTATATATAAAAAAACAAGTTTTTTTTTTTAATTAATAATGTGACAGGGACCGGACGGTACACTGTCCATTAGAAAGTACCGCCGGTACCCCTGTACAGTCACCGAGTGTACATTTTACACTGGCCAACGAACTTTGGGGAGGCCGCACTCACCATGGATAGTGCATCCCCCCAAACGGTGGGCACACTGCCCATGGCAAGTGCGTCCTTCCCATGGGGAAGTGTGGTTGGTGGGGTCATGGCCACCATCCACTGTGTAATATAATTTTTATTTTATATAAAAACAACTTTTAACACAAATACAATGCATGGAATTTTGCACAGACCTTTACAATTCCGTGTATGGTGATTTTGTTCAAAAAGGAAAATAATCTTAAATCTTTACAACAATAAATTAAATCTATATAC
Organism: Sequoiadendron giganteum; assembly: GCA_007115665.2. NCBI lineage: Eukaryota > Viridiplantae > Streptophyta > Pinopsida > Cupressales > Cupressaceae > Sequoiadendron > Sequoiadendron giganteum. The sequence continues at coordinate 254,127,779 of CM021101.1, read as the reverse complement.
TTATATATTATATGTATATATATTTAACATAATATAATACATATAATATATAAATATATATATTTACACAAAATTTTCTACTGGTAAAATTGACAAAATAATTAAAAATAACCAGTCACAGGAAAATTAATTAAAATTTCCAAAATGATTTTCTAAATTTCACAAATATTTAAAAACTAATTTTTATTTAAATCATTCCTGAAATTAATTTCTTTTAAACCATTCCTTCAAATTTTCAAATAATATAAAAGTAGGCAAATTTAAACAAATCTTGATGTTTCAATTCAAAGTTTTCTAAGAGGGTTTGTTTTCAAAACCAGATTTGATTGTTTTCTAAATGGGTATAATCTTCTTACAACAATCTAAATGTTTGATGCACAATCTAAGGTTTAAATTTAACAATGATTCTACAATTTCTCGTTGACTGAATTAAATCCTATAGTAAATTTATATAATCTTCCCCAAATTTTAGATTAATTTAAAACTGGTTTGAATTAACAAATCCTAATTCTCAATGAATTCAACAAACAAATTTATTAAACAATATATATTTTTTTTGAACAAACAAGAACAAGAAAAACACAAAACAAAACCTGGATTTTCGAAGCTACAGGAAAAGATGAATTTCTGATGCAAGCCTCCTCTAAAGATGTCCTGAATTTTCTTCAATCGTGCAATGAATCCAATCAAAAACTCAAAAAATGCAAACAAACTTTCTTCAAATCAATTCTACAATCAAAAATTTCTTCAAACCCTTCTCTATGCAATTTTTTCAAAAAATTCTTGTCTGCTTTCAAGAAAAACATTCTTCCCCCAAAATCTCTTCTTCCATGAATGAATTTTTCAATCAACACCCCTTCTTAATTAAACATGCAATTGTTTTCAATCAAAAATATCTTAGACAACCGAATCTAATTTCTTGCATGCAATATTGACAATTACAATATTAACCTAATTCCATTTTCGAAAACACGCTTTGAATTTAAAATGCAATTTCAAATATCTTTCAATTTTTTATTTTATTTAATTTAATCCAAGATTGAACTTAATTAATTAATTTAATTATTTAATAACTAAATTCAACCCTCTTAAGATTAAATTTAATTAATTAAATAATTTAAATTTATTTAAATTAAATTCTATTAATAGCTTTCAATATAACATCTAAGCATAATTTTGATTTAATATAAAATAATCACCACTTTTAACCAATGTAATTATTTTAAAAATTCATTTAATAAACAAGTACCTTTCAAAATCAAATAACATTAAAATAAGGTACACCATGACTCAACAAATGAAACTGATGACACACTAAGGCTAGGGCGTAGGATTGACACATGTTACCTAGTGACTATCTCCTGTTCAACTTAATCATTGGATCGACACCCTTAAACCTGTGAAACTAGGTGGAGTCGATGTCACGTACCTGCAACCTAAAACCAAGTAAACAACATCATACAATATATCCAACATATAATACACACCATGAAGAAGAAATCATGGATTCGTAGGGCACTCACAAGCAAGTGATGCGAAACCGTCCTCTTCACCAATACACTCATCAAAGACTGACATTAACATCATAATCAATAATCTCATAATAAAATATTAGGTTATAACCAAAAAGATCATTACACCATTAAAGCATATGATAAAATAATGAGATCAACACATCACACAATAAAAATTGTCACTCAATAGTACCTATCAAAACATAAATAACAAGGTGTGTCCAATATCAAAGTAGTTGTAACCAAACATAGCATAAAGCAAACTGAACAAGAAGAAAAACAGAGGGTTATTACATAGTGAACAAACAAGTGAAATAAAAAATAAATAAGTTTAATGTTCCTGTGATGTTTCACCTTTCATACTTTCTCAAGTGATTCAATGCACCATGAGCAATGTTCTATATTAATATTGATAAATAATATAGGTGGATTCATAACCTGAGCTCTAACAAAGCCTTCCCCATCATCTGTAGGCTCACTTGGAGGACATGAGAAAAGAAGGATAAGTAACAATGAAGATAACTTGAAGACACCTTAGACAACGATTACTATGTTTCCTCTTATTTTTTCCTTTATTTCTTTTATCTTCGGTAGCATAGTGCATGAACCTTATGTGATGTTGACTCAGTTATTCCCATGAATTATGTTAGAAACTTGGTCTTTTTTTCATCTCAATGAATATGAAACAACATTTATGAATTCATTTTAAATTCTACATCTCTCTTGTAGAATGTATGAAACATTATGGAATGGATAATTTAGTACAAAATGAAAGTATGATTCTTTTGATCTCATGCAATATTTTCTTATGCTATTAACAATAAATGGAAAAACTGAAAGTCGTCTTAATTGAAAACACATTGCACAATTTAACTAAACGACTCTTCCAAACACCAATACTTGCAATGGTTTAAAAAAATGCAAAATTGAATTGAAATATTTTCACCTTAAAATGTACTTAACTTAATCAATTCTCCCAATTTTGAGCTATGGTAAAAAAATGGTAACATTCTTGGTGTCTTTTACTAGATTCTTTCCTATTAAGCATTAGACCAATTGCCTTAAGTAACTCCATTGGGTGCGAAGTCAAAAGTACCCCTCTTAAAACTTAGAAATCTCATGAAACTGACCCTACAAAACTCCAAATAGTAGAAGAAAACAAAACAAAATAAAACCAAACCAAAAACAAACAACCAGGCCATAGTGGCTAGAAAAACAAAGTGCAAAAACACTCATGAAAAGAAAACTAAAAGAAATGTGTTGCAAGAAATTATTAGCAACAAACTAATTCTAACCTAGACTAACTAATGAAGGTGGCTATCTAAAAAAAACATTTAAATTATTTTGAGAAATAGCTTCCTCTCCTAACCAGCTTGCAATGCTCTAATTGCTTGTGAATCCACCAAAAGATGTGGAGAAAACTTAAATATCTAGAAACTTCCTGCAACATCCTTCCAAGGAAATAAAAGTAGTCACTTAACCAACAATATTGATCTGTAAACCAAAGATGCTCAATTGGAAGAGTAAATTGGTTATGCTCAAAATGATACCTCCATTGATGCTCAAGATTAGTATTATCATTGTGAGGTTACTCCTTCTTGTTGGTTTCCATATGAGATAGATGCCTAATAGGACATCCCTTTGAAGGTTTTTGGATGGAGGTAAAAAAAATCAAGTGATTATAATTAATAGTATCATCCTCACCTTGCATGATAGATTTCCATGCTAACTCCTCCTCCATGGTTAATGGACCATATTCTTGCATTAGAATAGCTAATATCTTGTCAAAATTGTTAAATCTTGAAAGTATCTTAGTAATAGTTGGTATAAGCTCAAACTCCACATTATTACCCAAATAAATATGTTTTGAATCACGCTCTTCTTCCTCAATGAAGAAAGGAAAGTGATCAAAGCACATGATAGCCTCCTCCAACAAAACTTCAATTGAAGTAGTAGTTTTAAGCCCCTATGTGCATCAGAAAGGCGGCTCCTCCAACCAACCAAGATCATGGTGCTAGTTAGGCTGCTCCATAACTAGTGGCCCATTAGAGAATTTAACTACCTCCAACTCATGTTTTTTATTGTTCAAGGTAACCCTCCTCCAAATATACTGACATATATTCTAAATGTGAGAAGAAAAACTCAATCACCACTTGAAATGGATCCTCCTTTAGATTTTGATCATTTGACTCTAGGCCAAAGTCATGTATCTGCTGATGGTAGCAGTCATCAATATTTTTAGACTCAATATAAGGTTCATTTCTACATTCTTCTTGCTGCCCCAAGGATCCATTATAATATGACCTATCTTCAACCAATAAACTATCAAATTTTTGAGCATCTTCCTGTTATTCTAGATTTTCTCCATCATTGTACTAGCTTGATACCTCAAAATAATTATCACTATCTTGCTGCATTGGTTGATCCTTTGAGATAATAGCTGAATTTTTTTCATCCTATTCAATAAAAATAGAAATCTCGTTAGTAAAAACAAACAAAGACTCGTCTAGAGAAACAAACTCTTGTTGTATAATTATATGTGATAGATATACTTTCCTAATCTTTTCTAAGAGGAGTGCAACATTAGGATCAAAGTTTTCTTTCTTAATTTAATTAGGTGAAGAAACTTGGGGATATTTTTGGGTTTTGTGCAAGGGAAAATGTGGCTTGAGGGGCTGCTATGAAACTACACAAGGTTGAAACTGATTATTTCCTTCATTTTGCAAAGGGTGTAGACTTTGAAAACTAGGTATCTGAAGGCTGAGAGGCTGGCTTGAAGAGCTAAAGATTCTATCTTGCCTAAAAATGAGAATCTCAACTTTAGGAGTATAAAGAGGTTCACTTTATCTAAAACTTGGGGATTGATACTTACAAACCTCTTCTTGAATAGGCTAAACAGGAAGTGTAGGAGATTCTTGGGCTTCATACCTTTTTTTAATGATCCTTTCTCATAGAATTAGGCTTGATAAGCCATATCTTCTTGTTACAAATTGTACTCATGTTGCCTCTTGACCTCCTCTACCTACTTTGTGAAAAAAAGCTTGAAGTTAAGAAACTCATCCTTTAGGCTTGTGATCTCCTTCTTTTCACTTTCTATGAGCTTCTTTTGAGCATATGAAGGCTGAGATGGATATTGGGTAGGGGTGGGTGGGTGGTAATTATATTTTGCATGTTGTTTTTGAGAAACCATGGAATTGAAACTAACAACATGATAATGTTGATATGGCTGATGATAATCATTTTGGCTACTTCAAAACCAATGAATAGAGTCACCAAGTATATTATTTTTACCTCAAAAGGCTGAGACTCTATTGTGCATACCAAAATAATAGCTTACAATTTTGAAAAGTACTCCAAAAAAAAGTTTCAAAGTCCCACCGGGCATGCACAAAAACTATTAACAACCAAGATTGCACCCATAGCCAAGTTGAACTTGCCTACCCTGTTGCAACATGGAATCACTCTTAGATTGTGGGAAATCTATAATAGGATTGAATCTCTAGAGCAAGCTAGTTCCCTCTAGTAAACCACCTAATTTAAAAGACCTTCAGAGGAAAGGGTTCAAAGGAAAAACTGAAACAAAGATCCTAAAACCTATGATGATCCACCAAAAATTTAAATATTTTGACAACTTTCTACTCATAATAATCTCTCTCAAAACCTTGATTCTCACAATCCCATCCTAGAAACACATAATTCAATAGTGATTTGCATAAAGGTTCATCAAATAGAAGATAGAATGCAACCTGAACTATGTGAAACGCTTGCAAAGAAACTTCCAATGAGAAGGTGTGAAGAGGATTTTGCATTGGAATCAAGTTAACATCAAATTTTGATTGTAACTTTGAGACAAGAAAATGAGAAAATAAAATATGTTTCTTTATTGAAATGAAGGAGTACACACTCAAAATCTGATTTTAAAATGGAGTTTACAAGACTCTTTGCAATGAATATGAGAGTAAGAAACATAATTCTAAACCCTAAGAAATTAAAATTTCTCCAACTTATAGCTCTCTAGTGACCTCAAAATTGAAAATAGAAAAAATCAACTCAATTGCATCTCCAAAATAGGAACTTTAATCCATTTTTATCCCCCCAAAAAATCATAAAAATAGGACTTCAAATTGCTCGAAACTACATGAGAACAATGGTAACTTTCTATCTCTAAGAGGTTGATCCAAAAAAATCCAAATAATCAGGTCCAAATAGCTCGAAACTGAAATTAGAGTGTTTAGTTTGCCTCCTCTTTTCAGAATTCACCGAAGCAAGCTCAACTCAAAATATAAATTTTTGTGAAGACTCAAACACCCAAATTGCATCTTAAAAAAACCAACAATCTTTAAGGTAATTTGTAGAAACATTACCTTAATGATGTTTTACATCATGTGCAGTTTAAAAAATCAAAATATAAACTTTCCTAGTACATTTGTTTTGATACAATTTGACTCTAAATATTCTGATTTTTGTAGTTTGAGTGAAATTTGATATTTCGCAAAAAAACAAAATACTATGCAAAGGCTCCTATACATTTTTTTTTTTTATAAAATATCATAAAATTTAACCATCGCTATGAACGATAAAAATACTAAGGCATGGATCGATCTAGGCATCATTTGTGACAAGGTGTTAATAACAACATTTTGAGTTTTAAAAGAATGTGATAATAAACACATTTGAATTAGGGTACTTGGAAACGCTAACATCAAAACTGACCCCTATATCACATGTTTTTCATCATTTTCATTGATCAACTTGGGAGAAAAAGATCTATGCACTTGGCCGCCATGGAATCTAGGGTTTGAGAATTCTAATGTTGAATCTTCTCTATTGGGTGTTGAATTCCTTTTGCAATTTGATGGTAAGTTCTCTCTCCACCATTCTGAGTCATTTTGACTTCATTTTGAGAGGTTTTGAGGCCTCTAAGCTATGGCCTCTATGGTTCTTCTACCTTATATTCTCATGCTTTACTTCTCTATTGATGTTCTTTTTGTCTTGAGCTGCCATGTAGGATGCCTCCATCACGAGTATTCACAAGAAATGCCCATGAATTTTAATGATTGTTCTCCACAAAAAAACATGGTAAGCATATATACTCTCTATTTTGTGCATTTCCCTCTTAAATAAGCTCAATTTTAGCTTTTTCATAAAAAATATGAAGGATTTGTAGGTGAAAATGTAAGCTCTCTTTGTACAGGCCATGGACATACCTTGTCTATTTCTCCATTTTTGAAAAAAATATCTTTTTTTGGACTCGACCCATGATAGGAAATCAATGAAACTTGTAAAAAGAAGTGAACATGAGAAAAAATTTCATTTGTTTGTTGCTTCTTAGGATTTACAAACCTTTCATGTCTACGACCATTCACTTAATTTCCTTCATTTTTAGAGATATTTCACTTGTTATAGAGATCGAAACCCTACTATTTACCTCTACATTTGTACTTTTGAAGCAAAACCCCAACTGGGTTTGATATTTTGTGAGGAAAAATGCCTCTCTAAGCTGCAGCCATGAGAGCACAAAATTGGTTTTCTTTGCATCATAAATTTCATTTTCTATAAAAATCAACATTAATATTTTATTTTTCTAAATGAGAACCAAAATGTAGGCCATTTTAAGCAAGGCTGAAGCCTAGAACTCCTTTAGATTTTTATGAGAAAATCACCACTGTTCCACTTTGTTTTGAAACCCTAACTTTATTTTAGCATTAGCTCACTATTCTAAATAACAAAAATAAATTCATTTTTCATGTATGTATTGTGACTTTGTTGGATTTTTTGGTTATGTTGCTAACATGTGGTTGTCATTGATGTCAACACTATTAGCATTTAATTTGCTTAAAGCTGTATATTTCGAGGAGATTGAGAAAATTGTTAAATATATAGTATAGGAAACTAGTGGAGCTGAGAAGGTCAAAATGTTGTAAAGCTCTATGTGTTGAAGATTTGAAGGTGCACTTCAAAGGGGTTTTTGATGAAGCTTTCTAGTATGTTTTCCAAAAGTTTCAGAGGTTCGCATAAATATTTGTGGAATATATGAAGATTTGTGTGCCTACAGTTACTCAGTTTATGTAGATGGTGTTCTTGGTTGAAGCGGATGAAATTTTGGTAATTTCATGTGTTGTGCATGTAACTGTGATGTGAATGGATTAGTCTAGATAATTTTCTATCCTTGATTTATGTCTTCATTGATTGAAGTGTTCGTGATCAAAGATTCTTTTGATGTGTGCCCATGTTTTCATGTTCTTGGCTAACATGATGATGTTAGCATGTTGTAGATCCACAAGGATTAATACTTTATTGTTTGGCATGTTTGGAGGTTTTTGTTTGGGTCCTCACTATGTTGTGACCAACTTGTGTTGGTGCACATTGTTATTTATTCATGTATCAAGGCCGACAATTGTAATTCATTCTTTATTTGTGGCCGACTAAATAGTGATTGTAAATCTATGAAGCGGATATATATATATATATATATATATGAGATTTTTTTCCTCATTTAGAGACATGTGCTCAAGTGTACAAGTGATGTGCAAGTTGGAATAAAGGTCAAATCATTCAGAGCAGAGTGTGAAAGAGTTTGAGCAAAGGGTGGAAGAGTTTGAATAATTTTTTGTGTGCCTAACTGGAACTCTAATTAGGCTTTTATAGAAGCTAATTTCTTAATTCAACTTCATCAGATGGATTTAATATGATTATTGTATGTAGGGCATTGAGCCTCCCCTTTGAGAAGTGTGGTCAAGGTAGTGTGCCTAAATGCAAGAGCATTCCCTTTTTATTCTTCGTTATACTTCTAATAGGGTATAATCTTGTGGACTAACATCCACCATGGTTTTTCCCCTAACAGGGTTTCCACGTATAAAATATTGGTGTTCATGTGTCTTTGATGTGTTTCTGATTTAATTCTTGCACTTTTAATTGTCAGATATGTGATATAAGGTTGATTAATGTTGTATAAGTTTGATTTTGGTAACAACTAATTCACCTCCCCCCTCTTAGCTATCTATCCTTGGTTTTCCAACAATTGGTATTAGAGAAAGTTCCTCTGAAAGAAGCTTAACAGCTTGAGGTGATTCGAGATGGAATCATTCATAAAAGATAGTCCTAGATTCAAAAGTACAAACTACTCTCTATGGAAATTCAGGATGGAATGTTATTTAAGGTGCATTGGTGAAACTTTCTAGCATATGACACAAATTGTATATACTATTCCTTAGAATGGTCCTCCTTTGAATATGAGATCAAGAAAGAAAAAATTAATACCAAGGTAGTAGAAAAACTGGTGAGTGCTTTGATAGATTCAAAGATGAAAAATGTGATGGGATTGAAGATTGTATACTAGATTTGGAAAAAGCTGGAAACATTGTATGAAGGAGATGAACTCGTGAAAAGTGCTAAGATACAAAGTCTAAAAGGAAAATGGGAGAGATTGAAGATGAGTGAAGATGAGAACATATTTTCCTTCTCACATAAGATAAATGAATTGGTGATGGACATTAGATGTGCTAGTTGAACCTTGGATGATAATAAAATTGTGGCTAAGATACTTAGATATGTGCCCTCTTCTTACAAGACAAAATCTCATGCTATTGAAGAACTCAAGATAGTGAAAAATATTACAAAAGACATGTTGATTGGAAAATTTTCTGCATTTGAATTGAATGAATTTAGGGAGTCTTCTCCTAAGACTAAATATTCTTTCAAGGATGTTGTATCCAAGAAAAGAAATCAGAGATATGATTCAAGAGAAATTTCCAAGAGAACATTCAGGTATGAATATGAGATGAAGTGAATTGAAGATGAAAAATAATTGGAAGAACTAGAAGCATTGATTGTGAAAAGAGAATCAAGAGGCCATGATAAGTGAAAAGTAAATTTACCTATTAATTGTTTTTCTTGTTGTAGGATAGGTCATTTTGCATCTAGATCTCCTGAAAGTGTTTCAAAGTATAAACCCGAGAACACTATATTTCAAAGAAAGTGCTATTATGTTGAAGAAGGTGTAATTGATAAAGAATCAGATAAAGAAACTAGAAATGAAGATGGATGCGTATTTATTGCTATCAAAGAAAATGGTTAGGTGTCCACTAAATATTCTAGTAATGTTAATGTTGAGAAAGCTCTTGCAGCCAAAGTTGAAGATAAATATGAGTGGGTAATTCACAACGAATGCTCACATCATATGATTGGTGACAAAAGAAAACTTGTAAGCTTGTAAAACTATGTTGGTGGTGTTGTGAGGTTTGGAGATAACACTTCTGGTGTGATTCGTGACAAAGGCACTATTTATTTTTTTGGTAAGAACAATATTGATGATTTTCTTTGTGTATAAGGCTTAAAGCATAAATTTTTGAGTGTTGGATAGATGGTAGAAAAAGGTTATGATTTGTAGTTCAAGAATGGTAAGTAAAAAATATTTGGAAGTTTAGGAAATATGATTGCTTCAGGAACAAAGACAAAAGGTAATATCTTTCAATAGAGTGTTGCTAGTGAAAGTTCTTTGATTGCTCAAATTGGTGTAAGTTGGTTATGGCATAGGAGGTTGTGTCATGTGAAATTTGATAAAATTTTCAAGATAAGATCTACTGAAGTAGTTAGAGATTTACCTAACTTAGTGAAGCATACTAACACTATGTGCAAGGAATGTTAGATGGGAAAGCAAACACACATTTTTTTTGGAGAAAACAATATAGTTATAATGGAGTACTACATTTGATACATACTGATCTATGTGGTCCTTCCAAAATCAAAAGCCTACAAGGTGAAAGGTATTTTATGTTTCTCATTGATGATTATTCTAGAATGATATGGGTCACTTTCTTGAGATAAAAACATGAAGCATTAGAAAATTTCAAGATTTTTAAAGCTATAGCAGAGAATGAGAAAGGTCAAAGGATCAAAAAAGGTGATGAATTGATTTCATGAGAATTCAATTATTTTTGTGAAGAGCATGAAATCCAAAGACAACTATTTGCTCTTCGGACCCCTCAACATAATGGATTTTGTAATGCCCCGCCAAGTAACCTTAAAGGAAGTTGCAATTAACGTCTTAAGCGAACTAAATTTTTTTTTTATAAAGTGCATTTAACATACACATTCACTTACTAATTAACAACAACCTCTAAGGCTAGAAGGTTAGGATTACTTAAACCCACACATACATATTACATATAACCCTAGCATTAAACTTATGAAATAAACATTATACATCATAAGAATACCACATAACATAATAAGATAATCAACCAAGATACAATCTCATAAATATTATCTTAATCCAATAGTTACATCACTCATTCCCAGAATGAGACACTAGTACATAAGATTACAATTACATAATTTCACCTCATAAACATAAGAGGGATAAAATAACTTATACAAGTTAAAATATTACAATTCAAGTAATTACAACAAGAACCGCGAGTTGTCCATCTGGATGTCTCGCCACCAAGTACTAAAGATAGATGGGGACCCAATGGTTTTGGTGCATGTTCCACCCTACCAATGTGGTACCCGAAGGCCCACCCCCCATGCTAGGAGATAGTAACAAAGTAACATGGACAAAGATCTACAACCTCTAACCAAAGGCAAACTCATACTGACTCAAACTGACATAACCAAATAAATGCCATCAATATGTATAAATCTAGTTCAACTCAAGTACAACACAAGTACAAATCAAACATCACTGACATAGGTCACATTGCTTCCAGACATAAAATGGATCAACTATGTTCAGAGAACCATACACATAAAACAATTAACAACAGTTGTCCTAGATAGAGTTGTCATCGCAAGGTTTGTCATGAGATCTCCTTTGGGCATTCTTCATAGGCTCCGGCATAAGTAATCCTGGTGGCCTCAACTAAATCCTAGCACTCATACTCACTCATGCAGAATCAACTACCTCTCGCAAGGACAAGATAGTTGATCTTGCCATTTAAGGCCTTCTCACTCATCCCAAGTCTAAACGAGCCCTTGTGTCTATGAGTGATGATTAAATTATCTTGATTAATGTGAATGCATCCTAATCATCTAAGTACATTAATTTAATTATCACTTGATTAACTCACTTTTGAAGGTTACCCGATTTACCACTTTGGGCTCCGACCCCTAACAAAAGTCACTCTTCTATTCGACAACACACACCCAAACAATCCACCAAGGGAACCACAAGTGCATACCAACTAGGCATCATAATCCACTCCAACACAAGGAGGATACAAATAATAGAACTCACTCTAAACATCTTGGAGGCAACAAACACATAGTCCACTCCTTTCACAGGAGGAAACAAATAAAAGAACTCACTCCAAACATCTTGGAGACAAAAACACATAGCCCACTCCTTTCATAGGAGGCACAAAACATCCCTGTTCGTGGAAACCGGGTAAAACTGAAAAGATGCCATGCACTACCCAAGGGAAAACAACTAGATGGCATAAAGATTCAACAACCCTTATCCTCTAAGATCTTCTAGAAGACTTATAATTTAGGACTAACACTAAATCCCAAAACCAACAATGCAACTTGATGACATTGCAACAAAAGCATTCAAGTCATCAATCAAATATAATATTTGGATTTCTTAAATCCATACTCATTCAATAGGTAGTGTTGACAAAGTCAAAAACATGATAACTAGATCATCTAAAATAATCATAACCCCTATTTCCCTTTTCATTATTGAAAATCTAAAACAATTACACTTACTTCCCTTTACTGAATACAAATAATTAAATCCTTTAAGATAATCATGAGGAAGATACTACTTTTGGATATACTAAATCCATATCTCTTTCATAATCCAATCACAATGATTCAATTAATCTAAATAGAAATTAATAAATAAAATAATTGATTGCCTCATCAATAAAACAACTTCTTAATTTACTTTTAAATTGACACAGATCCATGTAAGTAAACTCTTTCCATTTTTTAACCAAATCTTACATCTCATTCAATTTTCTATTTAAAACAATCAATCACTTTAATATAATAACATATTTTTTCTCTATCCATTTTCCATATACACTAATCAATCCATTTTAAAATCTTTATTCAATAATATATTGCATGCATCTCATTAAAATAAAATACGATAATAAATTTTACACTTAATATATATATATATATATATGCTCCATATTATATAGACACAAAATATATATATTAATAAATTTAATTACATATATTCTTTAATATTCCATTCACAATGACAAGATTACTCTATGGAACTAAATAAGATATAATAACTATTTTCCTTTTTCAATATAGTTAGTTCCTAAATTTACTTCTAATGCAACTTAACACTATTGCAAACAATCTTTTCAATTTTCTATCCGGAGTCTATGTCTCTTCAACTATCCATTTAAAAACATGCAATTTCATCAATGTATAAAAATATCTTTTGGCTTATCTATTTGACCACACATTCATATTGTTTCTAATTAAATCTCATTAATTAAAACAAACATTTAAATATAAATATTTCTATAATTCTTCAATATATTTAAATATCTTTTTCCTTATCAATTTTGACCATACTTTCAAAACTTATCTTTTAAACTCTTCATGCAAAGTTAAATTACATGCACTTAAATAAAACAAGGTGAATACTAATTGAAAATACTCATGAATATATTTATACATCTCAATATATTTTCTTCAATCATATTAACAAAATAAATATTTCCTTTTAAATCAAGTAATTACTTCTATTAAAAAATATGTTTCTCTATACATTTTCTACACATACTAATTATTTCTTTTAGAACACTAATAATACCCAATTTGCAAACAATAGAATAAAATAAGATAAAATATTATTTATTCTCTGAAATGAATATATACCTTCAATATATATATATATATATATATACTAAATATAAATTAATATATTTAAATATATTTAATCATTAACATTTTTTCTATTCTTTACAGAATATCAAATTGTTTAATTCAAAATAAAATATCCCTTATCATCAATTTTTCAAAATATAAATATATTTTTCCAATTAAATCAAATTAATAATTGGACCTTTTACACATGAATTTAAATTCCACAGTTAAATTTTAAATTATGCATTATTTAAATCAAATATTTAACTCCTTCCATTAAACTTTAACATGCCATTTTAAAATAAACAATAATTTCTCCATACGTTTATAATTTTAATTCCACTAATCTAATATACAAATTTTATTTAAAATAATATAAATAAATATAATACTTTAATATTATAAATTATAATATAACATATTATTAAATAATATTTTGATATTATAATAACAATACATAAAATATTAATATTTATAAGTATCAATTTATTATTATTTTATTTTCAGAGCAGTTATGGGAAAATAACTTAATAGCAGTCTCATGTTTCAAGCATAACTCAAAAACTATGATCTAGGTATTTGTGATTTTTTGACAAGGATAATAAAATTTCAAAATGAAAAACCCCTTTAAATATCCCGACAACCCAGTTTGTGTAAGTGGAGTTATAGGCGACACAACCAGACCATTTTACCATGAAAAATATAACTATACTGCAGATTTTAAAATCCAATTTTTAATAATAAACAGAAGGTTTTATTTTCTAAAATCATTATAAATGCATTGTTCAATCTCTATGTTTGATTTCAATAGCAACATAATCGATTTCCCCAAATAATTTAAATTCAACTGAGGTTTTCACAATTTTCACTCAAGAATTTTCACAAGCAAAGGCTGTAAATTTATTTAATTCTTTTCTTCTAATATCAAATTTATTTTCTAAAATAGATTTAACAAACAAATCTTTAATCACTATTATTTTAAAGAAAAACAATCAAGAACAATAAAACACAAAAAAAAAAACCTGGTACAAGAAGATATAGAAAAAGATGAATTTCTGATGTAAGCCTCCTCCAAAGATTTTGCTGAATTTTCTTCAATATTCCAAAGAATCTAGTCCAAAACTCAACAAATGCAAACAATCTTTCCTTCAATCAATTCTACAATCAAAATTTCTTCAAACCCTTGTGCAAATTTTCCAAAATTTTTTCTCTGCTCTAAAAATGTATTTTTCTAAAAACTTTTTTTGCCATAAAATTAAAACATGTATTCTTTATAAATCAAAAATAAATAATACAACCCTAATTCACATTACATGCAAATTAGATATTTCAATTTCAATATAATAAATTAATTTCCAAAGTTGCAACTAATTTCCCAAATAAACATTTAATTACAATTTCTAATTTAATTCCCACACGTTGAAATTAAATTTCAAAATTAATTTTAATTCTTTTATTTCCTTTCATTCTCTTGCATCACGTTTAATTAATTAATTTAATTATTTAATAACCAAATTCAACCCCCTTGGGTTAAATTTAATTAATTAAATAAATTAAATATAATTAATTAATTTAAATATAAACTTTTATCCACATTGCATTATTTAAAATAAATAACCATCAATATGATTTAAATGTAATTATTTTAAATATCTATTTCCAAATCAAGAATCTTTCAGAATTAGATAACATCAAAGCAAGACAAACAATGAATCGACACACACAACTGATGACACACTAAGGCTAGGGCATAGACTTGACACATGTTACCTAGCTACTATCTCCCATTGAACTTAATGGTTGGATCGACACGCTCAAAGCAGTGAAACCAGGTGGAGTCGGTGTCATGTACCCGCAATCCTGCAACGAAGTAAACAACATCATATAATATACCTAGCATATAATACACATCGTGAAGAAGAAATTACGGATTCGTAGGGCGCTCGCTAGTGAGTGATGCGAAACCGTCTTCTTCATCTATACACTCATCAAAACTGATACTTCCATCATAATCCAATAATTTCATAATAACATCTCATGTTAACTCTACAACATCATTAATCCATAATGCATGTGAAACAATAATCAAATAACTACATCCCACAATAATAGTTGTCACTCAATAGTAGTGATCAAAACATCATAACAAAATGTATACAGTATCAAAGTAACTACGACCAAACATAGCATAAAGCAAACTGAACAAGAATTAAAACGGAGGGGTATTACAGAGTTTTTGAAAGAAAGAAAGAAACCACTCTAGACACTTCTAGAACCATGATGTTGAAAGAAAATGTTCCTCATTTCTACTGGAGAGAAGCTATAAGTACTGATGTGTACACCATTAACAACGTGAATGGCAATAGTAATTCTGGTAAGAAACCTTGTGAGCTATGGTTTGGTTATAAGCCTATTGTCAAGTATTTCAAAAACTTTGGAAGAAAATGAAACATCAAGAGAGATGATGATAAAGGTAAGTTTGATGCTATAAGTGATGAAGGAATATTTTTAGGATACTCTACTAAAAGAAAAGCTTACTGCTTCTTTAATAAAAACCTGAAGAAAATGGTTGAAAGTGCAAATGTCAAGGTTGATAAAGACATTGGTAAATCATCTATATCTAGTGGTTATGATTCAGATTATCAACATGATGGTACTAACAATGAAATTAATGTTCAGGCACAAAATCAACTTCAAATTGTTTTTGTGAACCAAGGGAATCAAGAAGCATAAAATAAAAGAAGTGCAGAAGAAAGATCACAAGAACAAGAGGTAAGAGAAAATCTCAAAACTCCTAAGTATGTAAAGAAAAAATCATTCTAATAGTCATATCATAGGAAACAAGAGAAAAGGTGTGAAAATTAGAAGAAGAATTCTGGAAGAATATTGTTTAATCTCTAAAGTTGAGCCTAGAAATATCGGTGAAGTGTGTAAGGATGAACATTGGATGGAAGCCATGAAAGAAGAACTATTGTAGATACACAAAAATGATACATGGGATCTTGTTCCTAGAACTTAGAACAAAAATTTTATTGGAATCAAGTGGGTGTTCCGGAATAAGCTAAATGAATAAGGTGATGTGGTCAGAAACAAAGCAAGATTGGTTTGCAAAGGATACTCTCAAGTGGAAGATGAATTTTAGTTGACTGATGAAAAGGACATTGTATGTCGATTTAAGAAAGCTCTTTATGGAATAAAGAAATCTCCTAGAGATTCATATGCTAGATTGGATAAATACTTGTTGAGACTTGGATTCAATAAAGGTACTACTAACAATAATCTATATTTCAAGTTGGATCAAATCAAAGAACTGATCATTGAAGTATTTTTTGATGATATTAGTTTTGAAGGTGATGATGATTTGTGTATGATTTTTTCTAATGAAATGAAAAGTGAATCTGAAATGTCATTGATAGGAGATCTGAAATTATTTTTAGGACTGCATATCACTCAATTAGATAATGAAATATTTGTATCTTAGTCTAAGTATGTGAAAGAGTTACTAAACATGTTTGGCATGGAAGATTCAAAATGAGTTGGTACACCTATGGTGACTAGATGCAAACTTACAGAGAAAGATGATTCACCTAAAGAAAATTAGACAAGATACATGTCAATGATTGGTGGATTTCTCTATTTGACTCAGACAAGGCCAGATATAATGAATGTTGTGTGCATGGTTTCTAGATTTCAAGTTGATCCTAAAGAGTCCCATATGACTATTGTAAGAAGAATATTCAGACATCTGAAAGGGATAGTTGATCTTGGTCTTTAGTATCCTAAGGATGATGATCTTACTCTAAGTTCTTTTACTAATGTGGATTGTGTAGGAGATGAAGATGACCGAAAGAGTACTAGTGGTGGTGCATTCTTCTTAGATAAGAAGTTGGTATCTTGGTTAAGAAAAAATCATAACTCAATTTCATTATCTACTGTTGAGGTAGAGCACATTTCTACTACAAATAGTTGTAGCCAAGTATTGTGGATGAAGCAAATGTTGAGAGATGTCAGAATTGAGTATGAAGAACCTGTTGCCATATTTTTTGACAATTCAAGTACCATTAACATTTCTAAGAATCAATTGTTGCATTCAAAGACAACATATATCCATCACATATCACTTCTTGAGAGATAAAGTAAGTGACAAAGAAGTTAGATTGGATACATACCTACCAAAGAGAAAATTATAGATATTTTTACCAAGTTTCTGCCTAAGGATACTTTTGAGTACCTCAAAGGCAAGTTAGGGGTGGTTTCCCCTCCTAATCAGAAGTAAGATGCAAGTATTTGCATCAGTCCATGAATTCATAGCCATCTCTCATTCCAAATTGGTGATGTGGTGGTTTCTACTCATGGGGAGTAGTCAGATGATTCAAATTTGTGATCAGAGCATGTGTAAATTTTCCATTGATGTCAAAGGGGGATAGAAACAATGTGAAAAATGTGGGAAAGAAATGCAATGAAGGAAACAAGAAATAGTGAACAATCTTAGGGGGAGATTGTTGAAGAAGAGTCTGTTGGGTTGATGTTATTATTTTTCACATGATGTGTTACCATCAATGCCAAAGGGAGAGATTGTTGGTTGTTGTGGTTATGTTGTTGATATGTGGTTTTCATTGATGTCAACACTATTAGCATTGAATTTTCTTAAAGTTGTATATGTCGAGGAGATTGAGAAAATTATAAAAAGTATAGTACAATCAACTAGTGGAACTAAGAAGGTCAGAATGTTGTAAAGATTTGTGTGTTGAAGATCTAAAGGTGCGCTTCAAAGGGTTTGCTTCTGAAGCTTTCTAGTATTTTTTTTGAAAGTTTTAGAGGTTCACATAAAGTTTTTTGGAGGTTATGAAGATATGTGTGCCTACAGTTACTCAGTTTCTATAGATGGTGTTCTTGGTTGAAGCAGATGAAGTTATGGTAATGTCATGTTTTGCACATGTACCTGTGACATTCATGGATGAGTCTAGATAATTATATATCCTTGTTACAGTATGTCCACATTGACTGAAATGTTCATGATTGAATATTCTTTTGATGTATGCATAAGTTTTCATGTTCTTAGCCGACATGATGATGTTAGCATGTTGTGAATCCATGAGGATTAATATTTTATTGTTTGGCATGTTTGGAGGTTTTTTTTTGGGTCCTCACTATGTTGTAACCAAATTGTGTTGGTGCACATTGTAATTTATTCATGTATCACGGCTAACAATTGTAATTCATTCTTTATTTGTGGTTGACTGAATAGTGATTGTAGATTCGTGTAGCAGATATATATATGATATTTTTGTCCTCATCTAGAGACAAGTGCTCAAGTGTACAAGTGATGTAAAAGTGTGAATAAAGTTCAAATCATTCAAATCATATTTTGGAAGATTTTGAGTAGAGGGTGGAAGAGTTTGAATAATTTTTTGTGTTCCTAGATAGAACTATAATCAAGCTTTTGTAGAAGCTAATTTATTAGTTCAACTTCATCAGATGGATTTTATATGATTAGTGTATGTAAGGTAGTGAGCCTTCCCTTTGAGCAGTGTTCTCTATGAATTTTACCTGAATGCAAGTGCATTCCCTTTTTATTCTTCATTATACTTCTAACAGGGTATAATATTTTGGACTAACATCCACCGTGGTTTTTCCCCTAATAGGTTTTCAAGTATCAATTCTTGGTGTTCATGTATCTCTGATGTGTTGCTAATTTAATGGTTGCACTATTAATTGTTAGATCTATGATATAAGGTTGATTAATGTTTTATAAGTTTGATTTTTGTAACAACTGATTCATGCCCCCTCTTAGTTTTCTATCTTTGTTTGCCAACAGACTTTACTTTCTTTTTTCTTAAAATCCAAAACTCTACATGATGCCCAAATGTATTGCATGAACAATGGAATATTTAGTGATGATGCCTTTATTTTGTTCATTCACTTCTTGCAATGCTTGCACTCATCCATCATGATGCATCTATAGGTCACTTGTTGTTTGTAGTTACTTTTTTCTTCCATTTCTAGAAGGATACACATTTTCTCTATACTCTTCATGCATTTTTAATTTCTTACCTTGGATATGAGTCTTAATCCTTGGTGCATAGAAGATTCTGAAATAAGTAACACTTGATGATGAAGCATTTTGAAACTTCTCCAATTGCTTCAAGGGCTACTCTTGATTGAAGACATTGCATTATGTATGCATGTTCACTATCACTCTATGACAATGTATCACTTATTGCATTATCAATATGAGCATCATATTAATGAAACATAGCAATAATATGATGTTGTAGTAAAAATTTGAATATGACACATTTTTATGCAATCATAAATGAATGATGAAAGATAGTGCATTTAATTTTTTTTCTACATCATTTTATCTTTTTGAGAATGACTCCTTGCTCATATGTGATTATCAACTTCATTCTTGCATTTTGAATTTTATGGTCATGTATGGGTGACGAATCCATTTTTCTTGCATTACTTTATGAGCTTCTCCTTCAGTTGGATGTTCCTTCTTGACACTCTAAATGTATTTATTTTCTCAAAACCTCTCTTGAAGTTAAGGGGAAGCATGTTGGTCTCAAACCTTTTAGGCACCCATTTTTACACCACATTCTATTAAGTATTCAAAATATATCAGCAACATGACTTTTCCTATACCTGCATAGTGAACAAAAAAGTTGGATAGAAAACAAATAAATTCAATGTTCCTATGATGTTTCACCTTTCATACTTTTGATACTTTCTCAACTGATTGAATGCACAATAATAAATGTTCTATATTACTGTTGATAGATCATATAGGTGGATTCAGAACCAGAGCTTTAACAAAGCTTTCCCCATCATCTACAAGTTCATTTGAAGAATAGGAGAAAAGAAGGATAATAAACAATGAAGACAACTTGAAGACACCTCAATAAATGGCAACTATGTTTCATCTTATGTGTTCATCTCTTTCTTTTATCTTCAATAGCATAGTGCATTCCTTATGTTATGTTCGCCTAGCTATTCCCATATCTTGTGTGGGAAACTTTGTCTTTGTTTTCATCCCAATGAATATGAAACAACATTTATGCATTCCTTTTCAATTTTGCATCACTCTTGCAAAATGTATGAAACATTATAGAATGGATAACTCAATATAGAATGAAAGTATTATTCTTTGTATTTCATCCAATCTTTTCTTATTTTGTTAACAATAAATAAATAAACTAAAATCCCTCTTAAACTAAAAGCACATTGCACAATTTAATTGAACAACTCTTTCAAACTCCAATACATGCAAAGGTTTAAGAAAATGCAAAAATGAATTGAAAAATTTTCACCTTAAAATATACTTAACTTAATCAACTCTACCAATTTTGAGTTATGGTAAACAATTGGTAACAGTGCTAACATGGAATAAATGACTAATGGTGTTGGTCATTTTCCCTCGATATGAAATAACAAGCCTCTCAATGTCAACACTCTTACTAAAGATTCTTCCAAAATAACTTTAACTCTGGTGCATCCTAAACTGATAAATATCTCATTAGACATGCATCAATTTGATACTTTGTTTACTCATCATAATCAATAACAAAAATTTCTGCTCCTTGGCATTTAATAGTTGTAGGATCATAGAATACTCACTATTATATTTTTTACATTCATTTCAAATCATTTACTTTTTGCAAGTGACACTTTATCACCTATCTTGGCTCATCCTTGTCTTGAAATTAGTGGGGGAAAGGGGTTAGTTACCCTTGTCCTATTTTTGGCATGTGATGTTGTCCCTTTGGTTAGTTATCTTCCTTGTGTTTATATCGATCGATATTGGGATGCAAATGGCCTACTATAGGTTGACTCACATGTCCCGTACTAGTCTTTTGCATTGTTTTATTTTTCATGTTCTTTTATGTGATTGTATGTGCATAATGTGACCCTCTGTGCTATCTCATTTGATGTATCTCTCTCTCTTTTTGTGCATTGCTCTACATGTACCTATAGACATGGAAAATGTACAAATGTTGTTCAACACAATTGATCCTGATTACTAACATCATTTCTTTCTAAATCATACATTTTGTCTCTTAATCATTATTCATTTGATTAAGTCTATCACCTCCTTTGATTAAATTAATCAATTTAATTTAATTAACCTTACCTTTATGTTTAATTAAATAATTCATTTTATTTGATTAAATCCCTAAAGTCTTCTTATTAAATTAAATAAATTAAACCTTATTTGATTTAATCTAACATATTCCTCCTTAGTTAAATAAATCAAATCATTTATTTAATAACCTTTTTCCCTTCAATTCTTGACTTAAATCAATTCATAAATTTAAGTCTAAATTGTCACATCATTTAATTCTTCATTAAGTTAATCAAAACCATGATTAAGTTAATCCCTCTAATTAAAATCCTCTAGAGAATGCAAGTTGCACAATAAATCAATTACTTTAATTTATTTTCTCACAAAGCATCAAAAGGGAATATTCCCTCATTTAAATTCAAAAAGGCCAAGTAGACTTGATCCTTCCAACAAGGAATTCAATGCCTCTTACATGTCCTTGGCCTTGAGCCAAGTGACATTAACTCCATTTCTGTTTCCCTCTCACATGTCACATTAAAATTTCAAATTTATGCATTTATCATGTACATTGGTCAAAATGTGCTCATTCCTCATCCAATCACATGTGGACAAGTGGCACAATGCCATTGGATTATCTTTTATCCCACATTGCTTATTTTCACTCATTCTTCCAAGATTGGAATCTATAAATGAGAGACTCTTCCTCTCATTCAACCATCCACAATTTGAGTAAACTTACTATACTCAAATCCATCATCATTTACAATCATATGCAAAGTTACTCTCTTCACATTGAGAGCCAATTTTTCCCATTTCAATCAACCATTAATCATCTCTCAAGATTTGCAACAAGGCTATGCTCAAATCTCTTTGGAGATTTGATGATTTCTCAATCACACACCATTGCTACTTAGGAATTGGGAAAGGGCCAATTGCAACACTTCATTGGAACCAATTCCCCCATAAGATCACCATGCTATTATCTTAATTAGGATTGAATCTCTTTTATTTTAAGTTTATTGTGTTCTTCATTTCCTAGTTTAGTTTGAATAGATGGATTTTATGGGGAATCTCTCAAACTTGTTTGCATGCATATGATCTAACAACTAATGTGTTCTTTGCTCTTGTGCATTTGCAGGTTTAGGGGTTCATAGTACCTACATTATTATATATGTCATAATAATTTTACCTTTTACATTTTTCTTGTTTTTTCATTATTGGGATAAGGCATCGAGATATTTAGGTCTCTTCCATGTTGACCTAAAATCCTTTTTCTTTGTTTTCGCTATCTATGTGTCATTCTTCTAGTTGTATGAGTATCTAGGGAATGATGATGTTTCTGAGCTCTTAAATATCATTGTAGAAAAGATATACTAACCCTGAATCCATATCTCCCTTATGTATTATTGAGGGCAACCCCTCCCTCATTCATGGCGTAGCTTTATTTCAGAAACATATGACTTGGCATAGGCTTTTTCGAGGAAATATCTCATGTCTAAGTGGATTTTTTTTCTAATTTAAAGTAATTAATCATAGCAATGGTTTTAGCAACCACTTTAAAGTGGGGGCATACATTAATGATATCTTTCAAAATTCTGTATATTTCATGGTCTGATTTTCTTTTTCTTATCATGCATCTTTTTCTTGGTGGTGTCATTGCATTTGATGTCCTGCAAGAGCATGATATGTCTAAACGTACGAATTTCCCTTAATAGCTTGATGTTAACTAAGGCATCCCATTTGGAAATTTTTTATTCTTGAATTTTCCTCTCTTGGAGACATTAGGCATGATGATTCCTAATAATAAGACCTTGGACAAATGAAGAAAGATCCCCTTGAAAAAAACCTATAGACATAATATTCATAACTGTTTAGCATTGTGGTGCCTTATTGAAGTTTTCATGAGGATAACTTTGATATGGTATGAGAGCCTAATATGATTCTCTCATTTTCTACACCATTGGGATACTCACCTAGTGGATGGCCTGAGGTTCCACTACCCCAAAGTGAGCATGCATGTTAAACACACAAAAAATTGTGTTCCATATCGCATTAGGATGATCGAAGCTCAATCCTTTATTTTCCTAGTCTTTGGTAGTGTATGAATTTTTATATTTATAATTTCTACATACATAATTTTCTTGAATTTCTTCTTTAACGTGAGATTGACATGGGGTCATACTCTCACTAAAGCGGGGGAAAAATGTAGTGTTGAAAAAAAGTAACCCTTTTTCACACTTAATTTGGGAATGAATAATTAATAATAAAATGGACTTAATGGTGCCTTATCTAGGGTGTTGTAAAGTGTATCTTTACACTTTTATGCTATTCTATATCTTTATTAATTAATTGAGGTTAATTTGAGATTAATTGGCCCCCTTAAATTCATATACAAGCCTAATTTATTACATTTTCCAAGGGATAGAGATTAACACTTTGAAATAATATTACACAACACTTTATTTTTCAAGGAATGTGTCCTAGGCTAGTGACCTAGGACCCATTCATCGTATGGAGAATGTGTCCTCAATTAACTTAGGATGCCCCCTTGGGATATATTTTTGGTGATATTTTAATGATTTCAAATTCAAGATCTGATGTCATCTTGTGTTATTTGAATTTCAAGAATTAAGAGTAAGTTATGTATAAATACTAGCTTATTAAACACAGTTTCATCTATGACATCCTAGAAAATTCAATCTATCATAAGTGAGCTTTCACAAGAGAATTATAGATAATTTAAGAAGGCATTCAAGGGCACATTATTAAGGTTTATTGCAGCAATAAAAGATCCATTTCATCATGTCAAAGTGTTGCATGTTGTTGAGATAATGTATTGATGTAGCATTGGTGATCAAATTCAAGTTTTCAAAGCCATTATCTTATGTCAAAATCCTATGATCAATATCTACATACATTGAGGCCACTTCATGCTAAGTTTCACATTCGCAATCCAACATTCAATTAAGGTGTAGTGAGAAGTAAAATTTACTTTGTTCATTCATCATTCCTTTTATCCATTGTTTCGATTCAAGGTTTAATTACCGAAATGGGGTTTGACCGAGGAAAACCCCTATTCCTAACAAAACAATATTTTTCTTCTCTTTCAATGTGTGATTGTAGGTTTTAGATTGAAGATCAAGTGGAGAACAAGAATTGCAAAAAGTTTTCAAAGTTGCAAAAAGTTGTCACCTTTCTTGCAAGATCACAAATAGTCCTCTACAAAATTTATTTATGAATTTCGGGAGTTGAACACTTGGGATCTAGGAGTGTAGACATTGAAGAACAAGACCCATAAACTATTTTTCCAAAACCCTAGCAGGGACCCATTCACCACTAGGAAAATGCATCCTTAGTGAGGCCCAAAAAATCACTTTTTGCAAAAGGTACACATAATTTTACCATCTTAAAACCCGCCCTTTTATTAATATATTGGTTAGGTATGTTTTTTCATTGTTATTTATACATTATATCCCTCATAATTGAATGAAACAAAATAGTCCCAAAATTAGGTTCATCCTTTTGGTAATCCATTTGGGCTTAACCTCTTTTTCATTGTTTCAGTTCTTAGTGCTCTACTTTTCAAGATAGTGGTCTTTAGAATGCATGTTCTTCTAATTTGGTTGCTTAGTTAGTCCCTCTATTATTTTTTTCTCTCTATTAGGAGGAGGAAGGGGATTGTCCCTATTATTTCCTATAGTTTGGTAGTGCTTGAAGGGTACCTATTTTGTAAATTTCTCATTTGCTATCTAGATTTTTCAGATCTAGAAGGTGTGGAGGGTTGTGATTTCTTGGGCTATTTTGTCCCTGTTTGTGGTTATTTTGGATTTTGTTGGAGAAAATTTGGAAGAGATATTGGAATATTTGGATTTGGTGTTTGTAGAAGCCTTTGTGGAATTCTTTCTTTGCATTCTTATTATGTTTTTTAGAGTTTTACTAATGATCTCCGAGGGTGTTGAGTCTCCCAGGCTTCATATAATCCATTTTTTGTTGATCTAAATTTTATGTTCCTCTGGAAGGCCTAAGAGATCCTATCACCTATGGTTGCTATGGTTACTCTCTCTACAAGAGTGTTGGATTCCTTTTTGAATTTGTAGTTTGTGTCTCCTATTAAGGTGGATTTGGGTTCTAAGAGTGTAGTGGGTTGCTTATGCTTCTTCCACAAGTTTTCTCCCTTTCAATTCCTATTGAGATGGAAGCCACTCCTATGGAGGTCGAGGTTGGGTATATTAGATAATCCTTGTTGCTAAGGAAATATTACTTATGGTGACTTGTCTTATGGAGGTGGAGAAGCAAGCTGGACAATGGGGTCTTGTTGCTCCTTCAATTTTATAGTTTAATATGGCTAAGAAATCTGGTTCTGTGAGCATCATGTTGGATGCAGGATGGTTATCTCAAGGAGCAGTGAGGAGCTCAATTTTTTTTAATTATGTTAGTGTTTGGGGTTCAAACCCAACCAAAACCTATGTATTTTGGTTTGATTTTTTGTTGTCTTTCCCACCCTTTGGGTGGTTTCTGTGGAAGGTGGTTGTATCTTGCTTGGTGGATGGCTAGTTGGCTTATTCTTCTAGTTCTAAAGATTGACTTTCTAATGGTTTGGATTTTAGGTCCCTATAAAACTTGTATATTTGGGTTTCAGGTCCCATTAAAACCTTCTTGTAATGGTTTTATGGTTGGTTAGTCTTCTCTACCCTTGGGGTGGTTGATGTTACTAGATATTGTGTTGTAGCTTATTGTGTTTGGGCTGATGTTGTTTTTAGCTCTGTGGGTGGATTGTAGGCCTATTTTGTTGGTGATTGCATGTTCTTCCTTAGGTCTACTAGTTGTGAGGCATGTTTCATGTTGATGTATAGGATCAGGGCCCTTTAACCTCGCTATATTTATCAAAAGCAATTATGTAATATAAAAAATATATATGCACTAGATATGAGTGTCAATGATCTATGCTTAAGAACTTATAGATATAATATTTCTAGCTCAATTTTTATATAATGAAAAATATACTCAATAAAATTTAGTAAATGGTATAGGAAACAATTTATTAACAAATATTCATGAGTGCTAGAAGTCATTTTATATTTGAAAATACAATTAGATTTTACAAAAAAATCAACACTAATAATAATCTATGTTATCCTCAAATTATTATCTATATGCTTGCTAGAATTGAAAGAATTCATTTTTAAAAATTATAATATTTGCAACCCACTTATGCCTAAGGTGAGACATATTTTATTGTGTTGTCTCCTTAGACTTATATTTTCCTTTGTATTTTTTCACAACTCAACAAAATAAAGTTGATCATAGGAATAATATATGATGATGTAGATCTAAGTTTTTTGGCCTATAAGTAATTAATTCGCCAAGTAAGTTATTAAAATTTGAGCTTCATTTGCAATCACAAACAAATGAGGTTGAAAAAATAGTAGGTAATTTCCCCTAAACTATGAACTAGATCTATAATATTTTATATTAACATAAGGTTTCTTTTGGTTTTATGATGCATGATCATCGCAAAGCTCATGCAACTCTATATCACTCAGAAATATGTCTTCCTTTTATATGTTTTGTATTATTTGATATAGTTTTAGAGATCTAGTTAATTTCTAGATTTTTGCTTTTGATATGGCTTTACATTAATCTTGAGATTGTATGTACGGTGGTTTTAATGTCCCATAGTGTCCTTTTTTGGTAAAATATTTTTATTAGGGTAAAAAATAAACAATTTTATAATAAGGAACTTGAGCTAGGGTAAGTGCAAGAAGTTGGGTCCACTTTTTGGTCAAAAAACAAAAGTGTTTTTCCTAAAAATCAAACTTTATCATACTTGAAGTAAAAAATTGAATTACTTACACATAGTATTAAGAAAGTTTAGTAATATGAAATGTACGATTCTGAGTGTAGTTTTCAAATATAGAGTTTATTCTAATACCCAAATGATACAAATTAATTTTGTATAGGATGCACATAAATCACTTTTTTAAAGTATATTTTTAGGGCCATAACATGCACATGTAAAACAAGCATAATCTGACATAAATAAAATCATTTTTATTATTCCTTTTGGGGAGAAATTTGTATAATAATAAATTTTGATGAAGATATATTTTTATATTTTTTTCCAAAAAAAATTATTATTTAAATTTTATTGACTCTAATTACTATTTTTCAAAACCCCTCATGTACAAGAAACATAATTTGAGCTAAAATAATCCTAATTTTTTTATTTCCCCATTGTGTAAATAGGGATGTCTATATTGATAGAATATTTTTTAAATTTAAAATTTAAATATTTTTAAAAATACTAATGCCTAAAATGTTTCGATTTTGCAAACTAGAATCCTTATAAATTAATTAATAAATAGAAAAGAGTCTAGAATAATAAAATAAAATCATATATTTGAAAACTAGACATCGTCATCTATAATGGGTTTTAATGTCATAAAAAAATCTAAAAAGAAAAGTTGTCAATCATATTGCTAAAGTCATTTCTTTCTCGTATTGTTAGCATGGCCTTGTATTTGTAGGTTCAATGCTAAGGGCTAGGCTACCATGCATTTATAAGACTAAAACCAACTTGAAAATGTAGGTTGTGAGTTTAAAATTTTTTGGAACAAAATGCATATCCAAATTAGAACAAGTATGTATTCTAAAATATGAGCGGGTACTTGTTTTAAAGCTAAAAAATGACACTTCCAATAAAAATGGACCCATTTAATCACACTTGTTATTTACCTATTTTGAGGAAAATACCATGCATGCACTAACTATATGAATATTTTTACTAGACATTCAATTTTGATACAAATGAAAATAAACTATGCCCATAAAAATATGATATAGATTCATTTCATGCACTAACTTTATGAGGAGAGAAATGTGAGATATCAAATATAAGACAATTTTAGTAGCATAATAACATGTTAATAACACTTAGAAAGAGTTTGGGATGAGAGAAGAATAATAAATGAACCACACAAAGGAGAGATACATATATATACATGGGAAAAAATATTTAGGTATGTAGTGTCAAAAAAATTTGTTTGTTAAATTTTCACACTTGTTTGGGCCCTCCTTGTTAAATTGGGCTTAATGATCCCTTGACTTAGTGTTGTAATGTGATTAAAAAACTCACATTAGGTCTTAGGCCCTTATTAATAAAATAAACCTAATCATACCTTATTTTAAGTGTTGTAACATACTTTCACACTTTTCTAGGGTTGTCATTAATAATTGGAGTTCTTTATGCTTTAATTGGCCTTATTTTATATCCAAAAGCCTCATTTAACACATATTTTCGAGGATGATCCTTACATAAATCAACATCCAATCATAATTCATTGAGATCTCGAAGGTTTGCTCTTGAATGAGAGAGAGCAAATATTGTTTTCCTATGTCCTAGATCACAAGTGACGACGACAAAATTCAACCTTTCAAGGTAAAAAATGACTCCTTTGAAAGTAATTAGATATATTCTAGGATAATATATATTAGACTTTAATATCAATATTATACCTTTAGCATGCGGATCAATATATTTCTCCTCTAGAAGAAATATAGTTTTATAATCTCTACATTGTGAGCCTTTTTACCAACCTCCACCCAATCACCCAAATATATAGGTAATAAACAAAAAATAAACCATAAATTATTTGAGGAAATAATTTACCAAAATCATGCAGCCAAATATGGCATCTAACTATGGCGTCAAAAAAAGTAATCCTTTTTCACATTTAGTTTTGATAATTGACATAAATTTTAATTAATGGTGTCTTAGAGTAGTGTTGTAATGTGTTGTACACATTCACATCATTCAAGACCCTTTATTTGATTAAAATATGCCTTAATTGATCCTTTGCAAGAATTTTGTAAAGTGTTGTAGCACATTTTCACACTTTTCTAGGATTTATTTAATTAATTAAGCCTAGTGGGCCACTTTAAATAAAATATATTTAATTTTTACCTTATTTAGGTGTTGTGAAGTGGTGTAACAAAATTTCACATTTATCTTGGTTCACCTTAATTAATGGTGTTTAATTGAGTTTAATTGACCCCTTTAATTCAAATTCAAGCCCCCTTTTTCAAGGATCTATCCCAACACTCAATAATGATATTGAATGATTTAATTTGGAAAATTTGATGTCCTAAAAATTTCTGCTAGGACCGATTCAAATTTACTGGTTCAAGGTGTCCTCTCCACATATGAAACCCCTTTCTTTGTATTTTTGACATGGGTTTTTGATGTACTTTCATCCCCTGAAGCTTGGTCCTATAAATTATGTTAGGAGCCATCCACCTTTAGTGGAGACTGGGTCCTCCTTGAGTAGGGTACCTAATTTTTAATTTAATTGTGGTGGGATCCTTATAATTTTAATACCCAGATCTAGGGTCGGCTTGAATTCTTTGAATTTCGGGGTTAATCTCTTAATTTAGTATAAATAAGGGGTTAATTCACATTCTGTCACCTAACTACTTTAGGAGAGAATCCTTATAGGAAATTTGAGTCTACAAGAGTCTTCAAGAGAATTTTCAAAGGAATTTCAAGGCAGATTACTAGAGTTTATTGCAACAATTCAAGATCAATTCGTCATGTCAAGGTTTTACTGCATTCATGCATGTTGTTGAGCCAAGATTGTTGATGTAGCATTGAAGATCATGCTTGCAAGCATTTTTTAACATCTATTTGAATTTAATATCTACATTTTCCATGTTCACTTCATGTTAGTTTGTATACTTTTACTCCAAGACATCCAACATATCATCAATTACATATTTCATGTATCATGCTTCAATTTCATTATTTCATCAATTGGTTTAATTACCTACATAGGGTTTGACCAAGGCTAACCCCTATCCACTAAGAAACAACAATTTTTTCTTCCTCTTGAGTGTTTGATTGTAGATTTTTAGGTTGAAGATCAAGTGGAGCAAGTTTGGAGCAAAATTTTTAAAGTTGTAAATTTGTCATCTATATCGCAAGACCACAAAAAGTCTTATACAGGATTTGTTTCAGAATTTTGAGAGGGTAGAAATTGAAGTTCAAAACCAAAAATTTAGTTTTCCAAAAAAATAGAAGGACCCATTCACCACTAAGGGAAAATGAGTCGGTAGTGAGCCCTATAAAAAAACTTTTTGTGAGAGGTATGTAACATTTATCCTTTCCAAAATCTCGCTAAATTTTACTTGTTCCATTAGCTTTATGCTCAAGCTTCCAAATGCAATTTATAGATCATAATTTGGATTTTATTTTCTATATTTAATCTTTCTCCCAAATTACCTATTCATTCATTTCTATCAGGACACTTTGCGCCAAAGTCAAACTATTTTTGAGCAAAAAATTGAGTCTCCTCCAAACATCCAATTTTCATGAAATAACTTTTTTTTGATAGTTGTATGTTTAAATTACTCAAATATTGTCTTACGTTTCAATTTTTAGCTGGTTTTCTATTTTATTTCAATCTCCCAAAAGTGCATTTTAGTGACATTTAGCCATTTTATACACATAAGGGAAATTGCAAGATTCCTCAAAGAACTCACTCACCCGAGGGTTGAAAGTGGGTTGTAACTTGAGGGATCTCATTTGCTAAATTAAATAGAAGAGATTAGATAGGTTCATTACACTCACTTTTCCCTCTCTATTTATAGTAAGTTTGGTGAAATAACCCAAATTTGGCATAAAATCCTATGTGTAGTGAACCCTAACCTAATTTTCTATGTTTCACTAACCTAATGGTATAAATTTAAATCCCCCTTATTCATGGTGGGACAATAAATTAGGAAAATAATACTCTCTTCTATGTCATAAACTTACCCACCAAACTTGGGTGCCTCATTTCATCATTCTCTACCTTATATAAGATTCTTTATGACATGTATTATAGAATATAATAATTTGGTCAAAGAGTATTAGTACCCTTTTTAGTCATTATCTTTCATGTGTCATATAATATATTACATGCCTAATTGATCTCCATTTGAAGTCACCATATACTAGTTTGAGAGGTACAAAGTTAAGGTGCACAAATATTAAGTAATCACCCTTAGACTATGAACTAGATCTATAATATTTCACAATATCATAATTTTTCTTTAGGATTTATGATGCATAAGCATCTCAAATGTCATCTAATTATACATCGCCCAAAAATATGTCTCATTTATTATATTTTTTAATTATTTTGACATATTTTTGGACTTTTAGGTAGAGTTTGTATTTTTGGTTTTAATGTCTAGTTTTGATAGTAGTTTGCATCAACCTTAGAATTTTATGTGTGATTCCCCATGGTGCCTTATTTTTTAAAGTATTAATTTCAGGGTAGAAACCCAATGATTTTATAATAAGGATCCTTTGATAATTTACCTAGTGTGAGGAAAATACCTTGCAAGAATTAGCTATGGAAAATATTTTACTAAACTTTCAAACTTTATAGAAATCCAAATAAACTATTCCCATGAAGAAAACAAAGGATATAGACTCATTTCATGAATTAACTCTATGAGGATATAAATGAGAGATATCAAATCTAAAATAATTATCAGAGCATAATGACATGTGAACAACACTTACAAAGAGTTTATAATTAGAAAATAAAAAACAACAACAACAACAACAAAAACAACAACAAATGAACCATACAATAGAGATATGTAGATATACACATGGAAACCATTTTATGTTAAAAATATCACCCTCAAACATAGTAAACTAATATATTCAAGAAAAATAAATATGTAATTCAATATCAATATTATATACTTAACATGGAGATGAATATCTCACTCCTCTATAGGAAATTTGGTAGTTTAATCCCTAAAGTATAAGAAATTTTTACAAACATCAGCCCAATCACCAACACATGTATGAAAAAACCATAAAAGGTTTTAGAAAACCATGTCTCAAAATAATGAGGTCAAATACAAAATCCAACCTAATGCCATAAATTACAATTATCCTCCATTGTTATGAGTCAAGAAAATAATAAAATAATATTCTCTTACATGTCATAAAATTA
This sequence comes from Sequoiadendron giganteum, assembly GCA_007115665.2. Taxonomy (NCBI): domain Eukaryota; kingdom Viridiplantae; phylum Streptophyta; class Pinopsida; order Cupressales; family Cupressaceae; genus Sequoiadendron; species Sequoiadendron giganteum. The sequence continues at coordinate 254,095,350 of CM021101.1, read as the reverse complement.
CTAGGTGCCCCATTTCAGCATTTTCCACCTTTTCTAAGATGTTTTATAAAATGAATTATAAATTATAATAATTAGCTAAAGATTATTAGTCCACTTTTCAATCTCCCTCTTACAAATTATCTTATGTCTTTCACATAATCTCTTATACACTTATAATGTCATATATTCTCTTACACATATTACATTGCATTATGGCCTTACATATTATTACATGTATATGATAATAAAGAATACATATATCATAATGAACACTTTATAATTAGGATCCATTTTTATGAGGGTGCATAAATATTAAAAACTAATTAAATATTAAATAACCTAAATATTAGGACTTGTAAGGTGTAGGATACACAAAATCCTAAAAATTTCACACTTTTCATATACTTGGCAATAGAGAAATAGGAAATTCAATAAATTTATGAAATGATCACTAAGGATATAGCCATGGTGTACTAGTTAGCTCATCTATGCTCACATGCTTTAAAAAATAATTTGAAACATCTTCAAAGTGACCACCAACTCAACCACAAATTTCTCATCATCCACCATGAAAAGGAATGAAATATATTAGGATCCAATTAATATTTTGAACTAAATACCACATAGATATACCATTGCATGTAGCCTCATCTTGATATCCAACCATAGACTCCAAATTGTAATTTCCTACAAAATAAGATCAAATTTATGTCATATACTAAACTATAAATAGACCAATAATCAAAACCATTCCCTCAAATCCAACTAACCAAAACCACTAGTATAAATGTTTATCACTCATATATATCCCAATTTATAACCAAATGTCCTTGCATATACACTATACTACATGTTTTTATCTCTAGTATTACTAACAATAAACAATAGAACATCTACAAGTAAGTTTTAGGTGACCTATAACAATTTAAAATTTTGGCTAAAAGCAACCAAAAATATTTATGAAGACTTTATATTGAATCCAAATATAGCTATGTTCACCAACCTCACACACATAGCTCTTATAATTATTATTACAAGGGAAATTTTGGAGTTAGTATTGACCATAGCATCCAAAATTCCATCAATAACACTCACATATGGGAATGTATCATGTCACCAGATCCAATATGAAATAATACATAATTATTTGCATATATACTTAGTCTCTCACCCTTAGTCTCTTTATGTCTCCTAAGTTGTCATGTGAATTGAACATCTGGGAATAAATAATATACTATTGATATAAATTTTGAAAAACATACCACATACAATGTCCCACTAACACCAATAGTTATTAAGTTGTGACAAGTAGGATCTACACCTCCATGACTCCAAATATCAAGTATTTTTCAATATCAAAATTTTCAACCCTAAGATAAAACACAATATTAATATTTCTATAAATAAAAATGGATGGAATCTTCTCAACTAAAGAAAGATAAAACTAACAACCATTATCAACATTGAGGCATATCCAAAAATTATCCCATAATAATTCCCTATACTTATTCATAGAATAAAATTATGCATTTTATGAGACAAAGGGAAAATGAACCATACTATTCAATCTTACAATAATCCCTCTAAAAGTAACATAAATTCTACTAAATACTAATTCTCAAAAAATTACTCCACAAAATATATAGTATATGTGAGTGACTAGGTGGGAAATACCTATTAGATTATTCTCTAATAAGAGGACTATAATTGATAAATGATATTGTATCAATGAAAAATATACTTATTAGTTCTATATTGAACTCACGTCTATCTCTAGGTGAAGAATTCTTATCCTTTCTATTAAACTTCTATCAAGAGTGAAATTTAAATAGTTAGTCTCCAAAATATAGAGATCATTAACCTTTCCAAAGAATTTTTTTGCATGAATGGACCATCTAATTGGAACCAAACTCTAATTACATGATTATTAAATATTGAAGCTCACTAAAGAAAAATGGTTATTACATTTAATACTAGAATACAATGCCAGATCACCATTATTTAATGATATACATCTTCCTCAATAAAACACCACTTATCTCCAATAGATAGATTTAATCCAAAATAATCTATATCACACTGAAAATCCAACAAATAATCAAGATTCCACAATGGAAAAATAAAGATAATATCAAAAAATAGGATCATTTATCAAACCAATAGATCTAAATCGCTATTAAAGAGATAATATAAAAAACTAGGATCATTTATCAAACCAATAGATAAATCTTTATTAAAGCTCCCATTAAGAGTTATCTAGAGCTAACCATGAAATCACGATAAAAATATTATAATTAATATAATTTATGGTCATTGCATATTATAACAACTCAACTATAATAGTAGCAGACCCCAAAATAAAAAGAAAATCACGATCTCTAAAAGAAGATATCTAGATAACTAAGAACTTGATGCAATAGAATCACTTAGGTTTGTGTTTATGCTCATTTTGATGTTATGAATTTTATTTTTTTAGTGTAGGTTTTATGGATTCCATTTGGATAATTTTAAATGGCTTAAGTTGTGTAAATAGGCCTAGAAATTCAAAGTTTTTTTTTTCTCGCCAAAATGCAAATTTAGATTTTCTAGGTGCTTTTTGGCTTGTAAAAGGTTGGAGATTGTTCCTCAGCTTTAGTTTTGGTTTGTGGAGTCTAATAATTTCTTATAAGACCAAATATACCATGCAAGGTCTCTTTTCATGTTTTTTTGTTTCCTAGGTTGGGGAAAGAGTGCATATTTTTCTAGTTAGGTACAAAAATACATCCAGTTACATTAGGTTTTTATAGCAAAGAAGTGTATTTCGAATTGTAAATATTATAGAGGTTCATTAAAATTGAATAAATTAAATAAAATTCTCCAAGAATCTATTGAAGGAGGTTGTTGAAGAAAACACCCTATTTCTTCACTATTTTTGTTTTTTTTTTCCCTTGGGATTATGATGCAAGAGCATCACTTAGGTTTTTGTTTATGCTAATTTTGATGTTAGAGTATTATTTTTTTTATTTTAGGTCTTAGGAAGTCCATTTTTATCATGTATTGAAATGGTTTAAGTTGTGTAAATAGACCTATAAATTCAAATTTTATTTTTCTTGCCAAAATACAAATTTGAATTTTCTTGGTTTTTTTGCTTGTAAAAGGCTATGGTTTGTTCCTCATATTTATTATTTTTTTTTGGAGTCTAATAAGGTATTATAATACCATGTATACCATGCAAGATATCTTTTCATGTTTTTTTTTGTCCTAGGTTGGGGGAAAAGTGCATATTTTCCTAGTTTGGTGCAAAACAGACATGTAATTACATTATGTTTTGATGGCAAGGCATTGTTTTTTGAATTTTAAATATTATTGAGGTTCATTCAAATTTTATAAATGAAATAAAACACTCAAATAATATTTTGAAGGAGCTTGTGGAAGAAAACACCCTATTTTTTCACCAATTTTGTCAATTTTTTGTAATTACAGTCTAAAAACAGACTTGTATGACCTTGTATAAAATATTTTTAGCTCTAAGAATGGATGGTTTTATAGTGATATTTTTTTAAGTTCAATTTATTTATTTTTCATTAATTTTTATGAAATTTTGAGCAAGATATAGAGAATTTACTACTAGCTACCCTGTTTCAGAACTAGGGTTTCCAACAAGTGAAATAAATTCATATCTTTTGTTTTTACTATGGAAAATTCATGAAACTTGGAGGAAATGTTCATTAGATTTATTCCTAGGTTCTCACCAAAGTAAAATTCATAATTCAATTGTATGAGTGAGATATGTAGGTCTTAGTGTATGCATTCTCAACAAAACTGTTAAAACCCTAGGGTGTTGAGGGTCTAGTGCAAGATTTATTTTATTTTATTTTCACCATAAAATTGTAGCATTTAGTGAGATCCTTTGGAATAAAATTAAGGTTTTATAAGCCTAAAATTTCATAGGATTGAGTGTGGTTTCAATAGAACCTCAAATAGGTCTTCCACGAGGGTTTGAGCCTAGTGTGGAAACTTGTAGGAAACTTGCAAAACTAAGTTTATAAACACCTCTGTTAGATTCAATCCAATCTTTTAAAAAATTATCCTTCCATATTTTTTATACTCTACATTAGAACAACACAAATATTCAACCTCATCATGATTCAAAACTTGTCATGACAACATAGTGAACCACTATAAGTTCCAAATTCCTACTATAGATTGGTAGTGGGTTACCCAAGTTACCTCTTCAATGAATTATAAAATTGACCAAAGAACCCATATAGGCTAGTTATATTTGAAATACACCTCAAATTTATATTCTTTACTCTCTTTGATATAAAATATGAGTCAATACCCTGTGATGGTTTAAAGGGCCAACCCAACGAGAATATAAATTGTCTATATCAGAACCCTAGTAGCTTGGTACACTATTCTCAATAAGAATATATATGGTTAAAGGAAACCCACAACTGATTTATCCATGTAACCTATGGTTATAGACAACCCAAAATAAATGCACAACATATATGTCTCAAAAAAGGACAACATGAATCCACCAATCAATGGAGCCAAAAATAGGCAAGCTCAACTTTACATTAATAAATAGAAAAATCAAATGGAATTTTCAAGAAAAACTATATATGCATCAAATGAAATTAATACATATACATGTTTATGAATGGTTATACAAAGAAATAATAATGATACATCAATTTGAGTTAAAAATAGAAATAAAAAGAGAAAACAAAAAGGGGTATACATAATTATATATAATTCATACCAATATTATCTTTATATATAAAATATATGGAAGTATAGATTTTAGAGTGTGTGTGAATATATATATGTTAAAGGAATGACTAAATTTTTAATATAAAAAAAATAGAACAAATAAACCTTCAAAATAAATGAGTTTCTTCTCTTATTTACACATATTTAAGACAAAAAGAAGAGGGAAGGTCAAAAAATAGATAGGGCTGAAGCCTTGCCACTATGTCAACCTTATGAGGATTGTGGATACAAAGGGATTCCAAGCCCATGTGGGCTAAGCTTGTAGAGGTTCTCATATACTCCATAATGGGATATTATACCCCCATCTAGGCCCATAAGTCTTTACAAATGACGATGACACTGCATAATTTTGTTTGTTTGTCCATCTTTTTTTTAAACAATTTTGACTCTCAGATGTACTTATGTGTGTGTGTTTGTATGTGTATATTGTTGCAAGTATGAATGTGTTTTCATTGATTTCATCAATATTTTGTTGTCATTGATGATAGTTTGATAGTTGTGTAGAGATTTACTTGCTTTGATTAGCTGCATTATGTTGTCATCAATTAAGTTGTTGATATTAACCTCTGGTGTTACTTTGATAAGCTTCTATTTATGGTTTAGATGTCGAGGATACTGGGAAACTTGATAAAATAAGGAAATAGGTTGTTGTCGATGTGTTTTGGTTTTGCTTCACATTTCTTCTAAGTTGAAGATCTACTTGTGTGGTTTGGATATGTTGGTTAAAGGTGTTCATAGTCTCTATATCTAGAATTTTGTCGTTTGGATCAAAGGTCAAAGGAAGTTATGTTCACCAATGTGTGAATTGGGTTTGAAGTGTTGTTTACAAAGGTTTCTTGGAGAAATGTATTTTCTCCATGTTTCTCCATATTTGTTCTTCAAGTCTCATGATTCTGAAGGTAGGTTGATGATGTTGATATCTTTCCTATGTCAAGAGGATTTGTGGTTTGGTACTTCAAAAGTTGGATTGTAGAGTTGCAATGTTTGGTAGTATAGTTTGAGTGTACTGGGCAGGTACATTCTGATGTACGAGTTGTTGAAAAGGAGTTTGATGTATTTCAAGAGGATATAGGATTATTCTAGATCATGATATATCATGATATGTGGCTTGAAAATAAGCCTTTTATTTGAGGAAGCATGTAATTCAAAGTTCAATGGTGTTTGCACGGGTGATGAGCAACCTGATGTTTACAGTACATTCAAATATGTTTAATAATTAATGGAAGTGTAGTGTTGTATGTGAGAGTTGATTTGGGTCCCAACTATAATTTGTGTTGGTCCACTTTCATTCCTATCCATTGTGGGAATGTTTATTACTGACCTAAATTGAATTTGTGAAGTGCAAGAAGAGTGTAGTCGACTTGAAGATGTTTTTCAAGTTACAAATGATATAAATGCAAGTTGAATTGATACGAGATACAAGTGTGTGGAATATAATTGAGTTTTTTTATTAAGTGCAAAACTATGAAATGTTGTGTGAGATATAATGCAATATTGTTGAATGTAGTGAGATGAGGTATCTTGATCTCTTGAAGACTACTAGTGTTGATTGAAGATATTTTGGTGGAATCTCTATTGCATTGAGATTGTGTTCTCTATGTAACATTTTATCTTATTTCTTCTTTCTATTCTAGTAGTAAACTTGGGATGTGAGCCTTTTTAGATAGTGTGTCCTATTGTGGTAGTGAATCTCTTGTACCATTTTTTACAATTAATTATATTGTGAGCTAATCCTCACCGTGCTTTTTCCCATCTAGGGTTTTCCATGTAAATCTAGTTTTCTCTTGTGTTCGGTGTTGGTTTCTTTAGTTTTTTTAATCTTCTTTTCATGTTTAAACATTATAAAAAATTAAGGGTTTAATAAATGCATGTGTATTTGATTACTATTTAGGATTTTTATGTTTTAGTTTAGTACAACTAATTAACCCCCTCCCGGTTGAATATGGAAGGCTATCTATTGTATATTGGATATGTAGTTTCAAAGGAAGTAAAGAATACATACACCATAATTTCAAATGGTCCACAGATGAGTGATGAAATCAAGGCCTATGAAATAGATGGTAAGGAAAGGTTTTTTGACCAATCTTCCACATTATAAATTAGTGAAAGTTATGGACTTAAAAATTTCTAAAGAAGATTGGGATAAGCTAGAAAGTATCTATGAAGGAGGTGATAAGGTTAACCAAGCTAAGTTATTAAATATGAAGGTAAAATTTTAGACTTTGTAGATGGTTGATGATGAAACAATCATAGGTTACATGTTGATGGTTAATGAACTGGTTAGTGTAGCTGTGCTATGAGAGGTCTTGGTGCATAAGTCAAAGAACCTAAAGTGGTAAAGAAAATTCTCATAACTATTCTTGATTCTTATAGTGAAAATTTATATGTTATTGAGGAATTTGTAGATTTTAATACATACACTAGAGATTAGTTGTATGGAACACTAACTACATTTGGAAGGAGAGAAATCGATCCAAAAAATGTTGTAAAAGTGGCGATTGCTCTCAAGACTGGAATATTAGAAAAAAATCAAGATTCAAATGAAGATGATCTTGATGATGTGGAAGCTAAATTTGTAAGAAGAATGAGAAAGAACAATGGTAAGTAAAAGGGTAAATTAACTTTCAAGTGTTTTAGTTGTGGAAATATAGGTCACTATGCTTCAAGATGTTCAAACAAAAATATGAACAATAAGAAAAAGGAAAACAAAGGTAAGATGATCAAGAAAAGATACTATGTTAGAGAATATGCTAGTATTTTCTATGATGAATTCGATTATGGAGATGTTGATGAAAAAAATGTTTGTTCTTGTATTTAAAAGATGAATTTTGTTCTACTAACTCTAAGAGTTGTATGAGGGAAAGTTTCCAAAAGAAAAAGGATAAAGTTGGAGGTACCTTGGTATCTACTTTTCATGTTAAACAAGACAACAAATATTGGATTCTTGATAGTGGTTGCTCAAATAATATGACTAAATACAAGCATACATTTTTTAAACTTGAAAAATGTGATGGAGGAATTGTTCAATTTGGAGATGATTTAGGTGCTAAGATTTGTGGAATAGATTAAATTAGTTTTGATGGAAAGAATAATAATGTAGATGTTTACTATGTTAAAGATTTAAGAAATAACCTCTTGAGTGTTGGAAAAATGTGTAGCAAAGAATACAATATTATGTTTTAGGATGATGGATATGAGATTAGAAAGGGTTCCTAAACTGTAATTGTTGTTGGAAAGAGGAAAAATGGAATTATCTATCAACTTGAGGGTGATGATGGTCACTATTTTATGACTCAAATTAATGATAGTTGGCTATGGCACATGAGACTGTGTCACATCAATTTTGATAGCCTATTTAGAATAAATTCAATTCAAGAAATGAGATATTTTCCAAGGATTACAAAGCCTACCAATGTTGTTTGTACAGACTATGAATTCAAAAAATAAACTACAAGTAGTTTCAAGGGAAAAGAACAATCTTTTATTGAATTGTAAGAATTAGAATAAACAAATATTTATGGTTCAAAAAGAGTGAGAAGTATTCAAGGTGACTAGAAGTTCATTCTTTTGATTGATGATTATTCTAGAATGACATGGGTAACTTTTCTTAGAGAAAAATCTAAAGCCCTATATAGATTTAAAGCATTTAAAGCTATGGTTGAAAATGAAATGGATTTGAAGATCACATGTTTAAGTTCTGACAAAGGTGGAGAATTCACCTCCAATGAGTTTATTATGTATATGAGAATCATGGCATAAAGAGGCCCTTGTCTACCCTTAGGATGCCTTAATAGAATGGGGGTAAACACACAAAATTCGTTTACAATTCTAGTGAGGAAGGAAAATTGCAAAAAATGCCCCCATGATGATGATACTGCATAATTTTTTTTGTTTGTGCATCTTTTAAAAAAAAAAAATTGACTCCTAGATATATGTATGTGTGTGTGTTTGTATGTGTATATTGGTGCAAGTATGAAGGTTTTTTCATTGATTTTGTCAAGATTTTTTTGTCATTGATGATATTTTGATAGTTGTGTATACAACTTCTTGATTTGACTAGCTACATTATGTTGTCATCAATTAGGTTTCTGATATTAACCTTTGGTGTTGCTTTGATAAGCTTATATATATGGTTTAGATGTCGAGGATACTGGGAAACTTGGTAAAATAAGGAGATAGGGTGTTGTAGAGGTGTTTTGGTTTTGCTTCACATTTATTCTAAGTTGAAGATATACTTGTGTGGTTTGGATATGTTGGTTAAAGGTGTTCATAGTTTCTATATCTAGAATTTTGGCTTTTGGATCAAAGGTCAAAGGAAGTTATGTTCACTAGTGTGTGAACTAGGTTTGAAGTGTTCCTTACAAAGGTGTCTTGGAGAAATTTATTTGCTCCATGTTTCTCCATATTTGTTCTTCAAGTCTCGTGATTATGAAGGTAGGTTGATGATGTTGATATCTTACCAATGTTAAGAGGATTTGTGTTTTGGTACTTTAGAAGTTGGATTGTAGAGTTGTAGTGTTTGGAAATGTAGTTTGAGTCTACTGGGCATGTACATTCTGATGTGTGAGTTTTTGCAAAGGATTTTGATGGATTTCAAGAGGACAGAGTATTATTCTAGATCATGAAATATCATGGTATGTGGTTTGACAATAATCCTTGTATTTGAGGAATCATGTAATTCAAAGTTCAATGGTGTTTGTACGGGTGATGACCAACCTGATGTTTACACTACATTTGAAGATGTTTAATCATTAATGGAGGTGTAGTGTTGTATGTGAGAGTTGATTTGGGTCCCAACTATAATTTGTGTTGGTCCAATTTCATTCCTATCCATCGTGGGAATGTGTAGTACCAACCTAATTTGAATTTTTGAACTACAACAAGAGTTTAGTCGACTTGAAGATGTTTCTCAAGTTACAGATGATATAAATGCAAGTTGAATTGATAGGAGATACAAGTGTGTGGAATAGAATTGTGTTTTTTAATTGAGTTTAGAACTATGAAATGTTGTGTGAGCTATAATGCAAGATTGTTGAATGTAGTGAGTTGAGGTATCTTGATCTCTTGAAGACTACTAGTTTTGATTGGAGATATTTTGGTGGAATCTCTATTTCATTGAGATTGTGTTCTATGTGTAACATTTTATCCTATTTATTCTTTCTATTCTAGTAGTGAACCTGGGTTGTGAGCCTTTTTATATAGTGTGTCCTATTCTGGTAGTGAATCTCTTATACCAATTTTTACAATTAATTATATTGTGAGCTAATCCTCACTGTGGATTTTCCCTTCTAGGATTTTCCATGTAAATCTAGTGTTCTCTTGTGTTTGGTGTTGGTTGCTTTAGTTTTTTTAATCTTCTTTTCATGTTTAAACATTATAATAGATTAAGGTTTTAATGAATGCATGTGGATCTAATTAGTATTGAGGTTTTATATGTTTTATTTTAGTACAACTGATTCAACCCCTCCTAGTTGAAGATGAAAGGCTATCTATTGTATCTTGGATATATAGTTTCAAAGGTAGTAAAGACTCCATACACCATGCCTAAAAATGGTCCATAGATGAGTGATGAAATCAAGGCCTATGAAACAGATGGTAAGGAAAGGTTTGTTCTTTTGACAAATCTTCCAAATAATAAATTAGTGAAATTTATGGTTCTAAGAATTTCTAAAGAAGTTTGGGATAAGCTAGAAAGTATCTATAAGAAGATGATAAGTTTAAACAAGGTAAGTTACAAAATATGAAGGCATAATTTTAGACTTTGTAGATGGTTGATGATGAAACAATCACAAGTTACATGTATATGGTTAATGAACTGGTTAGTTCTATGAGAGGCCTTAGTGCACAAGTAAAAGAACCTAAAATGGTAAAGAAAATTCTCATAACTATTCTTGATTCTTAAAGTGAAAAAGTTTATGTTATTGAGGAATTTTTAGATTTTAATACATACACTAGAGATTAGTTGTATGGAATACTAAATACATTTGAAAGGAGGGAAATTGGTCCAAAAAATGTTCTAAAAGTGGACACTTCTTTCAAGACTGGAAAATTAAAAAAAATTGAAGATTCAAATGAAGATGGTATTAATGATGTGGAAGCTAACTTTGTAAGAAGAATGAAAATGATCAGTGGTAAGTAAAAGGGTAAATTACCTTTCAAGTGCTTTAGTTGTGGAAATATAGGTCACTATGCTTCAAGATGTTCAAATATAAATATGAACAATAAGAAAAAGGAAAACAAGGTAAGATGATCAAGAAAAGATACTATGTTAGAGAATATGCTAGTATTTTTTATGATGAATTCGACTATGGAGATGTTGATGAAAAAAATGTTTGATCTTGGATTTAAAAGATGATTTTGGTTCTACTAACTCTAAGAGTTGTATGAAGGAAAGTGTCTCGAAGAAAAATGATAAAGTTGGAGGTAGCTTGGTATATACTTTTCATGTTAAACAAGACAAGAACTATTGGATACTTGATAGTGGTAGCTCAAATAATATGACTAGAGACAAGAGTACATTTGTTAAACTTGAAAAATATGATGGAGGAATTGTTCAATTTGGAGATGATTTAGGTGCTAATATTTGTGGAATAGGTTCAATTAGTTTTGATGGAAAGAATAATAATGTAGATGTTTACTATGTTAAAGGTTTAAGAAATAACCTCTTGAGTGTTGGAAAAATGTGTAGCAAAGGATACAATATTGTGTTTTAGGATGATGGATATGAGATTAGAAAGGGGTCCTAAGCTATAATTGTTTCTGGGAAGAGGACAAATGGAATTATCTATCAACTCAAGGGTGATGATGTTTACTATTTGTTGGCTCAGATTAATGATAGTTGGATATGGCACAAGAGAATGTGTCACATAAATTTTGATAGCCTATTTAGAATAAATTCAATTCAGGAAATAAAATATTTTTCAAGGATTACAAAGCCTACAAATGTTGTTTGTAGAGATTGTCAACTCAAAAAATAAACTAGAAGTAGTTTGAAGGGAAAAGAACAATATTTTATTGAATTGTAAGAATTAGAATACACAAATATTCATGGTTCAAAAAGAGTAAGAATCATTCAAGGTGGAAAGTTCTTCATGATTTTGATTGATGATTATTCTAGAATGACATGGGTAACTTTTCTTAGAGAAAAATTTGAAGCCCTAGATAGATTTAAAGCATTTAAAGCTATGGTTGAGAATGAAATGGATTTGATGACCAAATGTTTAATTTTTAACAAAGGTGGAGAATTCACCTGCAATGAATTTATTATGTATATGAGAATCATGGAATAAAGAGTCCTTTGTCTACCCCTAGGATGCCTTAGTAGAATGGGGGTAAACCTAGAAAATTGGTCTACAATTCTAGTGAGGAAGGAAAATTGCAAGAAATTCCCCCATATACAAATTATTGGTTTTTGGGGGTTGTTGGTGTTTAAATAATGCAACCCAACTAGGCTTTGCAATTCCCTAAGAGGTAGCCAACCTCTATATTAAAGAACCACAAAGGCTAGTGGCCAAATAACAAGATTCAGTCAGAGACTGACATCTCCTACACTTTTGGCTCTAGAGGACCAAGGTGGGTAAACCTATACAATTCCCAAATCTTAATTCACTCATACACTGACATTGCTTTATAAAGAAGATAATTCCCAATGAAAATACACTAAGGGGAGCATTTACAACTTTAAACTTGGCTAAATTATCAGTAAATCAACTCTTTCTTAGCCATTGGAAAGCAGGACACACAACCAACCAAACAGTAAGAATAGGAATGATTTTGCATTTAAATTTGTTTCTAAGATGCACAAAACTACATAAAAGATCAGTTCCAATTCTAGGCTATGAATTCAAACACATAAAATGAATTCCTTAGCAAACAAACTTCAACCAGTGGATTTAACTTGCTAATTCTTTGCATTAACTTTAGTTCCTTGCACCAACAATGCTTCTCTTACTATCAATCAAATTCTTCTTATCAAATCCCATCTGCACACCTGAAATCACATTCACCTGCTCAAAGAATTTTAACCATTTCTTTGAAACAAAACAATGAACAGACAAAACAACCTCATGAAATTTGAGATGATAAACCTAAAAAAACTTTGTATTATTGAATTTGCATGAATAAACTTTTGCAAATATGGAGACAATTTGAAGACATTCATGAATGTGCAAACACCTTCATGATGTTATTTGCATAAACTTGTTTTATTTACTCGTGAATTCATAAAATTACAGCTTACAAACTCAAACAATGACTCAAAAATTATAATTCTCTATCTACTCAGCCTAATACAGAAACTCAAAATGCATTACAATGAGAGAATAAGAGAAGATATAGAAAAAGAGAAGCAAGCAAGAGAAACCCTAAACTTGATCTGGAAATTCCATCTAGAAGCTTCATTCTCATTGATCAAATTGAAAAGAATATCTCCTATTTCTTCCTTTGCAGCAACAAAATTATTCCCTCCAAACCGCTTTTGCTCATCATTGCCCAATAACTGAAAATCTGCCCATGTGGAGAAATTCATCATTTCATCTAGCTGCTAAAAAATACCTCTTGCCTGTGAAAAATTTGTTTCAGCTCTCTTTAATTGTTGCACATTATATTTCTCTAAATATTAAAGTTTTCCAACTTCAATATTTATCCCTTTTGTCTTTATTTAAAAATATCTAGCAAAGAGAATGTTCCACATTGAAAAGCCCCCAAATATAAATGAATATAAAATTCACTTTATATTCTCCATCTATCTCCTAGCAAAATAAGATCATCAAATAGTGAATATTTAATTCACTTTACAATAATATTTCCCCATGCACTTAATGTTTTAAGTTTTCATTTAAAATATTCCCTGTTCCTACTTTGCAGCAATATAAATTTTTTACCTTTTACATTCCACTATCCTCTAGTAAAGAGAATATTTTACATTAAAATTCCCCCTTGTGCACTTTCACATGCATTTACATTGTCTTAAATATTTCATCAGAAATATTTGTTCATGTAAAATACTTTACCCATCCGGAAATAAAATATTGAAAGAATATATGGAGGCAATGACTTATTTAAAATCAATGTGTTGGATAATGTTTGTCATCTTAGTAGAATATTTGACATTTGAGCTTTCATTTTTACCACCATTACTCATTTTCACCTATGTGAAAATAGAATCCCCAACAATTACTTTCAATTTGTTCCACTTTAAATTTTTACTCACCTGCACCTTTACATTTATTTGCAAATTTCTCTAATAAAAGTTTCATCTCGAAACTTTAAATATTTAGATTTTGGTCCCACTTTTTCTTTACCTATCACACCTCCTTTAGATATAAAAGTGAACTATTTGGAGAGTAAAAAACATCATACATAATCGAGAAATCTTTAATCATGAAATATTTCTTCATAAGTGAAAAATTTTGTGCTCACCATATCTTTACCTCACACCCCTCATAGCATTTTGGATTAGCTCATATTATCCTTATGATGTCTGGAAGATTACGCCATGTGGCCACCTCCTTCATTATTCGTTGATCAAATTTTGTTGCCCTAACCCTAACTTCTTCTCTCATGCTCGACTCGCAACCTCTGCCTAGCCATGGTAGATTCATCTGCATTTTCCACAATCAATACATGAGTCCATCCTCCTTGCATCGACACCATGTGCTTCATTCACCTTCACATCAGCCATCTGTGGGTGTTATATTGGGAGATCTCTTACTGTTAGCTAACACTAGCCACCACCACTGGTTCTGATGGTTGCAAGACAAAATACCCTCTTCCACGAATATGGTGGCAACTCCAACATTCCCATAAAACACTCGCCAAAGACCCAAACATATATACACATAACACATTCAAACTATGGGTGCGAGTAGTAGCTTCTTGGCTCACTCTTCATTGCAAACAAGGCACCGATTTTACATAGGCTCGATGGCCACAACTTATTTCAAACACTTGCACAATTCTAACAATTGTAGTTGCTTGAAAGTTCCTAAGGGATTTTCAACAAATCCAGATTGTGCATTCTGCAATGACATCCAGTGAAACCATATTCACTTCAAGGCATTCTTGTTTTTATTTAGCAGGTTCATGCACCTTGTCTATTACTACTCCATTTTGCGGGAAAATAGGATGATAGTAAAGTTTGTGGAATTTGGCCTTTACCTCTACAAATTACATATGCCTCAAAGTTTCTAAAGTCTTCTCAACAAGACTGATGGTGACATCCTCCCTCAAACACCATGTGTGGCCCTCTATTCTTTAGTTTCATCTATATCAGGCTTGTAGTTTCTATAGATATTTCAACATGTTTTTTTTGTGTATCCCTGTGGTGTAGGCCGCATGCGTCATACTATTCTCAAGGGTTATTCAAGGCTATTTTCATAAGTTTGTAGACATTCTATAGTCAATCTCATTGAGAGGCAATGATAAATTTTGGGCATTATTGGGACTGCCAACTAATAGAAAGAGAGGCCTTGCATTCTACGAAAATTAGCTTCATCCTCAGTAATATCTAGAATTTTTCCAAATTTAAATATTTTTTGCTTTGCAAATTTATCTGAACATGCCTTGAAGAATTAAAGCAGACCTCCCTTTTAAGAAAACCTTTACTTGCTTTCTCATTGCACCAATCAAACTTACCCAACACCTTCACACAAAGTATTAATGCCATCAATACTTTTGTCAAATATTGGAGCTATTGCATTTGTTAGGAAAACTGTAAAATGAACATTCACTCCTTTGACTCACAAAAGAGTGCTTCAAAGTTTTGAGTTGTCAATTTACTAAGAAGTGATCTTATCATTTTATGTTTCAATTCTTAGTTGTTTTGATCAATTTTGAGCTTGGAACATAGCTGGAAGATCCATAGTCATTCAAGTGAAACACTAATTTCTCATATTCCTCTGCCTCCATAACACAAAATCCCTTGAATTTAGAACCATTTACTTGAAACGAACCTCACAATTATGCAAAGCATGTCGGGCCCCATAAGGGTGTGGCTAAAAAAAATTTCGTACTCAAATCATCTTGGGGAAGCTTTAGAATGTTTAGGGAGTGAAATGATAAACTGGCCCGCAACTAGAAACTGTTTTTAGTCCCTTCTGTAGAATGGTGAAAAATGGTCAAGTTGCCTCAGGAATCAATCTCAGAAACTAGTCACACGACTCCCTAGAGCCATCGAAACTTGGAAGAAGGTATTTATTTGACTCGAGAATACAACACAACAAATGGCTCAAAAAAAAATGTCACGAGGTGAAAGATATTAATCGACAAAGTTGCTTAGTTTTCACTTTTTGAAACAATAGCCTGTTAAGAATCAACTAAAACTCATTCAACTGCCAATTTGTAATAATAGTGAATCAACTCCTGGCGAGCTTCCATCAGACATGTAAATTCATTAAGCTATCCTGAGAACATGTCCCAAAGGAATTTATTTGAAACATCATTGATCAAAATTTATTAACGATCAAAGTTGACTACTCAAAAAGGTTGTCAGGAATGCAAATGTGAAATTCAACAAATTGCATTTATATTTGATCTGCTAATAATAGAAAATAAAACCACGAGGCTCTAAAAAAATGATGCTCGAGATCATTTAGGTATGGAGAATATGAAAAAACATTCATTTTGACATGACAGACAACTAGTTGCGAAATCCAAGCCCAAATAGGAGGCAACTTTGTAGAACTGAATGTCTGCAAATAGTAGAACAGTGTGAAAACCCTCTAGCTTCAGTTTTTGAAACCGTGACAAAACTCATCATGGGAAGCTAAAAATAGACACACACGTTCACATATTTCAACTAAATATGTTTGTAAATGGGTTTTGCACGACAATCAATAGGCTTCAAATTACAAGCCTCCAAAGTGGGTCAGTCAGGTAGACTTGTCAGGTGCACCTCTAAAAGTGCTGAAGAATTTTTTTGAAATAGGCATCTCAAATTTGAAAAATTTGAGAGTTCCATCAAGGACACCTTATCAAAATTTGGGTAAACCCACAAAATTGGTTTACAATTCTAGTGAGGAAGGAAAATTGCAAAAAATGCCCCCTTATAGAAATTTTTTATTTTTGGGAGTTCAAATGAACTTTTGGTTTGATCAAACCCAAAGGTCTCGAAGCCCCCTTTGAGAGAAGCTATTTAATGTTGGGTCCCACCATATTACAATTTCTCCAAATGAAAAACAAAGGAAGTCTTAGTGGAAAGGGAGGTTAGCGCAAACCCTAGTTTGAGTGAACCCTAGTTCGAGCAATCACTAGTTCGAGTGAACCTAGGTTCAAGCAAACCTCCAAGGGAGGTTTTCTTGAGCCTAGATTCATTCGAATGCTCCTTTTCCCCCTTTCTCCCCCTCTAGAACCAAATTTCTCCATAATTTTTCCCTTCAAAGCTCGAGTTGAGGATGAAAATGGAGGAGACTTCACAGACCCAACTGGATGATGGTAGTACTCTAAATGAGCTATCTAATGAATATAATTTTAATATTTTTTTGTTTTATTATGTATTATTTTTTAAATTTTGATTAAAGATATGTTTTTCACCAAAAATAAAGCTCTCTATTCTGCACATGTGGAAAAATGGCTGATTATCAAAAAAATATTTGAAAAATATCAATGCACTAGATATTGAAATCCTTGATCCAACAAAAAAAAATTGAATTTCAATACACAGAAAAAAGTTATGTAGTATATGGTCTACCTATGTCTAAATTGTAATTGGTTTGACTTCAAAACTTGATTAAGAAAAAAATATTCAATAAAATACTATGAAACTAGATGAAACTGATAGATATCGTAGTTACAAATCTCAATTCAAAAAAAAGAATTTTATCCTTCATGGAAAAAGGTTATGTTGCATACAGTGAGAATCACTCCTTAAAAATGGTGTTTACTAAAAAGAAAATAGTTTTTGAAGGAGATGGAAAAAGAAGTGTAATCTAATTCCAAATTTTTTAAAACCTATATATTTAAAATCTACAAATAAAATGTCACAAATCACTATTTTTCATCATCTTAAAATTCCTCACAATTTAGCCGCTATAGGTGGCCGAAAGTAGATATTTAATTAGAAAAAATAAGTTCAGTGTCTAGTTTGGCCAAAAATTGTAAACTAGTATTGTGGGATCACCCATGGAGTAGGTGAAATGAAAAACAAGACTATTCAAAAAGTTGCAAGGACTATGATGAAAGAATTTAATCTACCAGAAGTCTACTAGAGAGAAGTAATTCATAATGTTGTTTACATACTTAACAAAGTTCAAGCAAGAGCTAACATCACAAAGGCTCCCTGTGAGTTATGGTACAAAATAATTCCTACTGTTAAGTACTTTAGAGTATTTGGAAGAAAATTCTATATCAAAATAGATGATGAAAACTTGGGAATGTTTGATGCAAGGTCTAATGAATGTATCTTCCTTAGGTATTATACTAAAAGAAAAGGTTACAAATGTTACAATAAAAGGCTAAGAAGAATTGTTAAAATTGGAAGTGTCAAGGTTGATGAAGACATGTATAATTTAGTTTTAATAGATGGATATGAGTCGGATGAACCTTCTTACTGAGAAGAAGAAGAAAAATATAAGGAAAAAGAAGTGCAGAATGAAGATGAAGAATCTCCAGAAAAGACCCCTAAGATGCCTAAGTATGTGAAAGAAATCATGTCGAAGAATAGATCATTGGAGACAAAAAAAAGGTGTGTTGATAAGAAGAAGAGATTCTTTAAAGAAGAGTTAAATCTATGGTTACTCTCTAAAATTTAACCAAATATAGTAAGTAAAGAATGCAAATATGAACATTGGATGAAGCCAATAGAAGAACTTATGTAGATTGAGAAGAATCAAAATTAGGAATTGATTCCTAGACCTAAAAGCGAAAACATTATGGGAACTAAGTGGGTATTCATAAACAAGTTTAATGAGAATGGAGAATCGGTAAGAAACAAGGCAAGGCTTGTGTGTAAGTTCTATGCACAAAATGCAGGAATAGACTTTGAGGATACATTTTCTCCAATGGCTAGAATGGAAGAAACCAAGATTTTTTTGGATTTTGTAACGCATAAAAAATTTAAGTTTATCAGATGGATGTGAAGTATACTTTCTTGAATTGAGAATTAGAAGAATAATTTTACATGGAACAATCGAAAGGATTTCAATTGTCGGATAGGCCTAATATTTGGAAATTGAAAAAACACATTGTATGGATTAAAGAAAGATCCTAAGGCTTGGTATGCAAGGTTGGACACGTATTTGATTCAACAAGGATTCAATAAAGGCACCATAGATATTAATATTTACTTTAAAGTTGAGGAATATTTAATATTGATAGTAGTTGTATATGTTTATGACATAATCTTTGGAGGCAATGAGGCTATGTGCAAGAAATTTGCAAAAGAGATGTAGAAAGAGTTTGAGATGTCTATGTTTTGGGAGATGAATTTATTCCTTGAGCTACAAATCAATCAAACAAATAAAGCATATTCATTTCACAATAAAATTATGTTTTGAATTTTTTAAGAAGTTTGTAATGGATGAATCCAAATGGGTGTTTAATCATATGGTTACTAGTTGCAAACTGAGTAAGGATGATGAATCCTTGAAGGCTAATCAGAGCAACTACAAATCAATGATTGGTGTAATGTTATACTTAACTACTACTAGATCGGATATCATGCATGCAGTTTGTCTTGTGTCTAGATTTCAAGAAGATCCTAAAGGTACATGTTCCAGTAGTGAACATGATATTCAAATATTTGAAAGGCACTCTGGATTATGGTTTGTGGTATCTTAAGGAAAATGCCTTCACATTGAGTTCTTACAAATATGTAGATTGGTTTAGTTGTGTTGATAACAAGAAAATTACTAGTGGTGGTGCATTCTTTCTTGGATGTAGATTGGTATCATGGCTTAGCAAGAAACAAGATTCAATTTCTTTATGTATTGCAAAGACTACGTATATTTCAAAATCTTGTTGTGCATAGGTATTATGGATGAGGAAAACATTTAAAGGTATTAGAGTAGTGTATGATGAGCCCATTTCTATCTTTTGTGATAATACAAGTGCAATCAACATTTCAAAGAGTCTAGTGATATAGTCAACAACAAAGCATATATCAATTAGGTATCACTTTTTGAGAGAGAAGGTCATGGAGAATGAAGTAAATATTGAATATGTACCTACAAAGGATCAAATTTATGACATATTTACTAAGGCTCTTCTTAAGGATACTTTTGAGTATCTTTAGGAGAATTTGGGGATTATTGTGCCTCCTTTTAACTAGATTCATATGGAAATGCATTAGTCCAATGGATCTATGGATTCACTATATTTTTTGTATTGATGTTTGTGTCTACCTCTTAGGGGGAGTAGGTAGTGAGATTTTTTCATTATGAAATATATGTTGTCATGGTGCAAAGGTTGCTAAGTTGATTGGTGTGTAATCCTAAGGGGGAGTATTCAGAGTAGTTTCAAGTATCCTCATCCTATTTCAAAGGGAGGGAAAATACAAAATACCTTATCCTTTTCCATAGATATCAAAGGGAGAGAGAAAGATATGTCATAAGAGAGAAAGAGATTTCATGTGAAAAAGGAAAGTATGAGTGGGAGAGAGAGTGTAATGAGTTACTTCTGAAAAGGGGAGAAAAGAGAAACTAAAATAATTATTTTCAAAGGTATGGTATCTTTGATGGTTTTTCACATCTTGTGTTTCCATGAATGATAAAGTGGGATATTGTTGCAAGTATGAAGGTGTTGACCTTGATTTCAACAATCTTATTTTGTCATTATTGATAGTTTGATAGTTGTGCAAAGAGATTATTTATTTGATTAGTTGCATTATGTTGTCATTAGTTAAGTTGATGATGTTAACCTTTGTTTTTTCTTTGATAAACTTCTATTTATGGTTGAGATGTTGAGGATAATGATAAAATTAATAAAATAAAGAAATAGGGTGTTGTAGAGGTGTTCTAGTTTGCAAAGGTGGTATGGTTTTTCTTCACATTTCTTATAAGTTGAATATATTCTTGTGTGGTTTGGATATGTTGGTTAGAGGTTTTTATAGTTTCAATATGTATAATTTTGGCTTTTGGATCAAATTTTAGAGGAAGTTATGTTCACCAGTGTGTGAACTAGTTTTGCAGTGTTGCTTATAAAGGTGTCTAGGAAAAATGCATTTTCTTTGTGTTTCACCACAATTTTTATTTAGGTCTTGTGATTTTGAAGGTAGGTTGATAATTTTGATATATTTCTTGTGTCAAGAGGATTTTTGGTTTGGTAGACTAGAAGTTGGATTATAGATTTGAAATGTTTGGTAGTATAGTTTGATTGTAATAGACATATACATTCTGATGGTGTGAGTTGTTGTGAATGATTTTGATTGATTTCAAGAGGATAGGGGAATATTCTAGATCATGATAAATCATGATATATGTTTCAAAAATCATCCTTAGATTTGAGGAAGTGTGTAACTAAAATATCAATGGTGTTTGTGTAAGGAAAACTTAGTGTGGAAATTGCTTTCGTAATGTCAATTTAGAGGGGAAACAATGAAAGAGTGTCTTTTAATTTTAAATTACAGAACATTAAGATGCACACTTAAATGGATATAACATAATAGACAATAAACACAATATCTAATGGTCACCAAATTTACGTGGGAAAACCCTTTCGGGAGAAAAATCCACCACCGTAGAAAGAGCACTTTATTTATAGTAAAATGAATTACAATAAAGTTATTGATCCCTTATTCATAGGTATTAATTCTCTAATATTACACAATAACATTACAATAAGACCAATCTCATAGTTCTTACAAACCACAATCAAGAGAAACACTATTATAATGTTCATTAAACAAATAGTACATAGTGACCAAAATGATTTTTTCTTGCAACACAAACCCAACCTATCTGAGCTTTTACACTATTTTCACAAAGACCTTTTGATCTCCAAGAATTTATGTCCAAACCGATTCAGTTCATTCAACTATCAAGGAAGTCCAACCATCGACCATTATGAATTTATGGGATTACGTTATCCCACATTTTTATAGGATAGAAACAACCAATAGTTTAAATTGAAAACCTCAATGACTTTATGTTTCCACAAGTTAGCCTTTTGTTATTTACCCATTGAACATCCATGGCCTCAATACACCCATCGACATAGGTCCCATCTTTGGTATATTATGTCCATGTTTATTTGAATTGCTAATTTACACCGATATGACCCTCATCAGGATATCACCATCGATACAAATCCCATCAGGATAACTCCCTACATTGGAAAAGAAATTAGAGATCATTCTAATAGTCTAAGTCACACTGATAGAAAACTCATCGGGATAAATTCCTTCATCAGAAAAGAAAAAAAATGTTACTCCAAAAAATAGACTTACTCTGATATGGAATCTCATCGGCATAACTATAGTTAGGTTACACCGAACCATTCAATAAGATTGATATGGAAAGTGAAATTTCCATCGATGTAACATCTTTGGGTTACACCAATATGAACAAGAAAGAAACACAATTTGAAATAGAGATCTTCAAGTCACTTAGAGGTTTATCAAGTCAAGTAAATTTGAGGCACAAACTCCAAAAAACTCCCACTTGACAAGGAATTCACTAGACTACGAATCAATTTCAGATATCACTAAAGACTATGGGTACCAAGACCCATCGAATTTGTACACCTTTTGAACTTAGCTATGCTCACTTGTTTTTCCAATGCATCTGTAAAATTTTCTAGAGTATCCATTTTTTTTAAATAGACCTTTCCATCCTCCACCATATCTTCTACAAAATGATACTGCACATCAATATGTTTCATCCTAGCATGGAAAGTTAGATTTTTCACCAAAAAAATAACACTCTGATTATCACAAAATATTGTAATTTTCCTTGCATTGAACCCAATATCATATCACAAATTTGTAAGACAAATAACTTCTTTGCAGGCATGAGTTGTTGTCATGTACTCTGGTTTAGTAGTGGATAAAGTGACTACAACCTACCGCTTGCTCATCCAGCTAACTACACCACCATTTAACATGAAAATATATCCACTAGTGGACCTTTTACTATCAATGTCCCATGCCTAATCGTAATCCACATAACCATGAATTGTAAGTGATATTTGTGAACTAACCAAGTTTCCATGATAGCACAAAGCGTACTATGATGTACCTTTTAGATATCTAAATACTTCACAACATCCTAATGTGGCCTTCCTAGATTTTTCATAAATTGACTAAGTAATCCCACTGCTTGGGAAATTTATGGCCTTGTACAGACCATTACAAATATTAAACTACAAAATGCACTTGCATAGGGCACTTTGGTCATGTCCTCCATCTCCGTAGAATATTTTGGACGATCTTCAACATATAGCTTCATTCCCTACAAAATTGGAACAACTAGCTTCTTGCAATCATTCATACAAAATCTCTCCAGAATATTGTCAATATACTTACTTTGGCTTAGCCAAATCTTTCTTTTTTTGTCCTTGGCTATTTCCATCCCAAGAATATACTGTGTTGCACCAAGATCTTTCATTTCAAACTTTGCAGACAGTTGAGATTTTAGATTAGAAATCATAAATGTACTATTCCCTATGAACAACATATCATCAACACAAAGGGAAATAATAAGAATATGATAATTTTGAGTTTGTAAGTACACACAATGATCTCATTTCGATCTTACAAATCCAAATGAAAAAAAAATGTGTCAAATTTTGGGTACCACATTCTAGGTGACTATTTCAAACCATACAAAGATTTTTTTAACTTGCAAACCAGATTTTCTTTACCCTTTTCCACAAAATGCTCAAGTTGGGACATATAAATTTCTTCTTCAAGATCACCATGAAGAAAAAATTTCTTCACATCCATCTTCTTAATCCCATATCATATGTTGTTGCAAGTCACAAAAAAAACTAATAGATGTCAGCTTGGCTATAGGAGAAAATATTTCTCCATAATCAATTCCCTCTACCTGGGAATATCCCTTCGCAACCAACCTCACTTTACATTTTTCAACACTTCCATCTAGATCAATTTTATTTTTAAATACCCATTTACAGCCAACAGATTTCCTACCTTCAAGGAAGGGCACAAAACTCCAAGTTTCATTCTTCTCTAATGATGCCATTTCTTCCTTCATGGATTCCAACTAAGAGTTTGATTCAGGCATTCAATTGCCTCTTTTATAGTCCTAGGATCATCAACATTAATAATTAAAAAGTAGGGACATGTAGAATCTAACATAGAGAATCTATACCTATTAGGTTCCTTCTTCTCACATGTAGATCTCCTCATAGGTTGAGGATGAGGTTGTGGTTATTCTTCAAAACTCTCAGAGCTGCTCAAATTCTCCTCAGATTTAGGTACACTACCAATTTTTTGTTCCTCTTTCTTTGGTGTTAGAGGAATTTCAACATCATTTTCCTCCTTGACTTCTTTCATCCCTGACTGCAAATCCACTGAAGAAGGTTTCAGCTCATGAAAAATAACACTTCTTCTATACATAACCTTTTCAGTCACAAGATTCCAAATCTTGTATCCTTTCACACCAATGTCTTAGCCAATGAAGATACACTTAAAAACATAAACATATGCTTCACAACCAAAGAAACTAACATGTCTGGGAGAGGGCTTATGACCAGACCATGCTTCCAAAGGATTTTTATCAACAAGTGTTGATGAATGAGACTAATTCGATAAGTAGGATGTTTTAGCCACAACCTTAGCCTAGAATTTTTTCTCTAGACCAACATTGGTCATCATACTTCTTGCCTTCTCCATCAACATCTTGTTCAACCTTTCAGCAACTCCATTTTGGTGTGGAGTGTAAGGTGTTGTTTTATTCCTTTTAATTCCATGGTCTTTATAATAGATTTCAAAATATGTAGAAAAGAATTCACTACCATTATCTGTCCTCAAGCATTTTATTTTCTTACCTATCTGATTTTCAACCAAGTTCTTGAACTCTTTAAACCGAATGAACACTTTTGATTTTTTTTTGAAATATACAAATGCCCTTGTCAAATAATCATCAATAAAGAAACCATAATATCTTGATTTTGATAATGAAGGAACATTTATTGGACCAAAAAAATTAGAGTGAATATAATCTAGAACACTAGAATATTTGTGAGGACTGGAGTAAAATGAAAGATGGTAATGTTTTTCATATATACAATGTTCAAAAAATTCAAATTCCAAGTTATAATCTTCAAGCCCCTCAACCAGGTTTTTATTTTTTAAGGATTTTAAACCTTTTTCACCAATGTGTTTGAGCCTTTGATGCCAAAGCATAGTCTTATTTTTTAGGAAGTTTAATTTCCAAATAATTTTCCCCTATAGGAACTTCAGACTCCTTTACATGAACAAAATTTTGTGACTCTGCAGATATTCTATTACATTGAACAACAAGTTCATCTAGCTTGTACAGAGTACCAATTTGAGAACCCCTAGCCAACACCATTGAGCCTCTAGTCATTTTGCAGCTATTTCTTGAGAATGAAACTTGCACTCCAACATTATTCAACTTGATTACAAAAATTAAATTCTAAGCCATACTTGGTATATGCATTACGCCATCAATTCCTTTGATTATTTCATCAAAGAATTTAATTCCGACTCTTCCATGACCAACAATTTCTAGAGATGAATCGCTCGCTAAGTACACCTTTTCACCAACATATTTTTCATATTTTTTGAACCAGTCTCTATGAGATTTCATGTAGAAAGATGCTCCATAATCAATCATCCAGACATCATCTGATGCCTAAGTTTCCAAGGTTGCAATGAAGGCATCCGCTGCACTCTAAGAAGAATCATTATCAGAAGAGTTTTTATTTTTCTTATTTTTCTCCTCTTTGCAATCCTTTCTGACATGACCAAGCTGCCCAAAGTTCCTCTGTTTCACCTTGGAATTCTTTCCAGGAGACTTTGATCTCCCTTCTAATTTTGATTTGGAATTCTTCTCCTTCTTCTTGCCTTTTTCTTTCAATTTTCCATGAACAACAAGAGCCTCCTTTGCCATCTCAAAATATTTTCTTATCATCTCTTCTGATAAAAAAGAAGCAACCACATATTCCATCTTGAAAGTGGTTTTTGTGCTCCCAATATCCATCACTAAATTATCCCAAGATTTAGGCAAAGAGCATAAAAAAAACATACATCTATCTTCATCATCAATTTTTACATTCACAGATGTTAACTAGGAAATCAACAAGTTAAAAGTATTTAGGTGATCAGCCAAAGTCACCCCTTCCTCCATCTTCAAAGAGTAGAACTTCTTCCTTAAGAAAAAATTATTCACCAAGGACTTTCCCTGATAAATGTCTCCAAGCTTCTTCCACAAAGAAGATGAAGATCTCTCTTCATGAATGTTCAAGATAACATAGTCTTATCAACTCTTTTCTTTTCTATGTGTGAGATCCCAATCTTCTTGCTTCATTCCTGGAGGTTTCATTCTAGACATAGCAAGCCAAAGATCATGATCCACCAACAGATCTTCCATTTTGAGTTTCCACAACTCAGAATTTCTACCATTGAATTTGTCAATTTCAATATTTCCTAATGTTCTTTCCATCCTGATCTACAATAAAGATTACTACGCTTCTACAAAAATCCCATTTCAGAATTTACACAAAAAACCAACCCAACCCACAGGGATAACACAACTGACCAAGCTCTAATACCACTTGTAAGGAAAAATTAGTGCATAAATCACTTTCCTAATGTCAATTTAGAGGGGAAACAATGCAAGAGTGTCTTTTAATTTCAAATTATAGAACATTAAGATTCACACTTAAATGGATAGAACAAAATAGACAATAAAAACAACAAAGAATAAACACAAAATTTACATGGGAAAACCCTTTCGAGAGAAAAAACCACCACCAAAAAAAGATCACTTTATTCATAGTAAAATGAATTACAATAAAGTTACCGATCCATTCTTCAAAGGTATTCATTCTCTAATATTACACAACAACATTAAAATCAAACCAATCTGATAGTTCTTATAGACCACATTCAAGAGCGACGTTGTCACAATGTTTGTTCAACATACAATACATAATGACCAAAATGGTATTGTTTCCAACACAAACCCAACCTATCCAAAAACTTTCACTATTCTCATGAAGATATTTGCATCTCCAAGAATTTATGTCCAAACTGATTCAAGTCATTCAACTATCAAGGAAGTCCAACCGTCGACCATTCTGAATTTATGGGATTACATTATCCCACATTTTTTTAGGATAGAAATAGTCAATAGTTTAAATCTAAAAACCCAATGACTCTACATGTGCATGAGTTAACCTTTTTTTATTTACCTATTCAAACATTCACAACCTCAATACACCCATCAAAATAGCTCCACCAATATGAAAACCCATTGACATAGGTCCATTCTTTAGCATAGTATTTCCATGTTCTTTTGACTTCCTAAGTTACACCGATATGACCCTCATTAGGATAGCACCATCGATGAAAATCCCATTGGGATAACTCCCTACATAAACAAATAAATTAGAGATCATTCCAACAGTCTAAGTCACACCGATAGAAAACTCATTGGAATAAATTCCTTCATCAACAAAGAAAACAAATGTTACTCCAAACAATAGACTTACTCTGATATGGAATTTGATCGACATAACTATATTTAGGGTACACCGAATTGTTCAATAAGAACAATATGGTGATTGAA
This sequence comes from Sequoiadendron giganteum, assembly GCA_007115665.2. NCBI lineage: Eukaryota > Viridiplantae > Streptophyta > Pinopsida > Cupressales > Cupressaceae > Sequoiadendron > Sequoiadendron giganteum. Next base: position 254,067,901 of record CM021101.1, on the reverse strand, counting down.
ATTTTCCTTGGAGTAACATCTTTGGGTTACACCGATATGAACAAGAAATCAACACAATTTGAAATGGAGATCTTCAGGTCACTTAAAGGTTGATCAAGTCAAGTGAATTCAAGGCACAAACTCCAACAGTTTGCATGGGTAAAAATTGACTTGGTGTTTTCACAACATTTGAAGATGTTTAAGAATCAATGAAGGTTTAGCATGGCATGTGAGAATTGATTTGGGTCCCAAATAAGTTTTGTATTGGTCCACTTTCATTCCTATCCACCATGAGAATGATTAGTGTCGACCTAATTAGAATTTGTGAAGTGCAAGAAGAGTGTAGCTAACTTGAATATTTTTTTCAAGTTACGGATGGTATAAATTCAAGGTGAATTGATGCGAGATACAAGTGTATAGAATATAATTTAGTGTTGTGATTAAGTGTACAAGTGTGAAATTTAGTGTGAGCTATAATGCAAGATTTTTGAATGCAATGAGTTGATGTATCTTGATCTCTTGAAGATTGCTAGTGTTGATTGGAGCTATTGTGGTGGAATATCTATTGCAATGAGATTTTTTTCTTTGTGTAACATTATATCTTCTTTCTTATTTTTATTCTAGTAGTGAACTTGGGCTATGAGACTTTTTGGAAAGTGTGCCCTATTTTGGCAGTCAACCTTGTGTACCGATTTTTGCAATTACTTCTATTATCAGCTAATCCTCACCATGGTTTTTCCCTTCTATGAATCTCCATATAAATCTTGTCTTATATTTTATTTGGTGTTGGTTTCTTTAGTTTCTATTATTTTATTTTCATGTTTAAATACTATAATAGATTAAGGGTTTGATGAATGCATGTGGATCTAATATTTTGTGAGGGTTTTCATGTTTTAATTTTGTACAACTGATTCACACCCTCCTTAGTTTTCTTTTTTATTCAACACATATATATATATATTACATTTATGTATGTATATACGTATATATAAATATATATACAAACATATAAACATATACATACATACATGCATATATATACATATACATACATATATATGTATGTATGAATATAGATATGTATATTTGTATACATATACATATACGTACATATCCACACACACACATGAATATAAGATTAAAAAGAGTATAATAACAACCTATTATTTTTAATATGAATGTATATATATATAGATATAGGACTTTAATTTTTTTCTTCAATAGGGAATACACATGTAGATTATATCTATGTGTATATATTTACATGTACATATATATAGTAGTCATGAAAAAAGTATCCCTTCTAAGTTAGGCTTAACTTTCCCTTGAGATAGTGTTATAATGTGATTAACACATTCACATTAGGTCTTAGGACCTTGTTAACAAAAGGATTTAAATGGTACCTTGCTAAAATGTTGTGAAGTGTTGTACATAACATACTTTCACACCTTTCTAAGTTCTTATCAACCTAATGAACCTCTTTTTAATCAAAATTAATATTAATCTTTCTTTATTAGGAGTGTTGTGAAGTCTTGTAACACACTCTCACACTTCTCTAGTCTCATCATTAATAATTGGGCTTTTGTATGCTTTAATTGGCCTTATTTTTCATCCACAAGCCTCATTTAATATATCTTTTCAAGGATAATCCTGCTACCAATCATTAGCCAATCATAATTCAATTATTTTAGGCTTGAGTGACCCAAATTTAGTGATCTAGGAATCATTCACCACCTTGGTTGAATGAGTCCCACTTGGATCTTTTGGTCTCGAACCTGATTTCACATACTTCTAAGCATTTTTTAAAATGGTCCCAAAAATCAGGCCTAGTGGGATTCATTCGCCACCTTGGTCCAATGAGTCCCATTTGGCCCAAAATCAAAACTAATTAAAATTTCTAGCAAGATTTTATTCTTCTAGATATAATTTAAGCTTGTAGTGTTGGAATTTTGGGAATTCTTGCATAGTTGGGTATTAATACAATTTTATTTCTCTTATTTTACATCTAGCAAGTTGAATGAGCATACTTATATAAATTTCATTTCACAAGATCATTCAAGCATTTACAAGATCATTCAAGGGAAGATTATCAAACATTTAGAGAATTCTTCAAGCATCAATCATCATGTCAAATATTACATGCATCATGTTTATTTTTGAGCTAAGAATTGTGATGTAGGGTTTATGATTCAAGCAAGTGTTTCATTAAATATCTATCACCTTGAAGCTAGAGTCAAGATCTACATCCATTGGAGCCATATCAAGCATATTTATAGAACTTTATTAAAGGGTTTGGTGAATTGAAACATTTTCATTTGTTCCCTCATCATTCTCCATTCTCATTTGATTTCATTTCAAGGTTTAATTACCAACAAGGGGTTTTACCAAGGAAAACCCCTATCCACTAACCAAAAAAAAAATTCTCTCTCCTTTGTATGTGATTTGTAGGTCTAGGTTGTAGATTTCCTCAGGAGAAATATTGGAGAAAAGTTTTCAAGAGTTCAAATTTTTCAAAGTTGTCATCAAGCCTTGGAGAATCTTGGAAAAGACCTATAGGTTGCAAATCAAAGATTTAGATCTAAAAAATAAACTAAGAAGCATAGAGAAAACTTGGTAGAGTAGGATCAAAATTTGAATCTTTAGAAAAGCCTAACTATATTGATTCACCACTTTTGGCGAATGAGTCCTAGTTCCAGTCAATTTTCAATTTTTTGCAGATTCGAATATTCATTTGGAAGATTCTTGTTCCCACACAAATTTCTAGAATCTGAACTGATTTACCTAGCTTGGAAAATGAGCCCCACTCAACATTAAAATTATTATTTCTAGTGTTCTAGACCTTCATCCATCTATTTACAAATTTCTAGGTGCACACATTCTATTTTGTGGTTTTTTGTTTCATTTCATCCACTTTTCTAGGTCATTTAGTATTACCTTGCATTCAACTAGGGTTTAGTGTTGCATCTTACATTTCATTATCTTTTCCAAGACCAAAATTGGTGGTGAACCCCTTATTAGATCATATTCAACCCCTAGGAAAATCCTATTACAAGAAATATTTCTCTTTTGCATTGGGATCTTTAGGGTTATCCTTGAGTGAAACATCTTGAAAGTGGGTGTGACATCACTTAATTACCATAATTAAACACACACATTTCATTTTTCCGAGGTTCCATTTTTTTGAACCTACCTTTAGAAAATTAAATTATTATTTGGAGTGCATTTTCATCCTAGATTTGGCTTGCATTAACATTGCATTAGGATTTGCATTGGTTAATTTGCATTCTAGGGTTTCAAAGTTTGTATTAGTGAAAGCTCATATATCTTGCATTTTTTCATCTAATTTCATTGAAAATCAGTCTAACACTACATTTGCATCTCGGATACAAATCACAAAACATAAAAAGAATAAAATTCAATTGATTTTTTTTTTAAATTCTTAAAAATCCTCCCTGGGACTTATTCGTCACCTTAGGCAAATCAGTCCCTTTGCATATTCTTCACTTTCTAGAATTCAAAGTTTAGTTTCTGAGTTTTTGTTTTGTGTCATTGCCTTTTTTTTAATTTCTAGAATCTTTTTATACACATTTCATTTTTCTTATCTTACATTTCATTTTCATTCATCTTGCATTAAGTAGCCCTTGTATGAGTATTTGGTGTCCTATTTCTAATACTATAGTGATGTGAAGTTTGAGACTCATGACATCTCTATTTATTTTTCATTTTCTTTAGTGTTATGTGATCCCCTGTGACATTTGTTTTGATGTATCTCTCTATCTCTTTGTGGCATTCCTCTATTTGTACCTTCATTATTCTCTATGGCATAAATCTTTTATTTTGTGCTCTGAATTTTTTCATTTGTCTTGTATTTTCATTTTGGGGATGGTGCAAGGCATCAAGAAATATATGTCTCTTCCATGTTGACCTGAAAGGATTTTTCTTTTTTTTTTGCTCTCTTTGTGTCATTCTTCCACTTCTATGTGTATTTAGGGAATGTTTACAATTCTGAGATCTCTCTTAAAAACATTGTATAAAGAACATACTAACCCAAAATTCATAGATCCCTTATGTGTTTGGTGTTTTCATTTTGGGGGAAACCCCTCTCTTTTCTTTTCTCTTACACGGCGTAGCTTTCCTTGGAAACATATGACTTGGCATAGGGCTTTCTAAGTTGGCTCTCATTTCTTCTTTTCATTTTTCATTGGCTACTTTAAAGTAATTTTTGATAGTATGGTGTTTAGAAATTTCTTTGAAGTGGGGGCATACATTGGCATTATTCTTTTCAATTATTATTTTTCATGGTTCATGGTGATGTAGATGTCTAAATTTGACCACTTATATTTGGCCAAATTTACCATTTTCATCTAAATCTCCTTTTAACAACATTAATTAAATAATATTGCCATTATTTGATTAATACCCCTAAATTCTTTTGAATCCCTAAGGTATTTAGTTAAATGATTAAATACCTTACCCTTTATCCCTTTCTTCCAAGGAATTAAATAAATAACCCACTTATTTAATTCCCTTTATATCCCATCCACACTTTATCCTAATTCATCTCCTAATCCCATAATTAGGGATGTGACACATCCCTAATCCATGATTAGAATTTAGGATGTGTCACATCCTCCAACTTTTTCAAGTTGAATCCTAATCATCATTAACTACCTAAGCCTCTTCTAATACTTCAACCTTAATCTAATCACTTACCTTTTCTAGCATGTCTTTAAGTCAACCTTTCATTGTACTTTCCTTATTTGGTAATGGCCTCTTCGCCATGTGAATTAAAAATTCACACTTATTCCCCCCATGCACTTCTCTTCCCCATGACCTCTCATAGGTCACATAAATTACATGGGAAAAGGACCTCCCTTAGGAGGACCTTGTCTTATCCATTGGGTTCTTCTAAGAATGGAAATTAAAAACTTATGTTTATTTCTCAAATACCCTTTCCAATCCCCATGGTGACAAGATTTGACTTTCTAAAAGTCCTCTCTTGTTACTTTCAGCCCCATTTGGGGACAAGGAATTCCTTTTTGAGGAAATTCTCTCCAATCCCAAGGTAGCTTGGGACCACATGGTATTTTTTCATATCACTTGTCCTTCTTCCATCTCACCCTCCACATGGAAATATGTGAGGGATTGGAAGTCCTCAACTCACCAAAACCCTCCATCTTGTCCATGGTGGATCAATTTCAACTGTCCATTTTTCTTTAAATGGAGAGCCTTGGCCTCAAGTTAGAGATGTTAGAGGTTAGAGTTTGGAGATTATTGCATTCAAACATTCAAACATTCAAGTCACTCAAGCCATTTTCCATTCTTGCATTCTTGCATTCAAGCCATATTAGTCATTGAGTATCTCACATACCATCTTCCATCATTCAAAGTTACCTCCATTATTGCAATAAAATTATCATCAAGGAGCATACATCAAAAGCCTCTTCAAGGGCCAACCACTTCAAAAATCTAAGCAAGGAAAAGGTATAACATTTCATTATGTTTTTTTTGTTGTTTGTTTAGATTCAACTAGGCCTAATTATTGAGGTGTTTTTTGTGTTTTCTTTGTTGCATTCTTTTTAGTTTTGCATTTTTGACATAGTTAAAACAATTGCACACATTTTTGGCACGCCCAGTGGGACCCATGTCATGGGTTTTTCTTTCATGTCTTTTGTTGGTTGATGTTTTGCAGGTTCAAGAACACAGAGGTGGCCTTTCCTAGAATATAGAGGTGACACCACTCACAAAGGGGTGACCCCACCCACCGATAGGCGACCCCACCCACAAATAGGCAACCCCGCCTTACTATTTTTTTTTTGAATTTTTTGCAATTTCTGATACAAACAGGTGACCCCACCCACAAAGGGCCAATCCTGCCCATGGATAGGCAGTCCCACCCAATTCTTTTTTCTATTTTTTTCTATTTTATGAATTTTTGCAGGTTTTGATACAATCAAGAGACCCCACCCACAAAGGGGAAACCTCACCCATAGATAGGCGACCCCTCTCATGGATAGGCAACCCCTCCCATCTTTTCTTTTTTGTTTTTTTTTGTATTTTTTGACTTTTTATAGGTTTTGATAAAAACGGGTGACCCTACCCACTGATAGGAAACCCCGCCCAAAGAGTCGTCTATGCCCAAAACATAGAGACAACCCCACCCAGAAAAAAGGTAAACTAGGTAAAACAAAGGGTTGATATTTCATTTTAGAGTTTAGATTGTTGTTGTTTTTCCTTACTACTAACCTGCTAATGCATGTTTGTTGGTGAGTGTTGTTTTTTTTGCTAACATTTGTGCATATTTTTAATTATTGTTGAAGACCAAAAACAACAAACTATTAACGTACTTGTTGTAGGGATAGGAAACAACTTTATTTAGTTATATTATCACTTGTTTTAATTTTTAAATAGGAACATAGCTCTAATTAGAGGGTCAAAGAACTTGTTTGAGTTTTTGAATGATGGGCTATTGACGTATCCAATCCCCTTGTGCTATTTTGTGATCTTAGGTGAAGAGAAATTGTAGTCCACTTAAGTCCTTTTTACCCTTTTCATTTTGTGGATTTCATCACCCCAAGGGAAGATCCCAACCACATGTTACCGACGAGGTATATAAAGGGGGGAGAGTGAAATTTTTACCTCAATCTAGTCACGTAGTGTCTAGGAGAGTGTCAAATCTAAGGTGATACCAAGACGAGACGTGAAGAGTTGGTCTGAGCTTCCAATACCTTGTTGGTTGCTCCTAACTCACACATATAGATGGGTTGGTGTTCACAATTGTGCTCCACATAGTGTGCATATATCAGGGAGTCCATTAGAAGCCTTGTTTAGCCTAGATAGAGGACTGTGTTGACCATACCTTAACACTAATCTTAAGCTTGTGTTTCTTGAACTACCTTTTTTTTTTAAACCAATGTTTATCAGTTAGTCTTTGTCATTCCCTTGCTATTTTTGTCCTTTTCCATAGCTGATTTTGTCCAAGTTAAGTCTATATCAACATACAAAGGTGACCCTACCCTCAAATGGGTGACCCTACCTTCAAAGGGTGACCTTACCCTCAAAGGGGTGACTCTGCCCTTCTTGTTTCAACTGTTTTCCACCTGAACCAAGCCAAATTTTACCAATTCCTCTAGAACATGTGACCTTTCCCTAATTTAGGTGACCTTTCCCTCAAAGGGGCGTCCCTATCTTGATAGGGGTAACCTCGCCCTTCTATCTTAGCTATTTTTCACTTTGTTAAAGTCAAATTTGATAAAATTTACATAGAATAGGTGACCCCACCCCCAAATAGGTGACCCTACCCTCAAAGAGGTTGTCCTTACCCTCAAAGGGGCAACCATACCCTCAAATAGGGGTGAGACAACCTTTTTCTACTTCATCTGGGACCCCGTTCGGGTCTGTTTTGGTGTCCATTTAGCCATTTTTTGATCTCATTCTTCATTTGTGCCCTTTTTTTGATCACTTTAGGAATATCCATTTGTCCATTGGTGGTTCAATCCTCCCTGCAAGTCTCCATCTAGTTCCATACCTTTATCCATCTTGCCATCTCGTTCTCCATTCGGTTGTTTTTCAGACCCATTATTCATCCTCCTTGATTTGGGTGACATTTCCCTTGTATTTTGAATCCTTTACCTCAAAGGGGTGAAACAACCTTTTTCTTCTTCATTCGAGACCTTGTTCAGGTTCGTTTTACTATATGTTTGTCCTTGTTCTTCATCCTCTTTGCTTTGGGGTGAAATTTACCTTATCTTTGGTGTCCTATCACTCAAATGTGTGGCCCTAACCTCACATAGTTGGCCCTAACTTTAGAAAAGGGGTGGAAAAACATTTTCTTCCTCATTCGAGACCACGTTTAGGTCCCTTTTGGTGTTTGTTCGGCCTTGTTCTTCATCCTCTTTGATTTGGGTGACCTTTCACTTGTCTTGGGAATCCTTTATCTCAGAGGGATGACTTTGACCTCAAAGGGGTTTCCCTAACCTAAATAGAGGGGTGAAACAACCTTTTTCTTCTTCTTTCGGGACTCCCGTTTGGATCCGTATTTGTGTCTGTTCGACTGTTTTTCAGATTCATTATTTATAATCATTGATTTTAGAAACATTTCCATTGTCTTCGGAGTAATTTCCATCAAAACGGTGTCCTAGGCCTCAAAGGGGCAGCCCTAACTTGAACAAAGGGATGAAACAACCTTTTTCTTCTTCATTTGGGACCCCGTTTAGGTCCGTTTTGATGTTCGTTTGACTGTTTTCAGACCCATTCTTCATCCAAGTCCTCATTCTGATCACTTTAGGAATATCCATTTATCCATTGGCCATCCTACCCTCCCTCTGATTGTCTCTTTGGTTATGTCCAGTATAATCCATCCTTTTTATTGGCTATCTCATCCTCCATTTGAGACCCTGTTTAGACCCGTTTTGGTGTCTATTTCCTCCACTCTCATCCATTCTTCATTTAAGCCCATATTTGAATCCTTATAGGACCATTTTTCATCCAATTAAGAAATCCTCAAATTTTCCCCTTCTGGTTCTTCAGTCACCCCTTCCCGTTCTTCTATCACCTCTACCCGCTCTTGCATGTTTGCAGCTGTTTCCTCCCCCACTAGCTAGCATTTGGGTGAATTTGACAAATAGAATAGGAAAGGTTATATTTCTCTATATAATAATCATTTCCCTTCATTTTCATCCTCTAATGTTCATCATCTCACCAATCAATCATCTGGGAGTGTCTTAGGGCATCCTTTGATCACATATCCATCATCGTTTCTAAATCTCCTAGACTTCAAGATTAAGGTTTTTTATGCATGTTTGCTTAGGTTTTTGATCCTGATTATCATCATTTTTACCTGCTCAAGATTTTCATCTATCATGATTCAATTAATCATCATTACGACTTAATCAATATACTTCCATCTTGAGGTGGATTTGGTGTTGTAATCATCTCATTCGTAATCCAATCCGATCATCAACACCTTATGCCATCTAAGTCAAATCTTTGAATCAGGTTTAGAATCTATGTTATCCTATCTCATCAATCCTATCACATCCCATCACCTCCTCTAGTAATCCTAATGTGAGCTTTTATCTAATTTGAATATGAGCTTTTATCCAATCCCAATCTAAACTTAACCTAAATTCCAATTTGAGCTTTCGTCCATCTTTTGACATCAAAACAAATCTTAAGATCTCATCTTATTTCTTCTTCTAATCCATCCTATTTATTGTTCCATCATGTAGTCCCCCCCTCTATATTTTCAATCCATATCCATTTCATTCAACATTGGGAATCCTTATCCTCCTCCCACATAACTAGTAATAGTAGTAAAGGGCAATCCTAACTATGTTGATGATGATAACGAAAGTCTTATTGATCAAGAAGAGTGTAATAAAGATCCCCTTGATGGTATTATTTCTAGAAATTTTTCTCCAATCACCTCCCAAAATTCAACCACTCCTCCAAATTATCCCCCATGCCTTCATCTGCATCTAATTATAGTCCTTATGCTACCCTTGACAAGGGATATCCAATATCCTCACCATCCACATATTCCTCATGTCCTCCCTCTCCATCCCTATCCTATTCAACATCCACATCCTCCTATAGTAATCCACCTTCCCCATACTTCTATCCTTACTAGCATCAACAATCCCAATACCTATACCTTAATCCCACATCACCATCTTCCCATCCTAATTCAATACCAGTGCCTTCCTATCATAATCCACCATCCCAATATTCCTCTTATCCTAATCCACCATCCCAATATTCTTATTCTAATCCACCTTCTCAATATTGTTATCCTAATCCTCCAACTATTTCCTCCTATCCAAATCCACCATCCATGTCCTCCTATGCTAATCCACCTTCTCAATATTGTTATCCTAATCCTCCAACCGTTTCCTCCTATCCAAATCCACCATCCATGTCCTCCTATGCTAATCCACCACCCACATCCTGTTATGATAATCCACCATCCTAATTTTTCTCCTATCCTAATCCCCCGTCCATGTCTTCCTATCCCAATCCACCATCCATTTCCTTCTATTCTAATCCACCACCCATGTCCTCTTATTCTAATCCACCATCTCAATCCTCCCATCCTAATCCAAGATTCACACTTTCCTATCATAATCTACCATCCCAATATTCCTGCTATAATCAATCATCCTGATCTCCCCAACCTAGTCCAACATCCACATCCTCCCATGTCACTTCTCCCTCCATCTAATTATATCTTAAATCCTCCTCCAATTCATCCAACCACAATCCTCCATCCAATCCTAATCCACATCCTCCATCTCCTCTTAGTCCTACATCCAATCACATCCATAATCCCAATCCTCCATCTCCTATTAGTCCTCCATCCAATTCTAATCCACTAATCTCTGATCTTAATCCTCCATCCCCTCCTAGTCCTCTATCCAACCCCATCCACTCATCTAATATTAATACACCAATCCCTAATCCTAGTCCTCCACCCATCCGTCATCCTATATCCATTCCCATCACCCCACCTGAACCTATAATTCCCAAAGACCTCATTCCAAATACACATCTTGATGTTGTGGAACCATGCCCTCTAACTCTATCATGTACAATCACTAGTGATGAGGCCCTCCTCCATCCTACACCTATCACTACAATTACCATTCCTAATACCATCCAAATAGTTGAGCCCATCACACCCATTAAGCCAATAGAATCCCCATCGAAGACACCCAAATCAAATCCACCCCCCCTAGTCCTTGTATCACTGAAATCCAATCCAATGACCATGAATCCTCCATCCTTCCATCTCCCCCAGCTAAGGATTCCCTCCAACAATCCTCCCTTGTCATGCATCCCACACAAGATGAGACATACCAAGGGCTTGATCCAAAGCATAAAAGCATATCCCCTCCTCAAAATCTTGATCCTACCACCCATCCAATCCATCCCGAGATCATAATACCTCATCCATCCCATTTCATGATTCCTTTTCTCAACTGAATCTTGATCCTACAATCCTATCTATTCCATATCAAGATGACACTATCTTACCTCCTCTATCCCATGATCCACTTTGCACTCAAGATCCAATCGCTCCATCTTATGATCCCTTATCACCCACTGCTATAAATCTAGATCCTGTCATACCACCTAATCCCTCTCTTGATCCCTTATCACCTCCTCATCCAAATCAGGATGTTGTCATCCCACCATATTTTTTGCATGATCCTTCATTTTTTCCCAACTCTACCATCCCAAAATCACTTTTATATCACCTCGATAACATTACCCTCCTCCATGGTGGTCTTGTTACAAAAGAATAAAAAATTATATGCACCACCCTTCGTCATCCACCTACTAACGGAATTGCATCATGCTTCCAAAATAATAAGAATCCCACCATAGATCACATGCTCAAGAACATAAACTATAAAGGAAAAGGTTTAGGCCTTCATGAGAAAGGTATATTAGAGCCAATTCAAGCCAAAGAAAATCCAAGTGCGCATCTTCTTGGATATATCTCCCAAGAATCACAATCCAAAAATGTTTGTACAACCCCTATACATCCTAAGAAAACCTCTTCCAAAGGAATGAGACAAAATTCCCATTTTTCCACCAAATCATTTGTTTCCATCCCCTCTCCTCCATCATATTACCTCAAAAAAATCATCCATCTTCCTCCTTCATGTTCTAAATCCATTTTGGGTCCTTATGTCCCTTCATCCACCATCACTCATCCTCCATCTATTACATCTAATTTGGGTCCTTACATACATCCACCCACCATACTCCATGTACAATGTCCATTTTGGGCCCTTATACCCCAAAATAAACCCCTCCATCCTATACTATTTATCCTCTCATCCATCCATCCCCTATCCCTATAACACATCACAAGAATCCTAAATTTATAACTCCTAATCAAGATCAACAAAGGCACCCCTCCATCCACACACCATTGTAAAAATCCTACCTCTATCACTCCATCCACGTCTTTTCCACATCATCCATCAACTCCTACCCATCCCATTACCACTACAATCACTTTGGCTAAAAAAGTAAAAATGCATAAATACCAAAATCTACATAAATCTAAAGATCCTCATGTCCCCTTCAAAAGACATGTTGATGAAAAGAAAAATAAAATCCAAAAGCCCAATGAATCCCAAAGGCAACAAAGTCCCACCAAAGAAAAAATCAAAACCATTTGGATTCCCAATCAAAAAGAGGTCATGCCTTCAAATGATAAATCCCTAAAGAAATCCAAATTTTCTAATCCCAAATCTAATCAATTACATCCTCCATCTCCTAAATATGTTTTGGGTTCTTATGTCCCAAAATTCACTATCTCTCCTCCTCCATTATCTCCACACTCTCTGTCCATTTATCCACCTATATTCTTGCATCCATCATCACATGTGCCAATATTGGTCCTAAACATATTCCCCCATCACACATCAACTCCATCATTCCATCCATACAGTTTCCAACATCCCATCCATATCCAACATATCTACCCCATCAAATCTCTTTGATCCATCCATTCTAATAAGGTTTTACCAACATCAAATGATTGATTTACACATGGGATATTATTATCTCATATATAGCTTGATGCTTGAGTCCTTCATCATCCCATTTATCAAATATCTTCAAAATGCACATCCACATCCTTGTCAAAATAGTCATGAAATTCAAAAAAAGAGAAAAAGAGAAAAAGTCAAAAATCCAAAAAATTGTAAAGAGAAATAATTCATCCAATGGTGAAAAATTGGAAAACAAGTTCCTTGGATAAGTACCATGATGAAAACCTAGCAAACAAGCATCATGCCTAAATATTTTTTGCAAAACAAGGATAGACAACTAAGATGGGGGTGAATCAATTGTTTTAGAAATTAAACTTATTCAACACTAAACAAATTTAAATCTCAGATCTAATAATTAAAAGTGTAAGCATAAATAAACATCACATCAAAGACACATGAACACCAAGATTTTATACGTGGAAACCATGTTAGGGGGAAAACCGTTGTGGATGTTAGTCCACAAGATTATACCCTATTAGAAGTATAATGAAAAAAAAGAATAGGGAATGCACATGCATTTAGGCACACTGCTTAGAGATCACTACTCAAAGGGAAGGCTCATTCCCTTACATAAAACAATAATATTAAATCCATCTAATGAGGTTAAATTGATAAAGTAGATTCTACAAAAGATTGATTATAGTTCGGGTTAGGCACAAAATAAATTCTTTATAGTTCACTCAATATTCTTCACATTGTGCTTTGCACTCGAATGATCTAATATTTATTCATGCATATCTTGCATATACTTTGCATACATTCACTGAGGATACATTAAAATGAGTAAACAATCACTCTTATATATCCGCTACATAGATTTGCATCAACAACTCTGTTGGCCACAAATAAAGAACAAATTACAATTTTCGGCCTCAATACATGAATAAAAATTAATGAGAACCAACCTAAGTTAGTCACAGCATAGCGAGGACCTAAATCAAAATCCTTAAACATGCAAGGAAAAATATTGAATCACGAACATGTCAATCAATGCAGATGTACCACACTAATAAAACATGATCTAGAAACATAACTGAACACCTCAAGAATATACACAACAACTCAATTCACTATAATTGCAACCTCATCTTCCAGAAACACTTGCTAGAGTAATTAAATAACTATAGCAACACTTAACTTCATAACTTCCTCAAATCTTAATGCGCACCTCTGAAACTTTTGGAAACCATACTAGATAGGCTTATAAACAAATCCTTTAATGCACGCCTTCTTGATCATCAAGAAACAAAACTTTCCAACACTCTGACCTTCTCAACTTCACTAGCTGCCTACAGTATATTTATTACAATTTTCTCAATATCCTCGACATATATAGCCTTCAGAATCACCAATGCTAATAGTGTTTACATCAATGACAACCGCATATCAACAACATAACCACAACATCCAATAATCTCCCCCTTTGCCATTGATGGAAACACATGATGTGAAAAATAATACCATCAACACAACTAGCTAGTCACATAGTCCACTTCTCCCCCTTTGTTTTGTACTTCTCCTCTCATATCTCTTCTCTCCCTTTCTTCAAGATTTTTTCACATTATTCTTCTCCCCCTTCGATATGAATTGAAAAGGTACACATGCTTTGATCAGCATATCATCTGAATCATCTAACTACTCCCTCTGAGTAGTAGCCACCACAACATCAATCTAAAACAATATTTTACTATAAGTTCATGGATTGATGCAAAGAATTGCATCTTAGTTCAGATTAGGAGGGGAAATTATCCCTAACTTTCCTCTAATATACTCAAAAGTATCCTTAGGCAATGGTTTGGTAATGATTTCTGCAATTTTTTCCTTTGTAGGCACATATTACAATCTGACCTCTTTATCACTTACTTTGTCTCTCAAAATGTGATACTTGATAGATATATGTTTTTTCTTTGAGTGTAGTACAAAATTCTTAGAAATTTTTATGGCACTTGAATTGTCACAAAATATAGAAATTGGCTCATCATACTCAATTTTCATGTCTCTCACCATCTTCTTCATCCACAACATTTGAGTACAATTATTTGCAGAAACAATATATTATGCCTTAATAGTAGATAGAGAAACGTAATTCTTCTTTTTACTTAGCCAAGAAACCAAATTATTCCCTAGGAATAATGCACCACAACTTGTACTTTTCCTATCATCCACATCTCCTTCCCAATCTAAATCTATAAAGGAATTTAGATTAAGATTATCATCCTTAGGATACCATAACCCAAAGTCAACTATTCCTTTCAAGTATCTAAAAATTCTCTTTATTGCAGTCACATGTGATTCCTTTGGATGAGGTTGATATCTAGCAGCCATGCACACAACATTTACAATGTACGGTCTTGTCTGAGTTAAATATAGCAATCCACCAATCATTGACCTATATCTTGTTTGATTAGCCTTATGAGAAGTGTCATTCTGAGATAATTTACATCTCGTTACCATGGGTGTACCGGCTAGCTTTGAGTCTTCCATGCCAAAATATTTTAGTAACTCTCTCACATATTTGGACTAAGACATAAAGATTCCATCATCTAACTGAGTAATTTGCAATCCTAAAAAGAATTTCAGCTCTCCTATCATTGACATTTAAAATTTACTTTTAATTTCATCAGCAAATTTCATACATAAGTCAGTATATCCTTCAAAAATAATATCATCAACAAAGACCTCAATGATCAATTTGTTATGTTGATCTAGCTCGAAATACATATTGTTATTTACAATACCTTTATTGAATCCAATCTTCAATATGTATTTATCCATTCTTGCATACCAATCTCTAGGGGCTTGTTTGAGTCTGTATAGTGCTTTCTTCAACTGACACACCATGTCCTTTTCATCAATCAATTGAAATCCATCTGGTTTCTCAACATAAACTTCTTCTTATAAATGTTGACTTCACATCCATTTGATATACTTTGTAGTTTTTCAAAGTAGCATAAGAAATAAATAACCTTATAGGTTCAATTCTAGTAACATGGGAAAAAATTTCTTCAAAATCAATACCTTCCCTTTGTAAATATCATCTACATACTAGTCTTTCTTTATTCCTAATCACTTCATCTTGTTCATTCAACTTATTCAGAAAGACCCATTTGGTTCCAATCAAATTTTTGTCTTCAGGTCTAGGAACAAGAATCCATGCATCATTTTTCTCTATTTGCATTAGTTCTTCCTTCATTGCTTCCATCCAATATCCATCTTTACATGCTTCATTAAAATTGCTAGGCCTAGTCTTGGATATCAGACCTGGATTTCTAGTTTGTACACCTTTGTTCTTGTCTCCTATGATCCAAATTTTAGAATGATTTTTCTTTACATACCTTGGAGTTTTGGGTTTTGTTCTTTATTTTGCATTTCCATTGTCTTCTTCTTCATGATTTTCTCAATTCACCGAAACACTTTGAGTTTGATTTTGTGTCTACAAATTATTTCCATTATCAGTACTATATTTTTTGTCATCTAATTGATATCCACCATACATCGATGATCTTTCAATATCCTCATGAACTCTAACATTTTCTCTCTTAACCATTTTTTTCAATATTTTATTGTAACACCGGTAGGATTTTCTCTTAGTAGAGTAATCCAAAAGATTCCTTCATCACTTCTAGCATCAAAGTTTCCTATATCTTCATCTCTTTTAATATAACATATGCTTCCAAATATTTTGAAATACTTAGGAGCAGGTTTATAAAAAAACCATAGTTCAAAAGGATTCTTATCAGAATTACTATTGACATTCACCTAGTTGATAGTATACACAACAATGCTTATAGCTTCTCTCTAGTAGAAATGAGGAAAATTACCTTCCAACATCATAGTTCTGGAAGCATCTAATTTTTTTTTTTCTTTCTCTCAACCACTTCATTCTATTGTGGGATATGGGGAGCAGATAGCTATCTTTTTATTCCATTCTTTTCATAGAATGAATCAAACTCCCGAGAATTTAATTCACCACCTCTATCTGATCTAAAAAATTTGATCTTAAAACATGGCTCAGTTTCTACCAAAGATTTGAAGCTTTTTAATTCCTCTAATGCCTCATGTTTTTCTATTAAGAAGGCAACCCAAAACATTCTAGAATAATCATCAATAAGCAACATAAAGTACCTATCTCCTTGTAGACTTCTGGTTCTAGATAGACCGCATAGATTAGTATGCATCAAATCTAGTATTCCATTAGAATGATGTTTGCTCCAAAATTAAATTCTTGTATGCTTTCCCATTTGACATTCCTTGCATATAGTGTTAGTATGCTTCACTAACTTAGATAGATCTCTGACTACTTGTGTGGGGCTTATTTTGATAGTTTTATCAAAATTCACATGACACAACCTTCTATTCCATAACCAACTTACATCAACTTGAGCAATCAAAAAAAATTAACTAGCATAACTAAAGTGAAAAATATTACCTCTTTTCTTTATACCTGAAGCAATCACATTTCTTGAGCTTACCAATATCCAGCACTTCCATCTTTGAACTAAAGATTGTAACCTTTGTCAACCATATGTCAAACACTCAACAAATTATGCTTCAATCCTTCAACATAAAGAACATCATGATCAATATTGCATTTTCTAACTAGAGAAATAGTGTCTCTACCACAAATCACACCAACATTGCTATCTCCAAATATTACAAAAGCACCATCATACTTTTCCACGCTTGGAAACTTTCTTTTATCACCAGTCATATAATGTGAGCATTCGTTGTCAATCACCCACTCATCCTTC
Source organism: Sequoiadendron giganteum (assembly GCA_007115665.2). Lineage (NCBI taxonomy): Eukaryota > Viridiplantae > Streptophyta > Pinopsida > Cupressales > Cupressaceae > Sequoiadendron > Sequoiadendron giganteum. The sequence goes on along the minus strand of CM021101.1, from coordinate 254,050,602 downwards.
TTATCAATTATGGTTGCAATATATTTCTCAATATTCTGATTACTAGCTGATTTAGTGGACACCAAACTATTTTCCTTGATAGAAATGAATACCCATTCATCTTCATTTCTAGTTTCTTTATCAAATTCTTCATTAGTAACTCCTTCAACATAATAAAATTTCTTTTGAAATCTAGTCTTATCAGGTTTATACTTACAAACTCTTTAAGGAAATCTTCATGCAAAATGACCTATCTTACTACAAGAGAAAAATTTAATAGGAAAATTTCATTTGTACTTACCTTGACCTTTGGCTTCTCTTTTCACAATCAGTGCTTCCACTTCTTCTAGATCTCTTTCTTCATCTTCAATCAATTTCATTTCTTCTTCATATTTGAATGTTTTCTTGGAACTCTCTCCTGGATCATATATCTATTGGATTTTTCTGGATATAGTAGCTTTGAATTCAGACTCTATCTTAGAAGAAGATTCACCAAATTCACTCAGGTCAAAGGCAACAAGTTTTCCAATTAACATGTCTCTTGTCACATTTGTTACTATCTTGAGCTCTTCAATAGCACAAGCTTTTATTTTGTAAGAAGTAGGCATAGATCTAATTATTTTACCCACAATCCCATATTCTTCCAAGGTTCCACCGGCACATCTATTTTCCATCACTAATTCATTTACCTTTTGTGAGAAAGAAAAGATGTTTTCATCTTCACTCATCTTCCTGTTCTCCCAATTGTCTTTCAGACTTTGTAGCTTAACAACTTTCACTATTTCATCTCCTTCATACAATGTTTCCAACTTTATCCAAATCTCATGTGAAGTCTTCAGACCTATTACATTTTTCATCTCTGAATATTTCAAAGAACTTAGCAATGCTTCTATAGCCCTGGTATTAGTTTATGCCTCTTTCATATAATAAGTAGTAGAGGGACCATTCTAAGGAATTGTATATGCATTCTTTGTAATCTTTTAGAAAGGCTCACCAATGCACTTCAAATGACACTCCATTCTAACTTTCCATAGAGATTGGTTTCTTCCATCGAATCTAGGAATATCCTTCTTATATGATGCCATCTCATATCACCTCAAGTTGTTAGAATTGTTTAGAGGAACTAGCTTTGATACCAATTGTTGGAAAAATAAGGATAGACAACTGAGAAGGGGGATTGAATCAGTTGTTACATAAATTAATCTTATTCACCCTTAAACAACTTTCAATCTCATATCTTATAATTAACAGTGCAAGCATAAATAAACATCACATCAGACACACATAAACAGCAAGATTTTATATGTGGAAACCCTAATAGGGGGAAAACCATGGTAGATGTTTGTCCACAAGATTATACCCTGTTAGAAGTATAATGAAAGAAATGAATAGTGAATGCACATGAATTCAGACACACTTCCTAGAGCTCATTGATCAAAGGGGAGGCTCACTACCTTACATAAAATAGTTAGATTAAATCCATTTAATGAGGTTGAACTAAGAAATTAGCTTCTACAAAAGCTTGATTATAGTCATGGTTAGGCACATAATCACTTCTTCATACTTTTCTCAATCTTCTTCACATTCTTCTCTGCAATCAAATGATCTGATCTTTATTTTCACATATCTTGCAGATAATGCACATAAATTCATCAAGCATACATTAAAATGAGTAAATAATTTCTCTTATATATCTGCTACATCGATTTGCATCAACAACTCTATTGAACACAAATAAAGAATAAAAAATACATGAAAAAATCTTAATGCACACCAACCTAAGTCATTCAAAGCATAGTGAGGACCTAGATCAACATCCTCAAACACACCAAACAATACAAGATTAATCCATAAGGATCCACAACATGCTACCACCATCATGTTGGACAAGATCATGAAAACCTTAAACACACAAGGAAAAATATTCAATCATGAACACACCGATCAATGCAAACATACAAAAATGATAGAGCATGATCTATAAACATCATTGAACACCTTAGGAATGTACACAACAACTCACTTCACTAGAATTTCAATCTCATCTTCCAGAAACACCTTGTATAGTAACTGAATAACTATAGGAACACATTACTTCATAAATTCCTCAAATCTTGATGCTCACCTTTGAAAATTTTAGACAAAATACTAGATAGGCTCATAAAAAAACCCTTTAATATGTGCCTTCTTGATCATCAATTGACATAACTTTCCAACACTTTGACCTTATCAAGTTCATTGGTTGCCTACAATATATTTATTAACAATTTCTCAATAGCCTCAACATATACAACCTTTAGAATCACCAATGCTAATAGTGTTGACATCAATGACAACCACACACATCCAAAAAATATCCCATCCAATATGCTTCCACAATTAGGGGAAGCTTCCACCTACGTATTCCTTTCCTCCATCTCCTACATCTTCTTATCTTCCACATCCTACCCATCATATCCCATCTGTATCTAGTCCCTCCATCTTCATTGTGATATTCATAAAGACAGGGGCACATATATATACATTACTTTGGATAACTTTTGGCATATATTCCCCTCATACATATGCTATCATATTCATTATCCTCCCCATATACTTTTCTGATCCATGCATCTGTCTACCTTCATCATTAATATCCCTTCATTATCTATATCTCCTATCCATGTTCATATCACTCCTTTATTCACCCATCTTTCTATTTGTCATTCCTATTACCTTGTCATGCATGACACATCTAGAGTAGGAGAATATCCTTATTTGCAACAAAGTCTTTGGAGAAATCATTCTTCCATCTATACAATTAATTGTTTCGATCTCCCCATCTTGCCTATTCTCATCTCCGCATCCATTTATCCATCCATCCTGCAATCTCTTCAATCCTTTTAAATATGATTCCATCTATCCATTTATCCTAGCATATACCTATCTCCCCCTCTTTATCAATCCATCCATTTCCCTCTATATTTCAGTACATCTCCTAATCCCTTTTCATTGGTATATAGCTACTGGATAACCCTCATGCAATCCAATTCCATTCATCTATTCCTCACATCTTCCTAATATCTCATCACCTTTCATCACTCGTCTATCCATTTTATCATCCTCCCCATTCATCTTCCTATATGAGAATGAATTTACACCCCTAACACAAATTCCCCTTTCACCCCTTTACACTTTAGAAAACCGAAAATGAAGTTTTAATTCCACTTAAGACCATTGTTTGCATTCCACTTGGCACAATGTTTTGTGTCAGTGAGGGTGTTTTTGTCAGGGATGCACATGTGGTGTACAAACGTCCATGCAATGTTCTTATGTCCCTGGTAGATTCCTATAGCTAGAGACTATAGAAGTGTTACATTTTTTATTGGAAGTCCAAGATTAATGTCCCCCTTTAGCTAGCCGACCCGAATATGGCCATTTTGCATCTTCTCCTTCATATTCTTGTCCATTCCATCCATTCTTAATTTTTTCAAGATTGACTTAAGCACTCTCTCCATTTCCATTCATCCACTTTCAAGATTTATAGCAGAATTCTTCATTCCATTGTATCAATCTACCACTCCATCACTCTAATAGTGCAAGCGGAGGACAAACACAACAACAATAGAGGATTGAGTTCCTCTCATTCACTCCTCCACAAGCCTTGAGAACTTTGGAAGGAGGTGGTATCTCCTCTCATCTCCTCTATCATATTCGATTGAGTAAGCAAATACTATTTTGTAGTGTTTCTTGCATATGTAGCTTGTATTTTCTTCCTTAATCATTATTTATATCATTGCAAACTTGGTTGTCCATGGAGGTGGAAACACCAAGATAGGGATCTAGCTAAGGTAGGCCCCTAAACAACCCCACCACTTTCCCTCTTTATTATGTGTAGGTGGAGATACCTCGAAACAATCTAGTGAGAGGATTGTTCAGTGAAATCATCTTTGTCACCCTCACAGTAATATACTTCTTTTATCACATCTATCTTTACCTTTCTCTTTCCTTAACCTTGTTCTTTACTTCCCAAAACTTCTAGGCTAGACTATTAGTCCTTTCTCAGGATTCCAACCTTGTTTCTCTAGTTTTCTAACTATATGGATACCAACACACCTATGAGATGACAGTGCATCATGCTGTCATCCCAAAACTGTGCTTCTATCCTCCAAAAGAGAGCTACCTGAGATGCAAAGTTGACTCTAGAAAGTGACTTGTCTAGTCTCCCTTTAGTCCTTAGGATTGCAGAGTAATTGAAGGACACAAAGTCTTCATCATTCTCATCCTTTCTATCCTAACCTTGCTTTGAACTGAGGTAAGTTAGGGAACACTTTCCATTCTTGGACTTTTTGTACCTAGGGCCTTGAAGTGGTTGGTCCCACTCTCTTACATTATTGGTGAACATGACGTGATCCATTTTGTTTCTGTTTTACGATACTGAAAGTTCCTTTCCTCATATCCTAGGAGTATTGTAGGTGTGAGTGTTGTGAGGATTTTTCCTCACAAAACAACTTGCGATCCCTAGTAGGTGTAGTTGGAAGGTTCCCATGAATTTCATAACAAAACCTTAATTGGGTCACTACCTTATCTCACAAACCTGAGGGGCTTCTATAGAAGTACTATTGGTGTGTACGAGTTAAAATTTCACCTCAGAAGACTTGCCAATCGGATTCAATAGGGAACCATCCCATCTTTACATTCCTACAAGGATAAATGGAAATATTGTAGTAGGTGTTCTCATTGATCCGAAATTGCAAGTGAATATCATAACTAAGGAGATCATGTTGATTGAATTCTTGCATAAAAATTGGTATGATGCACCTGAGAGCACCATCTGTATAGATGACGATATTTTCATACCTCTTATAGGAAGTATCATCATATCGGTCCTTGTTTGACCTAAATTTATCAGCCTTAAGTTTGACATCATTTTGAGATTTGAACTCTTTAGAATGAAGCTAGGTATCCCCTAGCTAGCAGCTGTGAATGTAGTTCCCTCGGTTATATACAAGTGTCTATTTTTTTCTCATGGAGGTTCGATACATGTTTCCCATGACACCAGTTATAGACCACTAGTTGTACACATCACATATACCTTAGATTACTTTTGGCCTACATCCCTTGGTCCTCTCTCACCTAGGAAGGACCTCCTATGCCACATGTATCAAAACAATAAGAAGAGGTGTGTTGGGCCAAAAGTGAGATATCCTCCATTGCTTTATGCTATTTTGCAAAGAGCTTGTCTAAAGGTTGACAGTGATTCCACTGAGGTGCATAGGAGAGAAGAAGAGAAGTGATCCAAAGACCCTCCTTCCTCTCCCATTTTTTAGCTTGATGTTTCCTCTAACCCTCTCATGGAATCATCTGCTACTATCTTGTGTTTGCGAGAGAATCCTATGGTTCCCACTTGGTGAAAGGCCAAGAATCCTACATTTGAGCTTGCTTTCTTACCCAAGGAGCCTAGGACCATTTAGTATGGAAGGTAGAAATCCCCCCATGGGGATTCCTCTATGTCATGACCTTTGCGGCCTCCTACTACTCCCATTCCTAGAAGAGTGAATGGGAACAGGCCCATCGCCGAGGCATTAAAGACAACCCCTCCTCCCATTCAGAAGTTTTCACTTCTTCTAGAAATAGTCATGGAGGACACTCCTATGGCTTAACAGAATCCATCCGTCCCCTCACAAGTTTCAGCTTTTGGCTCAAAGAGTCACAAAAATCACCTTGCGCATGAACACAAGCGTTGGTGAAAGGATCTTCTGGCTGAGCAAGCCTCCTTATAGAAGGAGGAGGAGGATACGACAAATCCTATTGTATCTTCCTCTTTCCATCTTTCCATCTCTAAATCTCTTTTGAATCCCTCTATAAGTGCACATGTGCCTGGAAGGGTGCAAGTGTTCATCTCCTATTTAGCGAAACCGCCTTTGTTGATTTCTTCCCAGATGTCTTGCCTTTCCAAAAGCTTATGGACATGGTGAGCACTTTGGTTGTGTCTGCTATGGTTCTTTCGTCTTGTATATCCACCCTCCTTATTTTGTTTGTGTGGATTTCACCTCCTCTGATGAAGAAGAAGGTAGAACATGGCCCCTCCAATAATGGAGGATGTAAGAAGATGCCACCTTCTCTGAAAGGTGGCCCCAAGTTGACTTGTTCTATCCTACTAATGGAACCAATGCCAACCTCTCCTAAGTTAGTCACCACTCTCAAGTCTCTCAGTGAGCCCAATGATGAACCTTAGGTGAAAACTCCTGCATCCACCAATGTGAGGCATGACACTCCCATTAAATGCATGTTTAACTTGATGGATGAAATTTATGACCTTGTCATTGATCTTTGCAAGGTTATTGACCTTGGACCCACAAGAGCTGAGTGACGGAGACCTTATAGGTCCCTCTACCTGGGCCCTTGTTGTAGGAGGATCAAAAGCTCCTCCCCTTAACATTACACCATTACAAGCTTGTCATCCTTCCCCCTTCGATGATCTAGAGTGGTAATATGATGACCTCTTGGTTGACTAGTGTTAGGGGGAGACCCTCTTCTTGATCTTTAGGTTAGATGTGTGTGTGTGTGTGTGTGATGTGATGTGTTCCCTCATGGTCATGCTATATGTGCTTGGATGACCCTCATCACCCTTGTTGCTTCTTGGATATAGGTGTGGTGTTTGTGTTGTAAACCTTCTTCTATATGTATCTCTACTCTTCAATGTTTGTGATCAACTTTCAAAAAATTGGGGATGATGCAAAGTGTCGAGAGAATTTAGGCCTCCCATTTTGACCCAATTTTTTATTTTTTTTACTTTTTCTCTAGTACATTCTTCCTAATCTTACTGGGGATTGATGATATTTTTCCTCTTTCCACAATTACCTAATATATATAAATAAAGGCATATTTGACCCCATGAAACCAGATCCCCCTATGCTCTTTGCTTGTGTTCTCTTTTCCTTCTCTTTATATTTCTCTCTTCTTTACCTGAGTTGTCCCTTTTATGTGCGACAATGCCTCTTATACATCACTTGGTCCTTAGAATGTATTTATTTCCAAATGAATCTTTTCTCGAAGATCCTTCACACACTTTTTTGTTAGAATTGTATTCTCAACTTGAAAACCTAACAAAACATGTTTCCTTCATCATGTTTTTGTAAAGAAAGGACTTGGGAAAGCATGTCTAAAGTGGGAACGTTCTTAGTCTTTCCCTCACATGAGTGCATCTCCTTTCTATTGAATTCCTTGGTGAAGAAAATATATTTCAAAAGGATTCCTTGGTGATGAATTGATTTGAGAACGAAGACATTTAGCTTTTGAATAGTTTGTCTCTTGAGTGGACCCCTTCAAAAACTCTTAATAGACTTTATGGCATGTAGCTTGGGGGAAACCTGACTAGAACAACTTCACACCTCGACGTCTTGTCCAAGGGAAGCCAGACTAGACTATCTTCACATCTTTATGTCTAGATTAGGGGTAGCTCGACTAGACCTCACATTTTCAAACTGTGCATCCCTTGAGTGGACCCTCCTTCCTTTTGAAGGGTTCCTAAAGGACCCCTTTGAAATCCTTACAACTTAGTGATGGTCAACATGATTTTCCATTCACTAGCCTGCACAACTACTTTGTGATGTGTTCTATCTGCGGGAAAACATGTTGCCATATCTGACTCTATGGAGTCCTCTTTGACTCGGTCTCCCTCATGTGAGAATTCTTGGGGGATACCTCCCGTGAAGGTCTACGAGTTTGCAAGGCACTTCACTCGGTCTCCTTCATGTGAAAGTTCTTGCGGGATACCTTCCTTGCAGGTCTATGAGTCAGTAAGGTTCTTTTCGTAGCTTCCTTCATGTGAGATTTCTTGAAGGACAACCCCCTTGTAGGATTGTGATCCTGTGAGGCATATTTGTACTTCATATTTGTGATTCTGCAGAACTACAAAGTCCTCTCCTACACTTCTAGGTTTGCCAGACCGTGCTCTACTTCCTTATCAATTCAGGTATACATCGCTTTCTTTGTTACTTTCCTACTACTCTACTTTACCAAAGTACTCATCAGTACTCATGCTCACTAAAGTGCGGGGAAAATGTATAACCTCTAATTTTCACCCCTAATGCAAATTCCCCTTTCACCCCTTTACACTTTAGAAAACAAAAAGCAGAGGTTTAATTCCACCTAAGCCCATTTTTTACATTCCACTTGGTTCCATGTTTGTGTGTTGGTGGGGGTATTTTTGTCAAGGATTCCCATGCAACGCATAGACATCTACATGGAACACTTATGTTCCTAATAGATTCCTTCTACTGGAGACTGCAGAGGTGTTACATTTTCAATTGGAAGTCAAAGAGTAACGTCCCTCTTCGACTAGCTAACTTCAATTTGGTTGTTTTTCATCTTCTCCTTTATATTATTTTCCTTTCCATCCATTCTTAATTTTTTCTAGATCGAATTGAGCACTCTCTCCATTTCCATTCATCAACTTTCAAGCTTTGTAGTAGAATTATTTACTCCATTGTAGTAATCTACTACTCCATCACTCTGATAGTGTGAGAACAAGACAAACACCATGATAATAGAAACTTGATTTCCTCTCATTCACTCATCCACAATCCTTGAGGACATTTGATGGAGGTGGTAAGCTCCTCTCATCTCCTATATCATATTCAACTCAATAAGCACATACTGTTTCGTAGTTTTTCTTGGATACGTAGCTTGTATATCCTTCATTTATCATTATTTCTATCATTTCAAACTTGCTTGTCCATGAAGGTGGAAACACCAAGATGGGGGTTTGAGTGAGGTAGGCCACTAAATATCCACAACACTTTCCCTCTTTAATGTGTGTAGGTGGAGAGACCTCAAAACAAGCTGGCGAGAAGATTGTTCTACGAATTCATCTTTTTCACCTTCATGGTAATATACTTCTTTTATCACATTCGTATTTACCTTTCTCTTTCCTTAACCTTTTTCTTTACTTCCCAAAACTTCTAGACTAGACTTTCAGTCCTTTCTCGGGATTCCAAGCTCGTTTATCAAGTTTTCTTGCTGTAAAAATACTAGTGCACCTATGAGATGCCAGCGTGTTGTGTTGTCGTCCTAAAATTGCACATTTTTCCTCAAATAGAGAGCTACCTGAGATGTAGAGTTGACTCTAGAAAGTGACTCGTCTAGTCTCCCTTCAACCTTTTAGATTGCAGAGTGATCGAATCAAACATAGCCTTCATCATTCACATCCTTTATATCCTAACCTTCCTTTGAACTAAGGTAAGTTAGGGTAGACTTTATGCTCTTGGCCTTTTGTGACCTGGGGCCTTGCTTCCCCCTCTCTTACACTTCTGATGATTTGGATAACTACCCCATCCTTGAGCTTCACATAATCCACCTCCATCCTATCCGTGCAACCTATCCTAGCTAATCATATCAGTTCCATCCTTTTATCCATTTATCATGGTTATCTCATCATCCCCTATCCATCATATTTCTTTGGCATTTTGTCAAACTACATTGCCCCTACACTTTCATGTAGGCAAGGTTGGTCATTTGATCCTCCTTTGCAGTTTTGTCTTTTTTCTATCTTGTCATCTTCCATTGTTTGTCTTTGTCCTTGTGTCTAATTACGTTGCCCCTGTGATTTCACGTAGGCAATGTTGATCATTTGATCCACCTCCAATGCATTTTTCTATCAAATATGCACCATCCATTGAGGTCTCCATTTCCCTCTTTCTAATTTTATCCATGGCCTTAAGTCAAACTACAAGAGCTATGTGCTTTCATGTAGGTAAGGCTGATCTTTGATCAACCCCTGAGCCCCTAGTTCTTTAGGGTGTGTCAGTCTTGTGTCCCCTCAATCTTTAGGGTGTGTCACTCTTGTGTCCCCTAGGTCTTTAGGATGTGTCAATCTTGTTTCTTGTGTCTTTTCATCTTGTCAAGTATGCCCCTATCCTAGTTGGTGCTTCCAAAATAAAATTCACTATTATCATGAGATCTAACAAGTTTTGAGTATCCCGAGTCATGTTGATAATTTAATTCAGTATCCATCTTTGGTCTCAACAAGGTGTATCCTCCCTAACAGACCTCATCAACCCTCATCGATCCTATGGAAAAGGATTTTTTGAAATTGATTGTAATATTTTTATACTTTTGGCTTATATTTATCATTTTAGCTCCCTATCATCACTTTTCCAAGCTGCCATGATCTATCATATTATGGTGTGATTTGATTGGTTAATATAGCAGTGTATCTTGACCTTTTATTCTTGTTTTCTTCTTGGTTTTCCCACATAGTACCTGCCAAGATTCCTGAGGTCTTGGGTTACTTTGGGACATCCTTCTGTGCTTGTGGTTATCCCAATACCTAGCCTGACCAAATTCATCGTGACTTTGGGGTGTTGGGATAACCTTCTTGTTTGATGTGTTTTTGTATGCATTAGACACTAATCTACCTTGGTTGCACATACCATGGTACCTGGTGTCTTATGCTATAGCAAAAATGAATGCTCTAAAAATGGAAAATTGTATTAGGATTGCACCTTTCCCTCCATCATCTTCAATCATTTTAACCTTCTCAGCTCTCTATCTAATCTTAATCCATTCAATATAGCACAAATAATCTAATCACATCCTTGGTCTTTCTCCTAGCCTTGCTCGAATACTTGACCCAATCATCATCATCATCATTGGGATGTATCTTTCCCTATCCTTTTTTTTTGTTCTAGGATGTATCCTTCCCTATTCAACAACACTATCATCATCATCATCATCATCATCATCTGTAAGATGTTTCCTTCCCTATCCTTGTTTTTTTTTGGGATATATCATTCCCTCATCAGCAACACCCCATCAATCATCACTCTATCTTGGCTTGTAGCTTGAATGGGGAAACATCATATTTTTCCTTGAATCCATTTGTGCTTTCCTTTATCTCTTCCCTCCATCATTTTTCATCATCTTTAACATCTACCCTTTCCTCATATCTTCCATTTCGAGATCACATCTGTGTTCTCTTAAACCCACATGTCCTCTTGAGGGGGCATCCTCAATCCCTAATCTTCATCTTCACTCCCATAATCTTTCCTCCTAGTCACTCCTTGAATGACTAGTGCATCTTCCTTAATCTAACATCTTCTTCTAGGTTCTATGTTTTAATTTTCTTTGAAATGATTCTACTTCGTAACACCATCTCAAAGAGGGGAAACATGTAGACACCTAAATTTGACCACTTATATTTGGCCAAATTTTCACTTTCCATCTAAATATCCTTTTAACCACATTAATTAAATAATATTTCCATTATTTGATTAATACCCCTAAAGTATTCTAAATCCCTAAGGTATTTAGTTGAATGATTAAATACCTTACCCTTTATCCCTTTTCTTCCAAGAAATTAAATAACTAGCCCCCTTATTTAATTCCCTTTATATCTAATCCACACTTTATCCTAATTCATCTCCTATTACCATCATTATGGATGTGACACATCCCTAATCCATGATTGGGATGTGTCACATCCTCCAAATTTTTCAAGTTGGCTCCTAATCGTCATTAACTACTTAATCCTCTTTTAATCTTTCAACCTTCATATAATCACTTACCTTTTTTGGCATGTCCTTAAGTCAGCCTTTCATGGTACTTACCTTATAAGGAAATTACCTTTTCCCCATGTGAATTAAAAATTGACACTTATTCCCCCCATGCAATTTTCTTCCCCATGACCTCTCATAGGTCACATCAAGTACATGGGACAACGACCTCCTTTCAGAGGACCTTGTCTTATCCATCAGGTTTTTCTAAACATGTGAATTAAAAATTCATGTTTATTTCTCCAATACCATTTCCAATCCCATGGTGACAAGAGTGGACTTTCTAAAAGTCCTCACTTATCACTTTCAGACTCACTTGGGGATAAGGAATTCCTTTTTGAGGAAATCCTCTCCAATCCCAAAGTAATTGCAAGTACCTTGGGACCACATAGCATTTTTCAATGTCACTTATCCTTCTTCCATCTCATCCTCCACATTGAAATATGTGAGCTCTTGTGAGTCCTCAACTCACCACAACCCTACATCTTATCCATTGTGGCTCAATATCAACCATCCATTTTTCTTTAAATAGAGAGCCTTGGCCTCAAATTAGAGAGGTTAGAGGTTAGAGGTTAGAGATTAGAGTTTGGAGATTCTTGCATTCAAGCCATATTAGCCATTTAGTATCTCACCTACCATCTTCCATCATTCAACTACCTCCATTATTGCAAGAAAATTATCATCAAGGAGCATACATCAAAATAATATTCAAGGGCCAACCACTTCAACAATCTAAGCAAGAAAAAGGTATAAAATTTCATTATGTTTTTGTTTAGATTAAACTAGGCCTAATCATTGAGGTGTTTTTTTTGTTTACTTTGTTTCATTTCTTTTAGTTTTGCATTTCTAACTAAGTTAAAACACTTGCACATAGGTGCAATTTTCTTATTTTATATGATGCATTTTTTTCTTTTTGGATGACATTTGGTGTGATGTCCTTCAGGATCTTGATCCCTCTTAGAATACTGTATTCCTCTTAGTGGTTTGATGTGATACACTACACCCCCTAAATTTTGAATCTTTTATTCTTTGATTGGTAATTTCTTGAAAATATTAGGCACAATGTTCCCTAAGTTAAAGACCTCACATGAACTAAGCAAGAATCCCTTGAATGTTCCTTATTTTTTATTTTTAGTTATATGGAAACCTTGCATAACATAACTTTCATTCCTATAGAGCAATCATTTTTGTTCATCATCTCCAAGCATACAAAGTTTTTCTTGTCTCATGAAGCTCAAAAATCATTTCTTTTGTGTGGTTCCTTATTAAATTTATCAAGAGGTATAACTTTGGTATGGTGTGAGCGTGAAGTCCAACTGAGGCATGAATTTCCCCATAGCCACTTGTGTGTATGTGTGACTACATATCAGCCATGAGTGTATGTTTCTCACCTTTTTGGACTTCTCACCCAATAGACAACTAGGAATTCCATTGCATAGAGTGAGTATGCATTTTTCAGAAAAACAACATAGATTTGTTCCACATTGCGATGGAAAAACAGTCAAATCTTGATCTAAATCTCTTTTAATTTTACCTTTTATCTCTCTCTCTCTCTCATCTTTGACAGTGCTTGCTTGTACCTTTTTTATGTTCTTTATATCATTCTCATGTGTGCTCTTTTTTGCATATTTTGGTTTGTCATGGGATCTTGATAGAAAATTGATTTCACAAGATAATTCAAGCATATACAAGAGAATTCAAGGGAATGTTATCAAGCATTTTAGATAATTCTTCAAGCATCAATCATCATGTTTGGTTATGAGCTAACAATTGTGATGTAGGGTTTATGATTCAAGCAAGTATTTTATTCAAGATCTATCACCTTCAAGATAGAGTCAAGATCTACATCCATTGGAGCCATTTGAACCATATTTGCAACACTTTAATGAAGGGTTTGGTGACTTAAAATATTATCATTTTTTCATTCATCATTATCCATTTTTATTTGATTTCATTTCAAGGTTTAATTACCAATAGGTCGTTTGACCAAGGAAAACCTCTATCCACTAAGCCAACAAAATTTCTCCCTCTCCTTTATGTTTTATTTGTAGGTCTATTTTATAGATTTCCTAAGGAGCAAGATTGGAGAAATTTTTTCAAGAGTTCAAAGTTGACAAATTTGTCATCAAGCCTTGGAGAATCCTGTAGAAGACCTACAAGTTGCAAATCAGAGTTTCATATTCAGAAGTCAGTCAAGAAGGAGAAATAAGACCTCAAAGAGTAGGATAAACCTTTGAAGCCTCAAAAAAGTCTACATGGACTGATTCACTACTTTTGGCGAATGAGTCCTAGTTCTTATCAATTTTCATATTTTTGCATATTCAAATACCCATTAGGTAGAATCCTATTCCTGCATAGTTTTCTAGAATTTGGACTGATTTTCCTAGATTGGTGAATGAGTCCCACTTAGTATTAAAAGTATAACTTCTAGTGTTCCATACCTTCATCCAACCATTTCCATATTTCCAATTCCACACATATTGTTTTACGGTTTTCTAGTTAATTTCATCCACTTTTCTAGGTCATTTAGTGTTACCTTGCATTCAACTAGGGTTTAGTGTTGCATCTTGAATTTCATTATCTTTTCCAAGTCAAAACTTGGTGGTGAACTCCTTACTAGATCATATTCAACCCCTTGGAAAATCCTATTGCAAGATCTCTTTCTCTTTTACATTAAGATCTCTAGTGTTATCCTTGAGTGAAACATCTTGAAAGTGGGTTTGATAGCACTTAATCACCACAAACCAACCCCCACACATTCATTTTTTCTGAGGTTCCATATATATACTTAAATGCCAAAAAAAAAAAGCAATAAATTTTGATGGTTTTGCAATAATAAAAGAAGGAAAATTATTTCCTTTAAAATTCCATAGCTTCCTGAACCCGTAAAATGAAAATGCAGTTATCAAAATTTAAAAGATTTCTTTTATTTATTTCCTTATAGATTTGTGTTTCTCCCTAACTACCCTAAATCCATAGGTTAGAATTAGATCTCATCCAATGGATGAGATTTAATGCTCAATCCATTAGAAAAAACCAACACTATTTAAGATAATTTAATTAAACCAAATTTATCCAAATAGTTATTAATAACATGGTGCGGGACGATGAGAATATTCCCTTTAAGAAAAATTATGACTAAAATTCACCTTTGTAATTAAATTAAATAAACATTAAGTTTCCTTAGACTATTGATGTGGGATATTTTGGATTAAAATTCATCCCTTTGAAAAATTAAAAGAAGCATAATTTAAATAAGACTGCCTCTAATCTCAACCTTAGAGCACTATAAACTAGCTAATTTATAAAAAATATTAATTAGATCATTTTAATTAGGGATATAACTCTAATTAGGCTAGTAATGCCAATAACCTAGGATAGGGGATAAGTCAATTTTATAAATATTTAATCCTTAAGGGTGTGGTAGGGTATTGAGTCTAGTCTTGAATAAGGTCTAACCATGTAGTAAGATTTAATTAAATCATTTTATAAGTAATCTAGTTTGGTTTAAGATGACCCTGAGGCCTAGACCATAACCATTAGGGTATAAATTTAATGAACAAGATACCTAGACAGTCCTAGTTGATCATAGAAAATTTCTAGGTGTTGTGTTGGTTCGTAAGCCTCCATTTGTGGTTGGATAGTATCTCTCACAAGTTTTTCTTTTGCACCATGATATAAGGATTGACTTCTTATGATTTTTTATGTCATACAATGAAAATTTGCTAATGCAAGTAATTTTGAGTAACACCTTTGTAAGGGTATAAACTTGATTGAATAATTTATCAAATTTTTTAATTAAGGTTTTCATACATGGTTTATTTTTTGGGCCAACAAGATCTCCCTCTCTTTCGTTCTCTCTCCTTCATTAAATTTCTACCTTTAGTTATCTCTTTTTCTCTCTCTTTTTAATTTTAGTTTTCTCTCTCTACCTCTCTCTCACCCTTTTCACTCTTGTTGGAAATATGTCCCATATTGTCATTTATGTCACCATGTTGGTCCAATACCATGTACTAGTCTGCAAAACTAGTTCATCCCATTTGGTATTTTCTTTGGTGATTCTTGCATTTCTGGACCGCATATACTCTTTAGTGATGGGTATGATCTATGGCTTTGAAAAAAGGCTTATAATAATTGGTAGTGTGTATGTATGTATTATTATATGTTCATATTTTTTGGTCAATGTCTTGGCATTGGTTTTTGTGGTTGCATTTCGATATTAGGTTGATCTTGGCCGACCTAATATTTACTTAATAATAAATAATGAATTATATGAAAGATCTAGCTATGGTCCTAGCCGACATGATGATGTTGTACATGGTTGAATTACTCTTAAAGAAAACCTAAATAATGCATAGGGTATATATACAAGATCCAAAAAATGTAGTGCAAGCAATGACAAGCGAAGTGTTGTGGAAAGTAGTAATGTGTGAAGAAAATGCAAAGAAGAGAAGAAGGATAAGTGTGAAAACTAAAGTTCAGTCTACGAGAAAATAGTCTGAGCATATAAGGAATTGAATCTGCACTTGTGGTGCATCTTCATCAGTTCAACATTGGTGGTTAGCCAATTTCATTGTTTACACAAGTTTTGTAGGTAGCGAGCCTTCATCTTCAGACAAAAAGTCCTTGTAAGAAGTGAGCTTTTGTATCTGGTAGTGAGCCAGTCCTTTTTGATATAACTATATATATTGTGAGATAATCCTCACCGAGGTTTTTCCCTCATTGGGTTTTTCATGTAAAATTTGGTGTTTTCTATGTTTTTGAAAAGTTAAACAATATTTACGGGGTGTTGTACCCCTCACAACGAGCCACTAGGGCCAAAAAGGAATGAAACAACAATAGGAAAAATTAACAGAAAAAAACCACAAAGACAGCCCAGGGACAGCACATTGATAGCCAAAAAATAGCTGATAGACCACCAACAAGTGTAGCTAACTGGCCTCATCCCAATTCTTGATCAGGAGGTCCACTGCCTCATTGCCCACCCATTCTTTGTTTTCCTGGCTATTATTCCCCTCCAGTTCCTCTTTTATGACATTTGATAGTGTACTAGTAACAAAGTGGCTCAGTTTCATAGTAAAGCGGGTCAAGCCCCTAAACCTTTTGTCCAGGGTGTTCAATCTCTTCGCCACCATATCCGAATCTTCCCCAGTATCCCTAGTCTCCTGCATCTCACTAGGCTCAATCACCAATGGAGTGTGTGAGTTAGAGCCATGGCAAGGAGTCTTGCTGTCCATCGGAGTAGGCAGGGGCTTCTCCCCCAAATCATCAGTCTCATCGTCAGACTCTTCCTCCTTGTAACCCTTGCTGTCCGACTACTCCACGTCTGAGTCCTCAATAATCAATCTCTTTTTGCTGTTCTTGGCCAGCCTCCCCAATCTCCTCCTACCACTTTCCCCACTAGTCAGCTCCATGGTCCCAACAACCATTTCCCCTCTAGATTCAATCCCAACCACATTCTTGCCCTTGCCCTTGCCTTCCTTAGTAGTCGTAGTCTACAAACCTTTCTCCTTGCCCTTCTTCGGCTTAGTGACATTAGCAGCCATGTCAACCTGGGTGGCCTTTAGCTCACAAAGCCCTTCTGCCACCCTAGCATGAGCGAAGGCTAACCCACCCTTAAGCTTCTTATTGGCCACATTGGTTTTGATACTCCCCACATTATCAGCAATAGGCTTCCGAGGAGGGCTCATGGACTCGGCTGGGGAGATGTGAATCGAAGAAATGGGATCAATATTCTCAACACGGATAGAGATGACTTTAGGCGGGTAAAGGGTGAGATGAAAGTGGTACAGGTGAAAGATAAGCCCCTAATGGAGTAGGAGAGGTGGGAGATCACCAGGATTACGACATGCCACCACATTACTTTTATCCACCAAGCTCTCTAGGTCCATAAGAAGGAAAAATAGAAAGCTAAGCAGCATTTTATGTCTTAGATGGTTAAGCAGAGGGAAGTGATAGAAAAAACAAGTTTTATACCTACCTTCTAGCATCACATATTTTATCAGAGCCATGCAGACCATATCCCACGGCTTGGGGAGCTCAGCTCTTTTGAACCCTGCCTGATTCCTGACCGGAGTCTCCTCTCCTCTAAAGAAATCCTTAAGGCTCTAGTGGTCTAGCTTTTTGGTGTGCTTAGGGTATTTTTTCCCTTCGCAGCTCAAGCTCGTGGCCTACGCAATGACCTCCTCGCTAACTTCAAATGAAATCCCCCCAATAGAAACCCTTCTATCCTTCCAAGAACATGCAAATTGTCCCGAAAGGATGGGATCATGGCCGACTAGACATTCCATGAGTGGGGAAATACCTCCCTCAATGTAGATATGCTAGACCAGAGGGTTATTCCAGAATTCATCACAGCTATTTGGCTCCGTCTGAACTAATCTCCACCCACACTATCAGGAAGATGAGGAAAAACTCTAAAATGCAAAAAAAACTAGAGCCACACATTGCGCACAAAAATCAAACAAGGATGTTTAATGCAAGGCTTATGACAATTAATCCCCTCAAGCCATTTACACACATGGAGGGGAACTAAGCAACAGTGAGAAAAGATACCACAATTGATGTTTTTTTGATACTAGAGAAGGAGCCAAAAGTTGGCGAAAAGGCAGGAAAGACACAAAATCCCATGCAGATAACCCAACAAGCTAACATTAGTAATCAACCAAACAAAGCCGAAGGAACCACCAGTTAAATTAGCCAACGCAAAACCTCTAGAATACAACTAGTACACATCTTGGATGGTCCCATCATTATTCATACACTCATATCTCCAAAAATAATTAGGAGGTAAACCAAGTACCCTTTTCTCCCAAAACTTAATACTCATAGTACCATCATCCTCCTGAGAAGTAATCACAACATTCCAAATAACCCATATCACATCACCAAATCTAGGCTTGATCACATCAATTACGTTTCCTCCCTGCCATCTCATCATCATATTTTTATAAGCTATACCCATACTCCCATCCCAAAGAAACAACACATGAATGCCCTTTCCCCTACTCCACACCCTCTCATCTTTTCCCATGGCACTCCACCTGTCCTTCATACCCCAAAAGGCATTAATCCACCACCACACCCAAAAATGCCAGTGGGCCCCCCCGTCAGTCCTCGTCATCCAGAAGTTGTAAGTCATTATTTACCATGTAAGCCTTTTCTCGCTCGATCAAAGCTTGAATGTTTGGCGGCAATTGTTCCATTTTCCTCCAACATCTAGCTGAGTCCCACCCCAAACCAAGATTTGCCAACGCATCTGCCACACTATTACCTTCTCTGTAGATATGAGTCACTTTTTTGTCTCTTAATTTAGACATGAGAAAACTAGCATCCAATAAGATGTCCTTGGTGTTCCAACCTATGAATCTTTCCTTTTCCACAGCATCCATCACCACCTTGGAATTTCCCTCAATATGAAGATTAACAATTCCTAGAGAGACAACAATTTTGAGTCCCATGAATAGTGCATGAGCCTTAGCAACAAGGGCCAACTGAATCCCTATGCCCCCAGCAAACCCTGCCATCATGTTGCCCATAGAATCTCTTATAATCCCACCTATACTTGCCCTTCCTAGACTCCATTTAGTAGCACCATCAAAATTAATTTTAAACCATCCACAATCCAGAGGCTCCCATTTGGTGTTCCTCCTAGCTAATAGTTTCCTATTGTCGAAGGCATTAGCATTTAGCTCCTGGTGCCATTTATTAGCCATTTTTATTTCAAAGTCCCTCGGCCCAACCTCAGGAAGTTTTCCATCAAAGAGGGAGATATTCTCCTCTATGAGCCTAACATTGATCCCAAACACCTCCTTGGGGCTCCGCTCAGTATTCCTGAAGACTCGATTATTCCTCTCCTTCCATAAACACCAACCCATGATAGGGGGGTCTGCCTCCAAATTTCACAAACTAGAGGATGTAAAAAAGGCCCATTCCAGCCCATAATAAATGATAAAAGATCCTTGCTCATAACCCACTCTACCTCAAATTTCTCATAGGCCATCCTCCAAACTTCAGCAGCAAACGAGCAATGAAGCAAGAGGTGATTGATAGTTTCTTCCCCCTCTTTGTAGAGAAATCATCGATTGGGAAAGCATAATCCTCGGATTCTCAAATTGTCCTGGGTCAGAATCCTATTGTGATAGGTCGTCCACTAAAAAAAAACTATTTTAGGGATCAAGCGCCTATTCCAAACTCTCCTCTAGTGTTCTCCCACAAGACTAACATTAGTTAGTAGACTATAAGCAGATCTAACTAAGAGATCCCCCTATTTATCTAAGGCCCAAAAGAATTCATCCTCTCTATCATAGGAAGGAAGTCTAAACCTGGATAGTAACACCTAAATTGATCTAGCAAGATGACTAAGATCCTGCAAGTGGGGGAAACAAAGGGCTAGCTCTCTCCAAATTCTAGCACCACGAGGGGTAGACACATAGTCACAGATGTAAATCCCAAAGAATCTCTGAGTAGCAATCATCAACCCCCTAAAGTCAGAAGCAGCCAAAGGGGAATCTAAGAGCCAAACATCTTCCCATATTTTAATTTTGATTCCATTCCCCATTTTCCATTTTATCTCCTTTTTCAGCAGACCTTGAATGCTACAAATACTCCTCCAGATAACTGAACCGAGAGGGTGGGGTTCCAAAAGACAATCAATCAGAGGCTTGTTTTGAAGGTACTTGGCATTCACGATTTTACACCAGTCCTTGGAATTCATTAAATGATCCCACCCAACCTTAGCAACTAGCGCCCTATTAGAAGGAGCAATCTTCCTTATTCCAAGCCCCCCTTTAGATTTAGCCCAGCTAACTTTTTCCCATTTAACAAGAGCAATCTTATTTTTCTCCTCAGTCCCGGCCCAAAGAAAATTCCTTTGAATCCTTTCCAACTTTTCCACTATATACATAGGCATCCTAAAGATAGTCAGAAAGTAGGTGGGGATACCTTGTATGGCCATAGTAATGAGTTGCAACTTGCCAGCATGACTAAGTAAGGATCCTTTCCACCCAGCCAACTTCCTCTGAATCCTTTCCAGATTAGAGTTCCAAAACTTCGGTTGAACCTCCTTGACCATAAGAGGAAGCCCCAAATAAACTGATAGGAGAGAGTCACTGACACATCCAAGAATCACAGTCACCCTATTTTCCAAATTAGGAGAGAAATTAAAGAAATAAATCTTACTCTAGTTGTAGTTGATGCACTGTCCAGAGTAGGCGGTGTAGCTATTAAGAGAGGCTTTCCATTTCCTAGCTTCCAAAATAGAAGCCTTCCCAAATAAGAAAGTATCATCCACAAATTGCTGCATAACAATCGGACAGAGGGAGGTAGCCGATCTAACACCAGATATGGAGCCCTCTGATAGGAGAGTGGTAAAATTTCTACTAAGCACATTAGAAAAAATAATAAAGAGATAGGGAGAGAGAGGATCTCCTTGCCTGAGCCCCCTACCAGTAGAGAAGAACCTGAAGGGGGATCCATTAACCAGGACTAAGAATTTAATAGTTCTAACACATTCCATAATGAGCTCAATGACCTGACTATTAAAGCCAAACTTAGCAAGGACCTTTGGAATAAATTCCCACAAAACCTTGTCACAGGCTTTGGATATATCAAGTTTAAGCACCATTCCTGCATTATTACATCTATCCATAGAGTGGAATAGTTCATGGGTAGTCAAAGCAGCATCAAGAATATGCCTCCTCAGGACAAACCCCTTTTGAGTATGGCTAATAATTTTGTCAAGAAGAGGTTTGAGACTGTTAACAAGAATCTTAGAGAAAATTTTGTAGATAGCCTTACATAGGCTAATAAGATGGAAGTCATACATTGAAAGAGGCTCACTAATCCTAGGTATAAGAGCAATAAAATTGTGATTCATTTGTTTAAGAATCTTACCAGATTGGAAGAAATCCCTAGCCGCAAGAACCAAGTTCCAACCCACAGTATCCCAAAAAAATTGAAAGAACCCCAGAAGAAACCCATCAGAGCTAGGAGCTTTGAATGCCCCCATGATAAAGGTAGCCAGCCTAACCTCTTCCATGGAAACTTTCTTAAGAATGCTCAAGTTGTCTATGAGAGAGATGGACTCAGGAAGATGCCGGAGCATCCACTCATCCATATTCAAGTTTGAAACCCCTATAGGGGCTGAGAGAGCCTCCTTGAAGTAATCAGCCGAACAGGACTTAATAAGAGCTTGGTCAGTAATCACCTCCCTAGAATTATGTAACAGTTTAGAGATTTGGTTCCTTTTTTGGTGTTTGACAGCAAAAACATGGAAAAAGGAAGTGTTCCTGTCTCCTTCTTTCAACCATTGGATTCTCAATTTTTGCTTCCAGAATACCTCTTCATTTTTTAGAACTTTTTCCCATTCCATTCTGACATCCTTTTCCTAATTATTAATTCATTGACTAACATCTCCCTTATCCATATCCTCTTACAAGGTCCTCAACCTCCCCTCAAGCTATTTTTTTTTCTAAAAAACATCACCAAACACATTCCTCTTCCAACCTTTAACCATTAGTTTAATATGTTTGAGTTTATAACATAGCCTAAACATGGGGGACCCTTGGACATAAATATTCCACCACTCAGCAATTTTCATCTTGAAGTCGAGATGGGAGTTCCACATTAATTGAAATTGAAAGGGGTAGGGCCTACTAGAAGGGTGAATATTCATGGTCAGCAGAAGAGGGTTGTGGTCAGACATCATCCTAGGAAGGGCGAAAAGATTGGCACCTAAGATTTTGGTCCAATGGGGAGAACAGAGGAACCGGTCAAGCCTAACCTGAATCAAACTAGCACCCGCCCTTCTATTAGACCAGGTGAAGCGTTGGACCCGAAGGTCAATATAAATTAACCTTGAAGAACCCATGAGGTTTGCCAGATCAGTCGTGCTGTCCATGTAATCCAGGAGACCCCCTCTTTTCTCAAATGGAAATAAGGGAGAGTTGAAATCTCCAGCCACCAGCCATCTCCCACCCTTATTCATATTAATTTTAGACACCATATTCCTCCAAAGACAATTCCTCAAGTTTCTTTGGTTGGGAGCATAAATATTAATTATAGACCAAACAACTCCATTAACAAAGAGCGAAACCCCAATGCTATTTTTACAATGGAATAATTCTTGGCCCTACAAATAGGAAGGATTCCAAAGCATAGCCAACCCCCTAGAGGCTCCCTCAACATCACTATGAATAAACGAAGCATTAGGCCAGATAAATTTAACAACCTTTTCAAAATTTACCATCAACATCTTAGTTTCCTGAAGGAGACAAACATCAATCTTATGCTCCATTATATAGTTCTTCAAGGCACACTGTTTGTGTGAACTATTAAGTCCCCGAATATTCCAAGATAAAATCCTCATCTCAGACCTTTTTTTGAGGACACCTCTAATGTCCTCTGCTTCCCCAGGGCAATTTCATTTGTCATTTCATGCATTCTAGTGGATCTCTTCGAGGCTCTCCCAGGATTGGAATCCCCTCCCACATCTGCCTTCTTCTTTCTACCCTTCTTCTTAGGCATGGTCCATATCCCTCCCTCTTCAGCTTTATCCAACTTTAAACATTCCATATTATCAATAGATTCTTCAACCAATCTGGAACTTTCTTCCTCCCAGATTTCACCTTCTTCAACCAGATCCCCACAGGTCCCCAAAGTAATAAACAGTGGATCAACAGCCAAAGATCCAGGGCCACAACCCTTATCAAGATACTTAATAGAAAAAGCGATAGCAGTCGAGGATCTAGGATCCTGAGGCACTGAAACCTCCCGAGATAAGGTTTCCAAAACTGCAGAGCCATTAGGTTTCAAAATAGGGTGAGAAACACCAAGTGAAGGAGGACTCAGAGAACACATAGGAGACCGAACCAAATCTGGAGGAACAATCTTTGAATCACCCAACGGCTTTGCAACATCCTCAGTCAGGATCTTGGGGTCAGACGCAAACGCCTCCACAACCACCTTACTGTTATGGAATATCATACATGTTATTTCTCTTATCTTCTATGTGATGAAATAATTTAATTGTGATTGTTAAATAAGTTTTAGTGGATACTGATTCACCCCCCCTCTCATTTTTTGATTTATTCAAAAATTGGTATCAGAGCTTCTCATTCCTCCTGAAAAGTCTAACAACTTGAGTAAGATCCTGCATATTGAAAAATGGACAAAGAAGAGCTATGGACTACCCTTGAAGATCTTGATAAGGCTGAAATTAGAAACAAATATTTGAAAGAAAATCTAGATGTAGAAAATGAGTGTATCCAAAAGTTGAAAGAGTAGTTAAAGAAACTCAAAGAAAGATACAAAGAAGTGAGTGAAGAAATAAAACAAGGAAGTGATAAAAATACAGGACTGAAATTGAAGTTAGATGAAAAGATAAAAGTTGAAGAATGTTTGAAAAGAGTGATATAAAGCAAGGTTGATGTTTTCTCTAGGCTTGAATAGTGAGTGATGAGTCTAAAAGAAGATCTTGAGATAGAAAAAATATGTGAAGATGACATTAAAATAAGATCCACTAGGCTTGATGAGTTAATATATGGACATAAACCTTCTAAGGACAAAAGTGTCTTAGGAAATGATGTGGATGGAAAGTTGCAAAACTCTGATCCAGTAAATAGTTAGAAGAGTCAAACTAAAGGAAACAAGAAAATAAACTCTAGAAGCAGATCACCTATCAAACAACCAAATGCATAAAGGTAATCATCTTTTGATGGTGTTTGTTTTTAATGTTAAATTTTTTTGCATAAGGCAACTAAGTGTAGGAGTAGGTTGAATTATTTTTTTGTTCCCTTCTCTAGAAAATGTTATACATGCAAGAAGATAGGACATAAGGCTACTAAATGTAGATAACCAGTAAGAATGGTTAGTAGAATGAATAGATTTAATGGAGGAAGAATAAATCAATCTTTTGATGGCTATTTCTATACCTATAACATGTTTGGACATACAACTAATAAATGAATAAGAGGGATGAATGGAGATCAAACTGGACAAATAAATGTTATCGGTTACTATTACAAGAAATTGAGACATATTTCAAAAAGTCCACAAAAGTAAAAAGGGGAAGAAGGTTACTTCGGTAGAAGATCATAAACCAGTTGAAAAGGTTGATAAGGATGAAATTAAGAAGGAATTGAGAAAGACTTTGAAAAATAGAGAATATTCAGAGACTATTGATGCATCTATACCCTCATCCATTGTAGATGATTCCTTTGGGAACTTGACCTAGCATGGTCTTAGGGGGAGTTTTATCAGAAAATCAATTAAACCCCCAGAAGTGTAGTGTTTCAGATGCTATCATGCAAATATGTTGTGTGGGATGAAATAATAGAGGTATTGAAAAATAAACTAGATGAAAATAAGTGAGCATTTTCCCTTGCAAAGTGAATTAGGGTTCATTAATTAAAATAGAAAAAAATATCTTGTTAGATTTATGCAATTAATGTCAGTTAGGGTGAAATGATGAAGTATAAAGGAATTTTCTTGAATCATTTTTATCATCATTATTTTGAAGGATTTTTAGAGCGACTCAAAACTCTCTCAAAGTATTTTTGAATAAATTTGAAGACCCTTGAAGAGAATTTTGTGGATATTCGAAAGCAGGGATTGAAAGTTTCCCTATCTTGCGACTACAAAAGAAGGTAATAGAAGATTTTTCTTGTTGAATTTTAAGATCTATAATGGAAATTTCTATCAGAGGATTGAGTAGGAATAATCCTCTAAAGTTGAAAGGAGTCAAGTTGGATGAATTCAATAATAGAAAAATAAAGAAATCGGAATTAGGGTTGGAAGCAAGTGAATTTCAAAATCTACAAACCCTAGGTTTGGATATATGGGGAGAATTCCCTTGGTTTTCTGATAATTTTTTTTTTTTTTCTTTCTAAGAAAATTCAAGGATGATTGCATCATATTAGATAAATCCTATTTTATTTTGAAGGAAGTGATCAAACTCATCACCAGTCTATTTAGTGTTGGAGAACTTCCTGGATGAAAGACTATTAAATACAAGGAAGTAGACAAATTGATGGGACTTGACAAATATCCCCAAGTATTTTTGATTGATAACATTATTGATATTTTGGCTATCCATTTCATTTTGGATCTTTTCTTACATGTTTAGTGCTTTATTTTCTGAAATCCCTACCGGGAAAGAAAGATGTTGAGTAGGAATCTGGGATTCCCATTGCAAAATAGATATTTAGAAATTTGGAAATTTAGAGGATAAAGTAAGTGCATACAAGAAATTTTTCTTATCATTATAGAGTAAAATGAGCTTTGATAAAATTGTGGCTAGTAGGTTTGAGGAAGGTTCTTCCTTTGGAATGAAATAAATGGAATTTTTTGCAAGTGATTCCCCTCCGAAATCAAGGAAAAGAAAAGCGATTACTGAAGATATCTAAGGAAATGAAAGAAGGATAAGAATATCTTCTTGGATCTAAATCTTCCAATCCATATGACATCAAGACTATGCTGGTGAAAGGAAAAATGAAGAAAGTTGGTGAGTTTTGGAGTATGACCTCTCCTCTTGATAGGCTCAAAGTTGATGATTCTCTAATTGAGTATTTGCTTCATAGAAATATTGATGTTTCTACTATTTCTAATTCTCTTCCTGAAAATCTAGTTGAAGTAATTGAAGAAAGAATTTTTCTTGAAGGTCCAAAAGGACACAAGATGGAATCCCTGATTGAGAAAAGATGTTCTAAAGAAATACATAGTTATCTAAATTGATTGTGCATACAAAGAAATGTATGAAAAAAATGGCTAATATCTGAAAATATTTCCTCCAATGGCCTACAACAATTGATAATTTTTGAAGCAAGATTGAAGCAATAGAATTTGAAGTGAACAATAGTGAGAATAAATTTGATATCTTTGAAGATAAATATGGGAAGTAAATGTTGAGAATTTGTGAGTTGCAAGCAAAACTAATCATTGTGCAGAGGAAAAAGGATGATGTAGTAAAGACCTCTGGACTTCTAAAAGAGATTGCTGAGGTTCTACTAGACCATCTTGCCAAAATTCTTTCTAATGTAGAAGACTATGAGAAAAAATGTTCCTCCTCAGATTAGTCATCCTCCTTCACACATTTTTCTATGTTTGAAATTTTTTATACAAGAATGGATTCCACGGTACTAGAATTGAAATAATTACTTTCGGTAATCAAAGAAAGGTACAAAATGGTTTTTCTAGTTTAAGGAAATGGATGTTTGAAAGTTTTGAAGTTTTGAAATATTTGGACACTAGATATCACCATGTTAATATTTTTTTTGGCACCCTTTGTCATTGATGTCAAAGGGGGAGAGATACTGAAGTTAGGAAGAGATATTTGAGAATTAAAGTTAAGGGGAGTGATATGGATCTAAGAGGGAGATCGATGTGTTTTGAGGGAATATATGGAATGAGAAATTATTTTTGATCCCTTTTTTACATGTTTCCATCAATGCCAAAGGGGGAGATTATTGGAAATATGTCTTATATTGTCATTGATGTCACCATGTTTCTCTAGTACCCTATACCAGTGTGCAAAACTAGTTCATACCATCCTGTATTTTCTTCAGTAATTTTGGCATTTCTGGTCTGCATAAACTCTCCAATAATGGGTATGCTCTAAGGCTTTCAGAAAATTCTTATAATTGTTGGTAGCATTTATATATGAATTCTTAAATGTTCATATGTTTTGGGTGATGTGTTGGCATCAGTTTTTGCTGTTGCATTTAGATATTAGGTTGATCTTGGCTGACCTAATATTTAGTTGATAATGAATTGTGAACTATATGAAAGATCTATCTATGGTCCTAGCCAACATGATTATGTTGTACATGGTTGAATTACTCTTAAAGATAGTCTAACTAATGCATATTGGTATCTATACAAGATCCAAAAAAAATTGTGCAAGAAATGAGAAGCAACATGTGGCAAAAACTAGTAATGTGTGAAATGAATGCAAAGAAGAGAAGAAGTATAAGTGTGCAAAATAAAGTTTAGTCTGCAATAAAATAGTTTGAGGATATAAGGAACTAAATCTGCACTTCTGGTACATCTTCATCAGTTCAACATTGGTGATTAACCAATTTCTTTGTTTACATAATTTCTGTAGGCAAGGAGCCTTCATCTTTGGATTGCAAGTCCTTGTAAGCAGTGATCTTCTATATCTGGAAGTGAGCCAATCCTCTTTGATATAACTATATATATTGTGAGCTAATCCTCATTATGGTTTATTCCTCATTGCGTTTTGCACATATAATCTAGTATTTTATGTGTTATGGAATGTCATACATGTTATTTCTCTTATCTACTCTATGATGAAATAATTTAATGGTGATTATTCAATAAGTTTTAGTGGATATTGATTCACTCCCCCTCTTAGTATCTATTGTATTCAAAAAATATTTCTCTCTCCCTATCCCCTTTCTATCTCCCTTTCTCTAAATTTTAATCCCTCTTGCTCCCTCTCCCTCTTTTATCTCTTTATTTTTTATTTCTCCATCTCTTCCTCTTTGTCGCTATCTCTATTTATCTTTATCCATATTTATTCCTCTCTCTCCACCTCTCCAATTCTCTATGTTTCTCTCTTTATGTTACTTCCTCTATCTCTCTTTATCGCTTTCTTTCTCTGTCTTTATTTCTCTTTCTATATAACTATTTCCCTCATTCTCTATTTTTGATATTTGGATCCTCTTTGGGTATATTGAGATATAATTCATATGGAGAAAATAGGAATCAAATGTAGGACCTTCCATTTTTTCTTAAAGTGCTCTACCAACTGAGCTTTTATCCCCTATTTGACTAGTCCATTGTCAGTCCAAGTGTGACTTGTTTCCAACACCCCCATTAATACACACTACAAGTGTTTGGGGATCCTAACATGGCTCTAATACAAATTTTTGAGATACATATTATATGGACCATGTATGGCTCAAACTAAGGACCTTCCTTTCACTGTTGGAGTGCTTTGAAACTATGTTACTATCCTATCTTTAGCTAGCTAATCATTGGTTTGATTTTGACTTATTCACAATCAGGTATTCTTCCTCTTTATTTATTACTTCCTCTCTTTATATATCCCTCTCCCCATCCATATTTGTATTTATCTATTAACATGTATTTTTATTTAAATACTATTTGGACAATTGATCTAAAATTATGTTTGATTTAGAATAGAGGATTTAATATTGCTTTGGTCCCCTTTCCTTTATTATAAATCATGCACATACACCACTCACAAAAATACAACTAAGTTTTTATATTTCATATAGGTTAGTTTAAATGATATTATATTAAAGGGTATATATTATATAATATTATATTAATTATATTCTATTTATATTTAATAATATATAGTATATATTATGTAATAATAACTATAACTATAATGGGTATTATATATAATTATATAAATCAATTAAATATACATATTTAGTAAATGTATAATATGGGTAAGTGTGAGAAGTTAGGTCCACTTTTTCGTCAATTGGTGGAATTGTTTTTCCTAAAAATAAAAAAAATTCATAGTTGAACTACAATTTTGAAGTATTTACACATAGAATCTTAAAAAGTAATAATAATATGAAATGTAGTATTTTAAGTATAGTTTCCAAATATGCAGTTTATTCTGATAATTAGATGGTAAAGATTAATTTTTCTAGTTTTGTACAAAAAACACTTATTAAAAGCCACTTTTTTGGACCATAACATGCATGCTTACGTCAAGCATAATTTTACCTAAATAAAAGTGTTTTCCTAATTCCTTTGGTGAAAGATTTGTGTTATATTGAGGATTGATGAAGATAGCTTTAATAAAAATATTTATAATAATTTTTTATTAAATTTTTCTTGGGCCTAATTGCTATTTCTAAATTCCCCTTATGTATGAAAAATATAATTTGAGCTAGAATATTCATAAAATGATATTTTATTGTGTAAAAAATTAATCGTGTCTATATTGACGACATGTTTTTTTAAAAATAAAAATTTAAAGTAATTGTAAAATTATGAATACCCAACATTTCAAATTTATGGTCAAGTTTACTAAAAAATAATTAATATTTAGAGAAAAATAATCCAACCATAAAATGTAAACTAGATATTGTCATCTATAATGGATTTTAATTTCCTCAAAAAATTCCCAAATAAAACTTGTTAGCCATATTGATAAAGTTTGTTCTCTCTTGTTGCTTTGATGATATTATACTTGTAGGTCTAAGGTTAAGGGGTGGGTTTCCAAGCCTTAAACACATAAAAAGCCATGGGTTTCAAATTTCAAATTTTATGGAACATGCACCCTCTCTAAAACATCTACCCATCTAAAAAATGAGTGATAATATGATGTAATTAGAAATGGGTACCCATTTCAAAAATTTAGGTTTGGGGTCTCAGTTTTAAAGGGGTACCCATTCCTATCAACTAGTTGTTTTGCTTGACACTTCCCCAAAATGTGGACCCAACTTCTTGATTCCACCTATATATTTAGTAATTTTTATTAGATAAAATATAGTATACAATAGGGCCAACACCAAGGAAAATCCCATCAATCATTGTGACTATGATTTTCCTCCTTAACTCACATCTAATTTTACCTTCCACCACTATGGATTCCAAGGTTTTTTCTCTTATCTTGAAAATTTATTATATTGAATGTCTCATTTCATTGATTGTAAAAATTCTCTACATATGAGAATGAAATTCGATTAAGATAATCAAACAAGAAAGATTATTTTAATTATCTTGCATAATTAAGGAGTGGTCATAGTAATTGATCAGCCAAACTAGGTCATTCCCTCTCACAAAGGGAACCCCTTTTTAATAGTTACATAACTCTCAAAAATTTTAAAAATAATATTATTGACTAAGTAATAAAGATTGAACTTGTTTCTTCATCTTACCAAAGGCAAACATGTACTCATCTTTTCCTATGACGCACTTCTTAAAATAACGTAATAAAATTTTTCTCAATAATTTTTGAGCTTTCACTATATTAATAGAACCTCATCAAAAGCAATAATGCTAGAAGAAAATATTATAATATAAATATATGAATAAATATTAATTTTAATTTATTTCATTTTGAGTTTAATAATTTTTATATTAAATATTTTTTCTATCATAATATTCTCAACAATGAGTGAATTCATGCATATTAATAGATCTTTAGATCATTATAAGTACTTTTTAAGAAACAAAAATTTAAAAAATTCTTTTACATTCCCAAAAGCTAATATTTGATCATAAGTTGTTCATTTTGATTATTTTTCATGTTTTACTAACTAGAATATATAGAAAAAATAGATTCAAGGTTTTATATTTTGGGAATTAACAATCTATATGATACCAATCTAACACTAATAGTAGAGGCCACTATAAATTTGGAGGTGTAACGAATATTTTGACACCTTAATGATTTCTAACACTTCTAGGTTTTTCACCTAAAAGGGGTAAGAACTAGGCCAAAATGCATAGAGTACATTCAAAGATAAGGGGTTTAAGGGTGTATGAAGGTGTGTGGTATATGATATGGGATGCCCTAAATTCTATAAACTGAAAATATAAATTAACTATTAATGTAAAACTACCAAAATGAACTATGCTAGAAAAATATTGTGATATGCAATAATTAAAATAAAGAACCTATGAAATCTTATGAAACAAGATAGAAAACTATAAAAATAGAAATATGCACCTAGAAAATGTCTAATTTTGCATAATTTTTGGGACATCTATAGTCCCCACTTCAGTTGATCGTACACTCTTGGAAGGAATCAAACCCAATGACACTGCCAAGAAGAGGACACATCACAAGGAAAGAAAAATCACACCATGGAATTTTTCTAAGAGGATGTCATATATGAAAGCCCCCACTTTAAAGCGGTTGCTACACCATTGTTGTGAGAAATTTCTTTCAAGTAGCCAAGGATAAAGGAAAGAAGACATGGGAGCCAACTTGGAAAGCCCTATGCTAGTTCATATGTTTCCCAAGTAGGATACGTCATGAAGAGGGAGAGTATGTCACATGCAAGTCAACTTAAAACATCTCGTCCCTATCCCAAGCTTGATTTTATATTTTCATGAAAGGTTAATGACTAGTGAAAAGAGACAATGACAAGTGACATACAAGGGCAAGGCTACTGAAATCATTTCCCCCATTTAGTGGAGAACAAAGGTGAGCCAAGAATGGAGGATGGTATGCTATTCCTCACAAGGGATGAAAAATATGAAATAGTGAGTATGCTATGATCCTACAAATATTACATGGAAAGGAGTAGAAACTAATATTATTTATGGGGATGAGTAAACAAAGTGTTGCAAAATTTAGCCTTGATTGTATACACTTTTTCATAGATGTAAGCAATTCCATTGTAACTTGGTTGATGTGAAAGGCTATTCTTGGGTGGGTGAAGGATTAGAGGATTATTAGGAGGTTCAATAGTAAATGGGGATCTAATGGAAACTTGTGTATGCATGACCTTAGTGGGCTCAGGTTGATGTATCTCTAAGAAAGGAAAATTGAGTATCATCATTCTACTATCACCAAAGGAAGACCCATTACTATTGCTTGATAGGAGTGAAACCATGTTGTTGTTTTCATGTACCTTGATGCCTTCCCTAGTAGGACAGTGTGTAGGAGAACTACAAACTAGGACATTCATTGTTTGGTTCTACACTATGGAATTCATCACAAAGGAATGATCAATGGTTGAAGTGTCTTGTTTCACCATAATATCTTCTTCACTAATAGGAGAGATATTAAGAGACTTAGGGAAAGTTGATTATTGTGATTTTTGATGGTTTCATTTGTTTCCTCTAAGGTGTCATTATCATGTGCCATAGTATCTACCCTAGGAGTAGAGATTTTTGGAAATTGATAAATAATAGGTTCATCACATTTCATGATTATATTTGGGAAAGTAGCATCATCACTCATAGGAGAGGTATTAAGAGGATAACCAAGAACTAGATGGTTACCAATGATTGGAATATTTTTTTCAAATAGAGTCTTCCAAATGTGATGAATATTAGGAAGGAGATAAATAATTCTATAACTCTAACATGATAGATTTTTCTGCAAGATAGAATAACAAAGTTAAATCCTAATCTACATAATAATTGAAAATCTAACAACAAAGAATGAGGAAATAAACTAAACTAATAAAACCAAAATGATCTCACTGAATATGCATTAATCCCTTCGAATTATCTTGATTTCTCTTCTCCATTTTTTCTTTTCAGTATTCTTGCCCTCAGATTTATGTGTTTGAAGGCAAGTATAGCTTTGTCAAGTGTCTAAGAAAAATATCGAAGTTGAATCTCTTCTCAAAAGTATGTGATTTCAGGAGAAAGAATAATGATTATGATAGGCCATTTTATAGATTTTGTGTTTTCGAACGATCGACTCAGATTGAAAGAGAGATCGACCAATGAGATTGATGAATGCCATGCGATATGAGTTTTGTCAGATAGAACGCAAGTTAGAACATGAGTTCAAATAAGACTGCAGATAGAACAAGATCCAAATCGCCAGTTAAGAATCTTCAAAAATAGAAGAAACAGACTTTGAATGTCAAAGACAAAGTTAGAAGTTGAATAATAATGCATTTGAATGCAAACATGAGCTAATTAATTAAATAAAGATATTTAATTAATAAACACATCATGCATATGAGTTGCAACTAGTTAACTGACTAGTTGTGATAGAGAGTCCTCTCGTAGAAAAATTAGATGTTGAATCTAGAGATAACTGGAGAACTAAAAATAGATCTCAAGTCAGAAGGTGAGTGAATGACTTAGATAACTGAATGATAGAGGAATGTGACAAATAATTAAATATGAATTAAATGCTAATTTAATTCAACATTCAAAAATAAGAGACTTTAATTAAATAATTAAAGATAATTTATTTAATTGACTTTTGAAAAGGATAATATGAATAATTAAATAATAAATATTTAATTATAGATAAAGGGGGTTAAATTGAATAATTAAATAAAGATATTTAATTATAGTTGGAAAAGTATGATAAAGGGATAATTAAATAATAAATTATTTAATTGATAGATAAAGCGGGAAGAATTAATTAGTTCACAACATAATTAAATAAATATGATTTATTTAGTTAACCAAGTTGAATAAAGATTAATAATAAATTAATGAATTAATTGAAAAGGGGTATTTAATTAATAGAGGAAATATGTGTTAGAAAGGTTAATTAAATAATAAAAATTATTTAATCAAGACCACGGACTATAGAAAATTATGTCGAATATGTACTCGCAGGCCTAGATCAATTTTCGGTGTCTACAATTTACCCCTCTTTGATACAATGTTGTTTCAGCATTGTGTCAAAGAAAATATGCCCCGATCGTGCTCCAACATGAAACAGGTTAGGGTATGCCCCAGTGAAAGGGAGAATGGTGAGGAGGTAGAGGGATGCCCCCTCGAGAGGATAGATAATGGTGGTGAAGATGCAGAAAAGAATAAATGTTAGCATGGATAATTCAAAAAGTTAGTATTGAAAAAGAATGGTTATTGATTGAAAAAATATGATCTTCGATATTTTGCCAAGTATTCTATGCTTTCTTTTTATCATCATTGGGCGGGACATGACACAGATGAATGGTACACACTATGGTATGAGATAGACCATAGTGTACAAAGTTATCCACCTATGAAAATCAAACAGTCATAGACAAGGAGTGTCTTAACTCAGAATAAGGACAAGATGCCCCAGTTGTTTTGTCGAGGCAAACTACAAATAACAGACAAATAAAATACTGGTCATGAGACATCTTTACTCCTCTAAATCCTTGATGGGACATCGTTGAGGAAACTAGTAACATGACTCAAAAACCAACGTTTGAACAGATAGTTGACAAACAACAGCTAGAGAAAAAAAGTCTCGAGCCATCATTTCTTCTCTAAATCCTTCAAGGGACATCCTCAAGAAAGCTAGTAATAGGATTTTGCACAAATCGATAAAAAGATAAGACAAAATAAGATATAAAGTCATAAAGCCAAATAAATGTATTCACCAAAACTTGATCTTGTGGGATTGTTTGTTGTTGATGTTTGACATAGCATAATGTGAGAGAATGATACATACTGCATAAGACATTGAGTCTGGTTTCGATTGGGTGACATCTGTATAAGGCATGACAAAGCCTAGTTTTAGAAAGACATGTGTCATATAAGATGTTGGAGTCTAATGACATTGAAGTTACAAGCCATATGAGACTATGACAATTTGATGACATATGTTGACAAGAAAGACATATCTTGTGTAACACATAGGTTGATCGGTTTGACAATGTGTTTGATATTGACTTGGTGACCTTGAGATGTTTTGCCTTGTTGTTGCATGACTTGTTTGTGTATTGACCTGAGACGATACCCTAAACTATGATTTGCAACTTGTCTGATAGTGATTGTGAATGAACCCTATTGGACTGACCTAGTGTGGTCTTGGGAGCTCATCAGTTGATGAGCCTTGCCTATGTTGTACATACAGAGACCTCGTAGTTTGACATGACCAATGATTTTGAATATACAAAGCGTCATGATTTACATGTGTGTGATACATGAAAAACCTAGACTGACTAACCTAATGCCTCAGGGGCACATTGATTGATGGCCTTGCCTACTTCCAAGTTGTAGAGGCAATGTAGTTTGACTATGTCTATGATTGACTTAACATGATTGATGTGACATGATTGAATAGACATGACTGACTTGACATGATGGATGTGACATGATTGAATTGACTCTATTTTTGGGATTTTCTGAATTTTTTTTTATTTTTTTGGATTTTTGGAGTTTTCTAATGTTTTGGGATTTTGGAAGACATTTTCGATGGTTTGACATTATGCACAAGATGCTATGGCATAGAACAAGGATTTTTCCCCCAGTCAGGAATAAGATTTGGAAGATGGAGTGGGTAATATGATGAAATGGATGCCAGATGTCAATCATTCCAAGTAATGGATAAGACAACCATTTATTATGAATGATGATGAAAAAGTTTGATTAAAATGATGGTAAATGGAAGAGCGAGCTTGACTACACATGGCGCCTATTTGCCAAGTTTTCACCATGGTACTTATCCATAGCACCACCAAAGCAGTTTTCACTAGTGAACAGATTTATCTTTTTACTTTTTTGATTTTCTCAATTTTTTTGGTGTTACAAAGATGCTTGTTTGCTAGGTTTTCATCAAGGTAACAATTTTTTTGCTTTTTTCATTTTTTTGTATTTTTCTAGATTAAGACATGGATTCTCAAAGACTTAAGCGTAGAACCTCTTTAGATGTAGACTATTGATAGGGGACAAAAGCGGCTCTCCTTCAAGAGTAGAGAGTTGGTATGCTCCTAATCCAAAGGCTTTTGTGACAATATATGACCCCAACCAGTTAGGTTCAAACTTTCTTGGATTTTCTCGTTCAGCTTGGTTCTTAGGATTCTCCATTAATACCAAGTCACCAATGTCAGAGTTTCTATTGAGAACCTTTCTATTGTAACTATGACAAAGATGATTCTGATATGCTTGCAAATGATCTAATGCTTTCTGTCTTTGTTCATCCAGCAATTCTAGCTCTTGTAACCTAGAGACACATTATTCTTCATCGTCGATATGACCCTTCAAGGATACTCGTAGAGAAGGTATTTCAACATCAATAGGTAAAATAGCTTTGGACCCAAATATGAGGGAATATGGAGTGTCACCGGTGGGAGTATGGATGCTTGTGTGATAAGCCCATAAGGAAGGATTAAGCTGTAGGTGCCAGTCATGACCAGCGTCATTGACACTCTTCTTAAGGATTCTAACAATAGTTTTATTAGATGTCTCATCTTGGCCATTACCTTGTGGGTAATATGGGGTGGAGAGATGGTGTTTGATGTGGAATTCTTCACATAAATGGCATACTTCTTCATTCTTAAATGGGCAGCCATTATTCATGATTATGGATTGAGGTACACCATATCGACAAATGATATAGTTTAGGATAAACTTAGCTATTAGTGTGTCGGTTATGTATATCATGGGAATAGCTTCGATCCATTTGGTGAAGTATTTGATGGCAGTGATGATGAATTTGTGGCCATTAGATGATGAAGGGTGTATCTTACCTATGAGTTCAATTCCCCATTGGGCGAAGGGCCATGGTGAAGTAATTGGATGAAGCTCCTGTGCTGGCACTCTTATCAAGTCTCCATGTATGTGACATTGTCTACATTTCTTTACAAAGACATATGAGTCTTTCTCCATTGTAGGCCAATAGTAATCTAGTCTCATAATCTTATGGGCTAGAGTAGGACCACTCAAATGAGATCCACATATACCCTCATGTACTACTCGCAAAGTTGTTTGTGCTTCCTCAACATCGAGACATCTCATTAGGGTGTTATCTAAGGTGCGTCTATACAGGGTTTCTCCGATGATGGTGTACTTAGCTGAATTTTGGATGAAGGTTTGACGTTGGTTATTGGACAAGTCTTGAGGTAAGGTTTGGTCAGTGAGATAGTCGAATATGTCTTTATACCAAGGAGACATAGGCCCAAAAATGGTACACACTATCGTAGTATCGGGGACATCATAAGCGGGGACCAAAAGATGTTCAACTAGAAACTTGAACTTAGGCACATTACTAGGAATATCCAACAAGGAACCCACGGTTGCCATAGCATTTGTAGCTCTATTCGGGATACATGGTATTTGTTGAAAAGTTATGTCATTGAAATACTACTTGAAACAATCAACCATTCATTTTTAAGGTGGAAGCTTTTCATCCTTAGTCTCGTAATTGTCATTTACTTGTCGGATTACCAGTTGAGAGTTGCCAAAGACATGTAGGCTCTTAATGTTCCACTGAGCTGCCATTTTTAAGCCTGTCACTAAGGCTTCGTATTCTGCTATATTGTTGGTACAAGGGAATGAAATCCTGAATGATTTAGGAATGGTATCACCTTGAGGTGT
The DNA here is from genome assembly GCA_007115665.2 of Sequoiadendron giganteum. Taxonomy (NCBI): domain Eukaryota; kingdom Viridiplantae; phylum Streptophyta; class Pinopsida; order Cupressales; family Cupressaceae; genus Sequoiadendron; species Sequoiadendron giganteum. The sequence goes on along the minus strand of CM021101.1, from coordinate 254,013,121 downwards.
GACAAATAAGATACCAGCTCCTGAACCATGATTTGTATGTGACCCATCAAAGTACAGTTTCCATTCAGTTTTAATGTCAATGTTGAAGAGAAATTAATTTGGAAAATTTGCCACTAAGGGGTGGTCTACCTTTATAGGTGCATTTGCTAGTTGATTTGCAATCACCTGTCCTTTTATAGCCTTCCTTTCGACATACTAAATGTCATACTCGCTAAGTATCATAACCCATTTAGCCAATCGGCCTGTTAAAGCTGTCTTACTTAGGAGGTATTTAAGTGGATCAATTTTTGAAATTAACATTGTTTGTCGATTGAGCATATAGTGCCAAAGTTTTTGGGTAGCAAAGAATACCGCAAGACAAGCACATTCTATGTTGTTGTAATTCAATTCATAGCCCACTAAGGTATGACTGATATAATAGACTGCTCTCTCATGACCTTGATCATTGTGTTGTGCACCGACTGAGTTTCCGAGATGTAAAGTATTAATGGCTTTCCCTCTGTAGGTGGCATTAAGACTGGTGGAGTAAGCAAAGAGTCCTTGATTTTCAAGAAGGCCTCTTGACATTTAGGTGTCCACACAAGGGGTACTCTTTTCTTGAGTAGATGCTGAAATGGGTGTATTTTATCTTCTAGTTGTACTATGAAATGCCTAATGCACTGTAATCTCCCCTATAGGGTTTTGAGCTGACCAATGTTGACTAGAGGAGGCATTTCTATGATAGCTCTTACCTTCTCTAAATCTACTTCAATGCCTCTTCGAGAGATGATATACCCTAATAGTTTCCTTGATTTCAGTCTAAAGACACACTTTTTCAGATTTAGCCTAACATTATAATATTCTAGCCTTTGGAATATCTTATCTGAAACCTTCAAATGATCTTCCCTTGTTTTTGAATTGGCTATAATTTCATCCACATAATCTTCCATGAATGTATGTATAAAGTCATGAAAAATCTTAGTCATTGCTCATTGGTAGGTGTCTCCTGCATTCTTAAGGCCAAACGACATAACATTCCAACAGTATGTGCCCCATGGACACGTGAAAGCCATCTTGTGTTGATCTTTAGGTGCTATCTTAATCTGGTTGTATCCAGAGAAACCATCCATGAGGGATAGCATCTTGTATCCTTCTGTAAGATCTATTATCATGCCGATATTCGGAAAAGGGAAGTCATCCTTAGGACATGCCTTATTGATGTCTCTAAAGTCAGTGAAAACGAAAATGCCCCTAGTTGGTTGTCACTGGTACAATATTTGATATCCAATCTGCATAGTCTATTGTCCGTATGAATCCTACATCCAGGAGTTTCTTAAGTTCTGCTTTCACTAGTAGAGCGATTTGCAGATGCATTTTCCTTAGCTTTTGTTTGACTTGCTTAATACCTAGTTGTAATGGTAAATGGTGCAATATTAGGTCTGGATCCAACCCAGGCATGTCAGCATATGACCATGCAAATTTTATCTATCCCTTTTTGAAGAAGTCCTTAAACTCATGTTGTTCTATCTCTGTTAAAGAAGCTAAAAAATACACCATCTGAGGATTCTCTTTTGTACCTATGTTGACTACAACAACCTCTTCTACTAACATTGGTGAATTTTCTTGTTCAACGGGGAGAATATTTAAACCTTTATCCTTGGGTGCTTCAAAGGGGTTTTCGCCCTCAGATATGTCCTTTATTTTGACTTTTTCATCATCCAAAGGTGCCTTGCGGTTTTCACCTAGGGACTCATCATTTTTATTTTCATTGTATTTTTTCTATTCATTATCATTTTTGTGACTAGAGGTGTAAATAGACTCCTCGAAATATGCTTTATCATCCAAGTCTATGGTAAAATCTGCCTTATGATCCCCTCTTAGTATGCCTTCTCTAAATCCCATGAACTTAGAAATTGCTTCGTCATTCTCGAATGTATCTATGATAGGTGTACCTTGTTGATCCCAGTCGATAAGTTTGGGATATATAAGGGGCATGTCATCATCGGAGTTCCTTAAGGTAGTTGTGTACAAGGTGAGTATAGACTAGTTGGCATGGTCACAAAAGTTTTGGACCAACTCTTTCTTGTTCTTCCTCCTAGGGGTAGGCATACTCTGTTGTGGGACTATGGTGAGGGTTGATTCATCAAAAGATGGTTTTTCAGGTGCCCAAGATGTAGGATCAAGGGTTTCCCAATAATAGTTCTCTTACGATTCTTCTTTGGACAAGTGTTTCTTAGGATGAGGACTAGGTTGTTTTGGTACAGGTTTCACGTTGAGGTCCATTTCTCCAAATAGGGCATCAATATTCATGGTACTAGTAGATAAAAGGGATTCCCATTCACCATCGCTAGAGTAGGGGGATTCATCATAAACTGGGGGTTTTTCATAAATTGGGGGAAGTGGTTCATGAGATATCTTGATGTCTGTGCAAGCACTCACTTCCTCTTGAAAATATGACAAAGTACCAAGATACCCAATTCTAAGTGGTTGACACCCTAGTACTAAGTATTTTGGTTGTGGGTAGACAGTGATCAATTCTGTCCTTCCATTTTGATATAGCCCTAACCCATTGTGCCCATCATAGCCTTCCTTTTGAATTATCATAAAGCCTTTGCCATACTTATCCTTAGCTATTCGAATAGATGAGGAGGGGTATTCATGTTCTTCTTGATATAACCAGGAATCACCATGATCCACAATTTCTTCACTTAATTCTCCCCATTTGGTCAATGTCATTGTAGGGGGAACTTGAAACGTGACCACTAACTACCTTCTATCTTCCATGGGTAGGCCATATGCCTTCGATGGAATCAGTTGGCTGACACATTATAATGCCTTTATATTATATTCACCACAACCCTTGTCGTGGATCTTGATTTTAGGAGTGGATGATGGTGGTTTGAATGAAATGGACTTAGTGAGACATGATGGGTCAACGTATTGGGATAGAGTGGATGATGAAGCCTCTTGGTTAATAGGGACTTGTCATTGTGGAAGGTCCCTTAGGCTTGTACAATATTGGAAAGGATCTGGATCACCATCAGTAGTGATCTCTATGCCATTATACGGGAACTTAAGACATTGGTGGTATGTTGAAGGGATGACTCTCATTGCGTGTATCCAAGGTCTACCTAACAACAAGTTATATGGTAGGGTCAGATCCAAGACTTGGAAGCTAGTGTTCATGATTGCTGGGCCAATTCTGATAGGGAGCATCATGAATCTTTTGGATGACCTTTCCTCCTCATCATCATACGCCTTGATGACTATACTCTTAGAAGTGTCTACATAGTCTTTTGAGAATCCTAATGCCCTAACCAATTTTAGGGTACACAGGTTCAAACCTACGCCTTCATCTACCAAGAATCATCTGACTTTGGTTTGATGGACTAGGAGTTCAAGATGTAATGGGTCATTGTGATCAAAATCTTTGGTGGAGTAGTCTTGTTGGGAAAATGTGGCATGACATGAGCTAGTCAAATATCCTACCATTTCCTTGAAGCGATTGACATCCAAGTCCATGGGAACAGTAGTGTTCTATAATGCTTTGTCAAGTATGGCTCGGTGTTCTGGTGACAAAGTCAATAGTTCCAAGATAGATATTTGTGCAGGAGTTTTTCTCAATTTATCGATAAGATTGTATCTATACTTGGGCCTCTCTGTAGGTGGTTCAGAAGATGGACCTGGAATAACTATTTTAGTCCTGCATGTATTCACATTACATTTTGGCTGCTTTTTGATAATGATGGTATCAACATATTCATGTGCGGTTTGGAGGATATATATGGTCTTTCCTTTCCCATAGTCATATTTGGAGTTGGTGTAATTGGCAGAGGGACTTTTCTTGGTTCCCGAACCAGAGGCATTTCCTTTTGGGTGGTCATGTAAAGGGTCTGTTAAAACCTTATGATCACTATTTTTAGTATTTTTTTGTCCGTTTACCTCTATGGATCTATTTTCAACAAAATCTTCAATGATATTCTTTAATTGGCGACATTGTTGGAGGTTGTGCCCTTTCATTCAATGATAGTCACACAAAGTGTTATCGTCCCACCATGAAGGTTTGAACTGTCTAGGATCATACTCTCTTGGTTCCAAATGTTTGATAATATTATGTTTGACCAATTCTTTGAAGACCACCTCGATTGGTTGCCCCAAAGGTGTAAACTATCACGTAGGAAACCTCCTTTGGTGTCTTTGTTATGATTTATAGACATAGTTAGCCATTTGATCAAGAGTGTTCATCATGTCTTCATGTTGGTTGTATCCTCTAAGGGTCAAAACCAGTCCAATATGTATGTGCTTAGCATCAACTATGCCGTCATTCGTGACATTCTTGTTCCTAGACCAGAACTTGTTTCTATCATTCGAAATGTTTGGATGTTGGACAATTGGGCTCTTGTCGGGTACTTTGATTTTTCCTTTGTCAATAAGGCCCTTTTCAAGGATGATCCCATTTTGTACCAAGTCAAGGAATGAAGTGCAATAGTGTACCCGTAAGTCACCTCTCAGTTTGGGGTTGATATTTTTGAGGGATATTTTTGAGGAAGATAGTGACCTTTTGTTTTTCAGGTATTTCGACGAGACAATGGCTAGCTAGACTTCTCCATCTTTGGAAGAAAGTGATGAACGTCTTGCCATATTCTTGTGTCATGTGGCACAAGGTTGCTATGGTTATTTCGTTGTCTGTGTTAAAGGCAAAATGTTCGACAAAATTCTTAGCCAATTCACTCCAAGATTGTATACCATATGGCAATTTAGAAAACCATTTCAATGCTATCCCTATGAGGGTTCGTAGGAATAGGCGCATCAAGTAAGTGGGGTCATATGATATGTCCATGCATGTCATTGAGAATTCTCTAATATGTTCTAAAGGATTCTTCCTCCCAGTATACTTAGGAAAATTTGGTATAATGTATCCATGGGGGAAAGGTGTCATATAGAGTGCTTTGTCGAATGGACATGGACATAGGTCTTGTGCTGATATAGTTTGTTTGCTTGACATAGACATGTCATCCATCTTTTGTTTTAGAGTCTGCATTTGGTTTTGAAGGATGTCGACTTGTGTCAAGGACATGGTGTTCATGTTATTCGGATCAATGTAGGTATTCTGATACACCATGTTTTGTGATGGGTTATGATTGGGTGAGGGAATATATCCTGTCAAAATATTTTGATTCGGGATAGGGATATTCCTTGTCTAAATGGTCTGAGTTGGTATCAGAATGCTTCCTGTCCGAATTATCTGATTTGGTATAGGGATGCTTCCTGTCTGAATTATTTTGGTTTGGTATAGGTATATTCCCACCAACTTTGGATCTCTTACTAGTAGGGTTGGTGCCAAAGGATGTTGCTCCTGCAGTTAATTGTAAACCTTGTGTTATGTTGAAAGGGGTTGTGTTTACAATTGATGATGTTTGTGTTGGTATACTTGTTGGTATCATTGCGGTTATTTGGGTAATAGATATAGTTAATGTCACAGTTTGTGTTGGTTGAGTTTACTGTGTTTGCAAAGTATGAATATCAAATATTGGTGGTAGTGAGGCACCTTATACTAGCAACTTTTCTAGATAGTGTTAAGGATCATTTAGCAAACATTCATCCATGAAGGATGCAACCTCAGGATCTTGAACTGCTGCATCTATGTCTTCTATGTAAATATGACCATGTGTGTCTCTAGTGACATGTTTTTCTAGCAAAGGCTGGTGTGGTCATTTACTTCCTAACGGTTGGTTTCCGAATAGATTGATGAATTCATTGGGGTATGTCATTGCTTTGTGTCTCTTTTGGGATCTTGTTTCGACCTTGAAATTTTTTCTCAAAATGGGTAATGCAGACTTTGCCTAAAACTAATATGATTTATGCCTATGTTTTTTGATTTTTTTGACACTAAATGACATTGCTAAAATGGTTCTAAAAAGATGTATACTAAGATGACGTATGATATTATGGACAATATGAAAAATCTCGAGTAAATTATGATGATAAATGAGTCTAAGATGAGGATAACCTACCACCTAATGCAGTAAATGCATGCAAAGATTTGTTTCTGACCAAGGAACCTGATTGGATCACAAGGTCAGTTGATAAGGTGAATTTTTCAAACTAGACTATTGAGCTGAAAAGATCCTCTAAATGGGACTAAAGTGACAAGGTTCAATGATTGTGACAAATCGAAACATGAACATTTCCAATGATGAGGAAAGTTATCTCTATTCAACAATATGCAATTTCCTAGGAAGTATCTATATGCATGCAACTTAGGATGACTATGACTAAGATGTTGATTGTGACTAAGACATATATGACACCTAATGATGCAAGGTTTTGAGCAAAACTTTCAGTTTCTATCCAAGGTTGATCTTAAGAACCTAAATAAAATAATGACAATGATGTTTTAGACTCAGCTCGTGATTTTTGATGTTTTCTGTTGACAAGAAAATGCGGTTTACCAAACAGTTGTAATTCAAAATCTGACAGATGCAGGTTTTTGATAGTGCATGTGGTGTTTCTGACAGTTACGATTTTCTCTATGACAAATGCGGTTTACTGGCACACATGCAACTCGAAAACTGACAGATGCAGTTTTTAAATACACATGCGGCTCGAAAACTAATAGATGCAGTTGGCATGCACACATGCAACTCAGAATATGACAATTGCGACTCGTGATATGCAGACTATGAAAATTGAACATTTTGACAAACATATGTGGCTTTTCCCCTAATAGATGTGACTCACTAATACACATGTGGCGATTAAACAGACAAACGTGACTCGATTTTCTCCAAAATTGAAATTTTTCGGAAAGTTATTGACTAACTTTTGGTTGTTTGATCAAGATTTTGACGAATACAACAAAGAACAAACACAACAATCAATTAATTTTCAGTTTTTATGATATAAGGACTGTTAAGCCTCAAAAACATGTACAACCTAGGCTTTTAGGACAATACTTGTTGAATTTTTATTTAGATTTCTCTAGCTACACATATTTATGGTTAATGACTAGTAGCTTGAACCCACTGGCTCCCCTCCATGACAGTCACTTATACAGGGCAGCCAAGCTACTGTATCCATGAAACTCCCATGGCATACATTTCATTTCCACACATAAATCATAAGAATGTAAGACGACTTCACAGGGCCGACCCTGCTACACCAACAAGTAGGTAGGATTTTCATAACACTACAACAAGGTTTTTAATAAGGGCATTCTGTTCATGGGACACTATCCAACATCGGCAAGAGTCCATTTTTTTCCATCTCATCAAAATAGTGCGCATGATTCATGGGCTTTCCCAAAGAATCCTCTTTTATATACCGGCTGAAAGTCGCTTGGCTTTAGTGTGCTACCAGTCTGAGTCGTCTTGGGGTGAGTAATTTTTCCCACCAGGATAGGCCCAAGTTCTAGAGTCAGCAATCTCTTACACCCAGGATTGCATGACTGCGCAAGGGGAGAGGATACTTCGGTGTATTGAATCGTAAGGGTTATAGATACGTGCAAAGCACCAAACAAAGAAGACAGTGGTTCTTTTTAATCTAAATGACAATTTTCTATCTATCAATCAGAAAATTCATTTCAATCCCACATGCCAATTACCTATCTAGCAAAAAAAATCTTGCTTAAATAAATAAATCAACATAATGGCATTAGGTCCTACATGCAAATTTATCAGTAGTTCATTGTTCTTCAACTTTCATCCTACAAAAAATTATGTTTGGTTTTAAACGTCTTCAAAGTTTTTTCCTGCAAACACTATGTTATTCCCCTAAACACAACTGAAACAAACATTAGCGAAAATCCAAACAACCCAAAAAGCGGAAACTGAAAAATATGGATGTACGGAAATGACTAAAAAAAAGGGAAAATTATTACCGAGCAGATGCGGCTTTTGGAGCCACAGATGTCGTTCGACTATTGATAGGCGGATGTGGTTCACGAATTTTGTTGACAGGCAGATGCGGTTCGTGACTTCACAGATGCGGCTTTTTATGACAGATGCGTCACTTTTTTTCACAGATGCAGTTCGTGGATACAGATGTGTCGTTTTGTGGAATAGATGCGGTGCACCATACAAAAAACCTGCAAAAAAAAAAAAAAAGAAAACGAAAAAATGGAAGGACGAAAATATGGACGAATTTTGAAGCGTGTTTCATGTTGGGTTCACCAAATGTAACATGATAGATTTTTCTACAAGCTAGAATAACAAAGTTAAATCTTAATCTAAATAATAATCTAAAATCTAATACAAAAGAACGAGGAAATAAACTAAACTAATAAAACCAAAATGATCTCACCGAATATGTGTTCATCCCTTCGAATTATCTTTATTTCTCTTCTCCATTTTTCCTTTTCAGTATTCTTGCCCTCAGATTTATGTGTTTGAATGCAAGTATAGCTTTTTCGAGTGTCTAAGCAAAATATCAAAGTTGAATCTCTTCTCAAAAGTATGTGATTTCAAGAGAATGAATAATGATTATGACAGGCCATTTAATAGATTTTGTTTTTTCGAATGATCAACTCAGATTGAAAGAGAGATCAATGGATGAGATTGATGAATGACATGCGATATGATTTCTGTCAGATAGAACGTGAGTTAGAATGCTAGTTAGAACACGAGTTCATAAAAGACTATAGATAGAACAAGATCTTAACCTTCAGTTAAGAATCTTCAAAAATAGAATAAACAGACTTTGAATGTCAAAGACAAAGTTAGAAGTTGAAGAATAATGCATTCAAATGCAAACATGAGTTAATTAATTAAATAAAGATATTTAATTAATAAACACATCATGCATATGAGTTGGAACTAGTTGTGACAGAGAGTCCTCTCACAAAAACAATTAGATGTTGAATCCGGAGATAACTAGAGAACTAAAAATAGATCTCGAGTCAGAAGGTGAGTGAATGAATTAGATAATTGAATGATAGATGAATGTGACATAAATAATTAAATATGAATTAAATGCTAATTTAATTAAACATTCTAAAATAAGAGACTTTAATTAAATAAATAAAGATAATTTATTTAATTGACTTTTGAAAAGGATAATATGAATAATTAAATAATAAATATTTAATTGTAGATAAAGGGGGTTAAATTGAATAATTAAATAAAGATTTTTAATTATAGTTGGAAAATTATGATAAAGGGGTAATTAAATAATAAATTATTTAATTGATAGATAAAGAAGGAATAATTAATTAGTTCACAACATAATTAAATAAATATGATTTATTTAATTAACCAAGTTGAATAAAGATTAATAATGAATTAATTACAAAGGGGTATTTAATTAATAGAGGAAATATGCGTTAAAAAGGTTAATTAAATAATAAACATTATTTAATCAAGACCATAGACTCTAGTAAATTATGTCGAATACGTACTAGTAGGCCTAGACCAATTTTCGGTGTCTACAACTCCTAGTCATTGGATTGCTTGATACCAACATATCCTTATTTATTAAAGCATTATAACAAATAAGGGAGATGTTGGGAGATGAATGGAGACTAGGTAAGGTAGTAACAATTATTTTAGCTTCATGGGTTGTAATGTCTTTGCAAGGGCGAGGAGGAGAAAGACAAGAAATACCATCATGATCTTCAATGATTGTGTCTTATTTCCACAAGATATCTCAATCACCAATGTGAGAGATATCAGGAGAAGAAAAATTATGATTATCAGGATTATCGATGTTTGCATCCTCTTATAGAAAAGATTTAGTGGATGAGTGAGCAGAGGTGAATTTTTCAAGGGATTCATCTAACATGTCCAAGTCATCACTACTAAAGGGCTAAAGAAGGGTGTGAGTGGGTGCTTGTGATGTTGTTAAACTATTGTTTTTGTTTTGTAATGAATTTGATCGAAATGATCTAGGAACTAATGTAGAAAAAGAAAATTGAAAAATTATAATTGCCATGAATGTAAAAAATTCTTATTTCTAATAATTTGAATGTAATATAAGCTATGCAAACTTACAATGAATGTAAATACATAGGATGAAATGCAACTTTCTGATTTTAAACAATGTAATTTACTAATTGTACTGAAAAGAAAATGTTGTGAATGAAAAATGAAATTTAATAAATAAATGAAATGGGATATTTTATGCTAGATTTAATGAAATGGATGCTACAGAAAACTCAACCAATTGATACAAATAGATAATGGGAGAAAATAGAAGCCTAAAAATAGATTTTTCAACTTTGTAAAAGGTTTTTTCAGAGGCCTAAAGGGACTAGGTCAGCAAAGATGGCGACTTAGTTATCCTAGGGATTTTTTTTGAGATTTTACATAACATTTTGAGGGATCCAAGTGGTTTATGTACGGGGTGATGTAGATATAACATGAAAATGTAAAATTTCAGAAGCTTTTGAATGTTTTAAGATGCAAAAGATGCAACATATATGCACTTTCACTAAATGAAAAATTTGAAACCCTAGAATGCAAATTATACAACACAAAATGAAATACTATGTGAACCTAGAATGGTGATGAAGATTTTGGCACCCTAATGCTTTCTAACAATTCTAGGTTTTTCACCTAAAAGGAGAAAGAAGTAGGCCAAAATGCATAGATTACATTCAAAGATAAGGGGTTTAAGGGTGTATGAAGGTGTGTGGTATGTGATATGGGATGCCCTAAATTATATAAAATGAAAATAGAAATTAATTATTAATGTAAAACTACCAAAATAAACTATGCTAGAAAACACATTGTGATATGCAAGAATTAAATTAAACAACGTATGAAATCTTATGAAACAAGATAAAAAACTATAAAAATAGAAATATGCACCTAGAAAACGGCAATGGCTGAAGTGGAGACTATAGATGTCCCAATTTTTTTGCAAAATCTCACTTTTTTATTTGGTGGGACACTTGTGCCATGTTGGGCGATCTAGTCCTTTCTTGAGGTGATTTCAAAAAATTGCTTTGGGGTCTGTTTTAGCTAAATGGGTATTTGGATCCACAAAAATATCTAAAAAATAAGCACAAAGGGGCTAGGTCACCAAAACTTGTGGGAGTGTCCCTTTTTCCTTTTCAGAAGATTCAAAGGGGGAATCTATAGACCTCAACCTCCACTTCTGCTCCTCCAACTGTTCAAACCAAAAACCTTGATTTTAGGCCTATAGGTGTCTTTTGTGGATTTTTTTCCTTAGTTTTCATGGAGATACTCTAACAAGTCTTCAACCCATCCTTGAATGATTTCCAAACCTATAAAATACCTAAATCTACAAAAACACACAAAGAAAGAAGAATAAATGTTGATTGTTAGAGTATAGGGGTTTGCCTTGGTCAAACCACATTTTAGATGATCAAATTAAATGGAGAAATAAAGTAATGGAACATGAAATGATGGAGCTAATACCGTGCCATGATTCATAATCTTGTGTTGTTTCAAAAATCAGCCCTTGAATATCTTGGAGAGATGTATTAATGACTTAGTATGCATAAACCCTAACTTTCTTGAGAAGAGTGGTGAATGAAGAGTTGAGAGTGAATGAGAGAGTAGTGAATAATGAGTGTTTAATAATGAATCTGATGAAGAATTAGTTTTTTTAGGGTTATTTATGAGAAATCCACCTAAAACACTCATTATTAGATTCTTAAGGCTGGCATGGAGTCTAAATAAACTAAAACCCTAAATTTTCCCATTCAAAACCTCAAAAATAGCTCCAATGGGACTAGGTCACCACCTTGGGTGACCTAGTCCACCTGTATAGGACTAATTCACCTAGATGGGCGACCTAGTCCCACATGGGCCCTTTTGCTAGTTGTATTATTCGAGAGCGAAGAAATCAGGTTTGTATGCTGATTTTATCAAACATTTGATCAAATTGAGCCTTGGGATGCATAATAAAGAGTTATAGGGGACTATAAATGATAATGTAAAGGGGTAATTAGAGGTCCAAAATCCATAGGAAAGGGTCCAAATGAGTGAAAAGTGTCAAGGCTACAATATTTGGTGACAAGAGGAATTGGTTTGAACCATATTAGTTTTCCTAATTTTTTCTCTAAATTTGGTTAGAGAAATAATCTCATGTCTATTTTCCCAAAAAGATAGTTGCAGAGTGGCATCAAGGAAACATTCTACATTCCACTATAAAAGTGCCAATAATCATATGGATGGGGAACTAAGATAAATCAAGAACCATGTACATTCTACCCAAATTTAATAAGGAAAGGATCAAGTTCTCGAAAGGTATGGATAAAAAATATCACCAAGAGAAATAATCTAATTTCACCTCTTTAGTGTTAGGGTAGATCCAAAAATTGCTCCACATTCCTCCACAAGAGAATATCTCAGGGTATGGATCATAAAATAAATTCTTAAAATACATGTGCACATCATATGATCCATAACTCGTGAAGAATGAATTGTGTTATAAAAAAATACTAATGTCAAAAGATGATCATGCTAAGCCCTCAACAGCTAATCCCTAAAGTGAATTAAGTGGGCCACCTCTGGAACGTGTGATGCTAATTATGAATGGTGGTTCCATGGTTGTACCACTCAAGGCCATGATCATGTAGACACTAAAAATTGGTCTAGGCTAGTGACACCATTTCTGACATAGTCCTCATATTTGTTAGTGTAATTAATTAATTATTACACTAGCATAAGTTAATTTAGGTTTTAATTAATCATATTAGTCCTAAGTTGCATTTAATCATTTAATAAAGTTGTTGAGATAATATTCCCTTCTAGAAGATGAGTTGTCTTTTCTAGAACTTATCTCCATCTTGTTATCATTCCCTAGGTAGTTGGTTAGGGTTTCTTGTTGTCACATGAAGTGTGATTTGAACACTTGGCAACATCCTTTTCATTTTAGGTTTAGCACTTGCCTATATAATCAGGCATATGTACTTTTTGTAATACATCCATCTATCAATCAATCAATACTTTCTTTGTGGTTGAATATTTCTTCAAACCCTTGTTTGTTTTTTCCATCCATTCTCTTCCTTGTGATAGGTATCCATTTGTATGCGGGTGATCTTGGAGTCTGAAGTTGGTTTTGACAACTTCTACATGGTATCAGAGCTTTCCTGCTGCATGCCTATTCTTGTTTAAAGAGTTCGGAGCTATTTGGAGGTATAAGTGTTTGTTGCATGTCATTTTTTATTGGAGTTTTCATCATATTTGCTTCAAAAATTCAGTTTTCACTCATTTGCAGGAAAAATGATTTTTGGGTTTTGTAGCCAGTGTCGAAATCTGAACTGGGTATCTTTTAGATTTTGCATATCTTAGACAGATCTAAAGAAAATCACATTTGAGAAAGTGGCGTGCATCATTTTTCTCCTAGCTGAAGGTTTAAAAAAATCAATTTTTCATCTTTTGCTTGTTGGATCAAAAAACAATTTTTGGGTTTTGTTTCTAGTATCAAAATATTTCAGGGTTTTTATTTTTGTCTACAAACAATGAGTAGATTTTCCAGAAATCAAGTTAGAAATAAACATTTTTTACGAGAAAATTCGTTTCCTGCAAGCTAAATTCAGTTTTTGAAAAATTCATAACTTTTGGCCACGGTGTCCGTTTTTGGCAAATGAGATATTGACGGAAAGCTTGTTTCGAGCACTTCACAATGGTGTAGGCCATTTTTTTTAGATTTGGTCATCTATACAAATTTGAGGTTATTTTTCATCATGGAGACAGATGTAAACATTGGTTTGTGCATGCACTCTTTTTTGTTTGCATGTAGTAGGTTTGTATTTTGTTTTTAATTTATGCATATTTAGGCATTCTCTCATTTTTCAATCATTGGGTATTGTAATAAATGAACTGATATAAAGTTCCATTAGGGAGGTTTCTTGCATAATAATCTAATTAGAGTGTGCATGCACTTTGATCTTCATTGTGTTTTGATGACAACTCGCATGGGCTGTAATCTGGTTTCTTAGTTTCTTTTGGCCACTATTTTGTCTTAGTTTGACACATATTAGATTCATATCGGTTCACACTTTAGATTGAGAGCCTATGGTTAATGATCTGCATTAGATCCATCTCAGTTTGAGGGCCACTAAATTTGTGGTTAACATTCCTGAGTCTTTATGGTACTTTTTCCCATGGAAAAGTTTTAGTCTCAGTTTGACATCGGCATTGAGATTCACGACTTCTAGATTCTGTCATCATCTTTTCATCTACTGTTGCTTTATGGATTCCAAGGTTGTTCTAGTTTGGTGTTTGCGAGTGTTTCGTGGCATCGGGTCTGCTGTTGCATTATTATGATTCTGATATGGTTTCTTGTAGATAGAAGTATCTTTCCTTGCTTGCCGGATTGCGGTTCTAGTGTTACTCCATAGTGTTCTTCCAGTGCTTCTTTGCTATAGTCATCTCATTGTAGGGGGGTTGTCCCACTGGGTTTCTTTCTCTACCTCATTATTGCATTTGTACATGGGTACCTGATCAGGCCTTGTTGCTGGGACCCATTCATGTTTTCTTGCATTCATCTTAGTTTTAGGTGCATGCTTATCTAGTCTCCCTAAGTTGCACTTATGGGGGGTGTTAGTGTAATTAATTAATTATTACACTAGCATAAGTTAATTTAGGTTTTAATTAATCATATTAGTTCTAAGTTGCATTTAATCATTTAATAAAGTTGTTGAGATAAGATTCCCTTCTAGAAGATGAGTTGTCTTTTCTAGAACTTATCTCCATCTTGTTATCATTCCCTAGGTAGTTGGTTAGGGTTTCTTGTTGTCACATGAAGTGTGATTTGAACACTTGGCAACATCTTTTTTGTTTTAGGTTTAGCACTTGCCTATATAATCAGGCATATGTACTCTTTGTAATATATCCATCTATCAATCAATCAATACTTTCTTTGTGGTTGAATATTTCTTCAAACCCTTGTTTTTTTTTTCCATCCATTCTCTTCCTTGTGACAGGTATCCATTTGTATGTAGGTGATCTTGGAGTCTGAAGTTGGTTTTGACAACTTCTACAATATTCATAGTCATGATCAAATACTATTGATTATTTAATTACTTTCTAAAGTCACCTTTCTTCTATTAATTAAATAAATTTAATTATTTAATTAATTCATGATGACCTTTCTTGATTAATTAAATAAATATTACTTATTTAATTATGTCACTAATTAATTAATCCCTTTTCTAAATTAAATAACTTATTATTTAACTTATCCTTTTATCACAATTTTTAGACTATAATTACATATTCATTTCAAATTATTTAATTATTCAATAACCTTTTCGACAGTCAATTAAATAAGTCTTTATTTATTTAATTACAACTCTAAATTTTGAATGTTGAATTAAATAATCATTTAATTCATAAATATTGTAATTCTTCAAATATTCCTCTGATTAGATAATTGCTTAGTTATCTTAGTATTCACATACCACTTAAGTCGAGATATAATTCATTAGTCAGTTATCTAATGATTTATTCCTAACAAACTAATCTTTTTCTTTAATCAGTTAATCTTATTCTTTTGCGTGCAAGTTATTATTAATTAAATAACTTTATTCAATTAAATATTTCATTTCTGCATTCAAACATAATGTTTCTACTTTATCTTTCACACACAATCTCTATTCTTCCAAATTTTGAATAGTCTCAACACTGGATTAAATTATTATTTAATTTAATCTCTATCAAGCAAAACTCATCACTCACATGTAACTGAACATAACTCTATCGCATGGCATGTCTTTAATCTCAATCGTCAATCTCTCTTTTGAATCAAAGCCAATCATTCAAAAATTAATTTTCTATAAATTGACCTGACCTTTGTCATTGTCCCTCCTCTCGAAATCTTTATACTTAAGGAAGCTTATAATTTTCAATATTTTTCTAAGTCAATAGTCAATATGCCATAATTTCACGCTTAAGAAATCTGAGGGAAACTATCGCACAAACTGAAAAATGGAGAAGTGTAAGTGAGATCAATCTTGTTTATAGTGTTTTATATTTAATTCTTCTTTGTTGTTAAATGTAGGATTAGATTAGTGTTATTATTTATTTTATTGCTTAACTATTTTTTTTGAGTCCTATTTCTAGTGTTAGATTTGGTGAGCCCGACATGAAGACACCATCTTCAAAACCTGTAGAGTCCTTTTTTTTAATTTTTGGAGGTACAAGTACATAACGACACATGTGTAGTACAAATCATTGTAATTGATTTTTCAAGATGCATATGGAATTTTGCAACACATATGTTATTCTACAATTCATCTACTCCGTTCTACAATGCATTTGACTAGTAAAACTGTGACACATCTGACTAGTAAACATTTATTTCCTTTTTTTATGAAATTCCATTTTTTCGTGTTTAATGTTTCACTTTTTTTGTACTAATTTCATGTGTTAGTCTATTTTAGGGGAGTGAAAATAGTTCTTGCAAGTTGATAAAGACATAAACTTAAACTACTGGCAATTTTTTTGCAGGACCAAATTCGAAGAAGATAAGGAAAAATAATAATTTGTTTCAGTAGATAAATAATTATCTTTTGGGCTTTAAAATGAATCGGTGTCTTTTGTGCTTGTTTATGTTTAGATTAGATCCTAATTCGGTAATAGAATTATCCTCTCCCCTTGTGCATTCATTTGATCCTGGGTGTAAGAGAAACTATTACTAACTCTATAAATTGGGCTTGCTTTGGTGGTTAAGAGTAACTAAGGTGACTCAAACCAATGATGAGATTTTTCACCAAGCTACTCCCAACCGGTATAGAAATTTTAATGTTGAGGAAACTCTAAATTATAGAAATCCCAGCAAACAAGCTATTGATTCCCTTAGTACCCTAGTGGTGCGTCAAAACCTATAGAGCATAACCTCCGTAGATTGGAATGATATTTCCTCTCGCATGGATTTTTGAATGGGTTTCCAAACTGAAAAGCCAACTTATTCTATTTTAAACCAAAAATATTATATTTGTTGGTGCAAGAGGTTAGACCTCTGAAATTGTCTCACAATATTACGGTTCAATAGTAGAGATAACAAGTTTTCCATGGGAGAGTCATGGGAACTGAAGCTTGGCTAACTCGAGAAGTGTGTTTCATGGAGGGGAGCTAGTGTGGTCAAGCTTCTAGTCATCCTCTTTGAATAAGCTTAGCTAGGGAAACCCAAGTGATAATTCATCAAGTATTGTCATTTCCAACCTTAGGATTGTACATATTTTCTAAATTTTAACATATTCATGTACATCGGACCTGAAATATATATTTTTTTTCTCTAAATTGCCAAAATTTGATCACGAAACAGAGTCAGTCGAAAAACCCAAGTCATCAAAAAAATGCATTTGTCAAAATGAGTCACATCTGATAAATATAAAACCACAACTATCATTTTCAGTCACATTTGTTAGCCAAAAAATCGCATTTTCCTATCAACAAACTAGTGCCCACTGACATAAATTTCTAAGTCACATATGTCATAGAGAGTCACATCTATTAAAAACTTAGCCACATCTATTATAGTGAGTCACATTTGCATGTCATCAAACTGAGACCAGATTTTACCATAAAAATTGCATCTAACCTATCGAAACA
Organism: Sequoiadendron giganteum; assembly: GCA_007115665.2. Taxonomy (NCBI): domain Eukaryota; kingdom Viridiplantae; phylum Streptophyta; class Pinopsida; order Cupressales; family Cupressaceae; genus Sequoiadendron; species Sequoiadendron giganteum. The sequence goes on along the minus strand of CM021101.1, from coordinate 253,995,617 downwards.
CATTTGTTAAATTCTATCACACATCTATAAAACAAAACTACATTTGTTTATCAACAAAAATCTAGAATTCACCATCACAATTTGAAACCAAATATGACTCATCTTAATCTTTGTTTTTCACAGTCAACCTTGGACATAAACCAAAATATTGCTCAAACTTTGCATTTTCCATCTTTTAGGTGTCAATTAATTTTAGTAATAGACCTCTTAGTTACAAAACTTAGTTGCATAGGCCAAGTTTCTTTGGTTTGGGTAAACCCATGCTTTGACAATTATTGTTATTGAACCTAGTCAATTTTCAACATTATCTTTTGTCCTACTTGTGAATCTTTCAAACTCATCAATCTAGTTTGGGATTTCAACTTATCATTTGGTCCTAGTCCTACATCAAGTTCCTAGACAAAGTAAAATTGTAGCCTTCGTTAATCTATACATGGTAGGTAACCTCCCTTTAGAATCATTTAGAGTCAATTACTTTAGAATTTTTCATATTGTCATCCTAGTATAACATCATTTTAGACATCCTTTATCTACCATAAAATACCAAAAAAGAATAGCAACATTCATTCATTATATCATCAAATCCCAGAAAAATAGACTAGATCATATCATTTTAGATGTAGTTTTGCATTAGCCCATTTTGAGCAACATTTTTCATGGTTAAAACAAGGCCTAAAAATAAACATAGAGAAATGGTTGATCCACATGATTTCATCAATCCCTTCTCGAACATACCATTAGGATCAATGAGACCTCACAAAGCCTTGCTTGGAAATTTTGTCACTAGAGACACACATGGATAGATTCAAGTAGAAGACACGGATGCCATTGTCAAAGACCCTAAATTCACATATTTTGTAGATGAATTTTTGGCACAAGATCCCTAGAGATATCTCACAAAATTATTAGTAAAAGGTTCTAGCTACCTCCAGGTTTGGAAATCCCAACACTGAAAGCTTCATCTACACAAGTGACACATACCATGACATTGAGTGTCTCTATACCTCAGATTATTGCAACCATATCATCTGTCATACCTACTCAAACTACCTCAACTTTTCATACAACACCATTTGGTATAGCACAGGGCCTACAACTTATTCTAGGTGCATCCTCATCAAACCCCTTAGTCACAAACAACAGATGTAAAAGACCAAAAATTGGTGTAAACATGACACAGGCTATACCCTAGACTAGCACCACAACTACTATTCTGCAAATAGGGGCAACACAAATAGGAAATATTCCTACACCAAATAATATTTTTCATAGAATATTATTTTAGGACATATTCCCACACCAAATGAAAATCCATAGCAAAATGTTGCATTTCAAAATAATTACATCGATCCTAGCAATGCAATCAACACATCTTTAACACAAGTAGATGTTCTGAAAAATCAGATGCAAGTTTTCCAACATAAAATGGATAGTATGTCAATGTCAGGAAAATGAACTATTTCAGTGCAAGATTTATTTCTATGTCCTTTTGACAAAGTGCTATACATGACACCTTTTCCACATAGATACATTATACCAAATTTTCCTAAGTATAATGGGAGGAGAAATCCTTTAGAGCACATTAGAGAATTTTCCACAACATGCATGGACATCTCGAATGACCCCACGTGCCTTATGAAACTTTTATCATGAAACCTTGTTGGAATAACATTGGAATGGCTCTCTAAACTTCCATATGACATAAGATCATGGGGTGAATTAGCTAAAAAAATTGTGGAACACTTTTCCTTCAGCATAGACAATAAAATTAGGATAGCTACCTTGTGTCACACCATGCAAGAAGATGGAGAAAAATTCACCACTTTCTTCTAGAGATGGATGAGTTTAGCTAGTTGTTGTCCTGTTGAGATACCAGAGGAACAAAAAGTCACAATATTTCTTGAAAATCTTCATCCAAAACTAAGAAGTGACTTGCAAGTACATTGTTGTACCTCTTTTATAGACTTAGTGAAAAAAAATTATAATCCTTGAGAAATCCCTCATTGACAAAGGGGAAATTAAGAAACCAGGTAGGAGTCCAGTTGTTCAACACCAAAATGCTCCCAACGATAGAAACACATTTTTGGTCTAAAAATAAAAATTTAACTAATGATGGTATTATTGATGCCAAGACCCTACATGTAGAACCTTTCGTCACACTTAGAGGTTACAACCCCTCTCAGGACATGCTTAATGATGCTAATCAAACCACCAAATTTGTCCAAAATTCACAATAACAACAACCACAGAGGAGATTTCCTAAACATGAGTTTACCCCCTTGGGGGAACCAATCAAGATAGTTTACAAAGAGCTTATTAAACATAAACTCATAAAACCTCTGGAGCCAGACTAGTATGATCTTGGACAGTTTAAACCCTCATGGTGGGATGACAATGCCTATTGTGAGAACCATAAAACTAAGGGACATAACCTACAAGGCCAACAACTAAATAACATCATACAATCTTTTGTTGAATATGGAACCATAGAATTTAATGGACAAAAACACACCAAAAACAATGATCACAAGGTCTTCATAGATCCATTACATGATCATGTAAAAGGAAAGGCCCCCAATTTAGGAACTAATACTAATGCCTCAACTAAATATGGAAATTCCAAGTATTACTATGGAAAAGGTATGATCATAAATCACATCTGAACTTCTAATGAAAATATCCATACCATTACCATAAAGAAGTATCTTGAATGTGTTGTCAATACACGTAGAACTAAGATAACCCTTCGAGGCCCTTCATTAGAGCCACCACCATAGTATTTGAAGCCTAAGTATAATTTACTTGACCATTTGGGGAAGACCCTAGCATAAATATCTATCTTATAACTATTGACCCTATCACCTAATCATTGAGCCATTCTAGACAAAGCCTTACAAAGCACAACTATCCCTACCAACTTAGATGTCAATCGCTTCAAAGAAATGGCAGGATACTTAACAAATTCCCCTCATGCCACATTCTCTCAACAAGATTATTCAACTGAGAAGACCAACCCTAATGATCCACTACACCTTGAATTTATTGTCCATCAAACCAAAGTTAGATGAGTTTTGGTAGACAGAGGAGCAAGGTTGAATCTTTGCACCTTGAAGTTGGTTAAGGAATTAGGTTTCTCAGAAGCATGCATGGACACCATGAAGAGTATAGTCATTAAGGCTTACAATGATGAGGAAAGATCATCTAAATGAGTTGTAACACTCCCTATTAGGATTGGCCCCACAATTATGGGCACTAGTTTCCATGTCTTGGATGTCACCCTTCCCTATAATCTTTTATTGGCTAGACCTTGGATACACGCTATGAATGTTGTACCTTCCATGTACCATTAGTGCCTTAAACTCCTATACAATGGCACCGAGATCACAATCACTGGTGACCCAAATCCTTTCCAATATTGCACAAGCCTATGTGAAATACTATAATGATAGGTGCCATTTAATCAAGAAGCTTCATCCTCCACCTTTTCCCTATACATTGATCCATCATCTATTTCCAAATCAATTTCATCACAACCACCATTATCTTCTCCTAAGGTCAAAATCCAAGATAAGGGCTATGTATAATATCACATGAAAGCATCCTATTGTGTAAGTTATCTAGTTCCTCCTAAGTCATACGGTTTACCCACAATAGATAGGAAACGGTCAATTGTCACAAGACATGTCCCTCCTATGATGAAATTCACAAAATGGGGAGATTTAAAGAAAGAATCTATGGACCAAGAAGATGTCACCTCTTGGTTATATAATGAAGACAATGAAAACCCTCCATCGTCTATTCAAATATTTAAAGATCAATATGGAAAGGCTTCATGATAATGCTAAAGGAAGGATATGATAGACATAATGGGTTAGGGTTACTTTAGGATGGAAGGACTTAACCAATCATTGTATCACAACAACCAAAAGGATTATGGATAGGGTTTCAATCGATTATAATTGGAATTCCTCATACTTCGTTACCATCACAAGAGGAAGTAAGTGCTTTTAAAGACATCGAGATATACCATGAACCATTTGACCCATTCTATTGTGACTCTCCTAACTTAAATGAATATGAATGTGATTCCCTTTCTTCCACCAGCATAATGGACCTCAATAAGTTATTTGGGGAACTTGAATAAATTCTAAATACCTCACCAAAATCAACTAAGTCTCCTCCTAAAAATTCCTTGTCAAAATAAGAATGGCTTAAGCTTTACTATTGGGAAACCCTTGATCCTGCCTCTTGGGAACCTAAGAAACCATCTTGTAATGACCTAGACCTAATAGTTATCCCAAATAAGAGTTTACCTATCCCTAGGAAAAAGAACAAAAAGGAGTTAGTCCAAAACTTCTATGACCATATCAACTAATCTATCCTTACCTTGTTAGCCTCCACATTTGATAACTCAGATGATGTGATGCCGCTTGTATCCCCATCTAATCAATTTGGATCAATAAGGCACACCAATCTTAGAAATATTCGAGAATGATGAAGTGATAGTTGAGTTCATGGGACTGCAAGAAGGCACACCTAGAGGCGATCATAAATTTGGATCTACCATAGAATTGGATAACATGAAATATTTTGTGGATTATGTTCACATCTCTAGTTGCAAAAATGAAAACAAAAAGAAAAAAATCAAAACGATGAAAATGACAAGTCCCTAGGTGAAAATTGAAAGACACCTTTTGTTAGAATCAAACATGCTCTGATACCATGTTATAATTGGCTATGGATGCTAATATCTATGGACCAAATGGAAAGCACAAAGAAGAGAGAATAATGTGACAAGAATAAATTGTATTCAATGTCAATGATATGAGAGTAATTGTACAAATGTAGTAGAGACCCTGTGGCTATATATCCAAGGTGAGAACATAGGAGTGTATAAGATTATGACAAGTGTCGTAATCTTATGACATGAGACAAAAATGAAAAGCTATCACTCCAGCTAAAGTGGAAAGTGATAATGTAATAACCACCACAAATAGTGGATCACCCATAAAAGGTGGAAACCTAATCACATGATATGTCCATGAAAGGTGGAAGTGATAAAGTAATAAGAAGATAAGTCCACCAAAGGTGGAAATTCTCCAACAACTCCTATGTGGTCCCTAAGTAAACTTAACTAAGGTGTAATTATGACCTAGGACAAGGTAAAACACATTTAATTACACCAACACCCCCCCTTAAGAGAAAATAGGGAGAATGTACACAAAAGAAAACAATGCGAGATGGGTCCCGACAACTAGGCCATGTTAGGTACCCATGTACAAATGCAATGCAATCTCTCACAAACAAAGTAAAGGAGAAAACCTAGTGGGACAAAACTCCTCCCCAAAAGAGAGATGAGATACAAAATATAAATTCTCTCAATGATGTATGAGAAGGTAAAAACCCCATGTGAGGAAAAAGATCCCCCATAAGAGAGAAGTATAAGAGAGACAAGGTAGCCCCCCATCAATGAGATAACTTGCTACAAAAGAAACACTGGAAGTATGTTGTGGAGTAGCACTAGAATCCTCAATTTGGCAACCAAGGAAGATACTTATATTTGATACTGAGACAATATGCGAGTCACAGATTGACTCAAGGTGGAATCATGATAAAGCAACAATAAACTTGATGCCAAGAAACACTGGAAAACTCACAAACTAGAACAACCCTAGAATCCATGAAGCAATAGTAGATGAATACATGATGCCCCTCATAAAAGGGAATGATATGTTGAAATAATCTAGAAGCTATGTGTCTCTCGATACCGATGCCAAACTGTGACTAAATCTGATCCATAGGAGCAAGTACCATGAAGATTCTGGAACATTAACCATAAAATGAATGGCCCTCAAATTGAGATGTGACCCGATGTGAATCTAATGTGATTCAATATCATTAACCATAGGTTCTCAATCTAAGATGTGAACCAATGCGAACCAAAATGTGTCAAGCTATGAGCAAGATGTGGCCAAAAGAAACAACAGAATCTAGATACAACTCATGTGAGTTTTCATCAATACAAAGATGAGATCAAAGTGCAACTACACTCTAATCATATTATTATGCAAGAAGCCCCCTCGATGGAACTTTATGTAAGTTCATTTATTACAATACCCCATGATTGTAAAAGGAGAACATTCAAAACATGCATAAAAAAATGAAAGAATGCAAACCTAATCCATACAAAAAAGGAAATAGTGCATGCATTGATGAATGCTCACATATTCCTCCGTGATGGAAAATAACCTCAAATTTGTGTAGATGACCAAAATTTTAAAAATGGCTTACACCACTATGAAGTGCTTGAAACTAACTTTCTGTTAATATCTCATTTGCCAAAAATGGACATTGTGGTCAAAAGTTATGATTTTTTCAAAAAAACTGAATTTAGCCTAGAGGAAATGGGTTTTCTAGCAAAAACATCTATTTCTAATTTGATTTCTGGAAAATCTACTAACTGTTTGTAAATGAAAACAAAAAACCAAAAATATTTTGATGCTAGAAACAAAACCCATAAATTGTTTTTTGATCCAACAAGGAGAAGATAATTTTTTATTTATTTTTACCTTCAACCAGGAGAAAAATGACTCCCGAGGATTTTTGGACTGTGCTTTTCTCTAGATATTTGCAAGATATGCAAAATCTAAAAGATACCTAGTTCATATTTCGATGCTGGCTACAAAACACACAAATCTTTTTTCCTGCAAATGAGCGAAAACTAGATTTTTGAAGCAAAAATGATGATGGCTCCAATAAAAAATGGCTTGTAACAAACCCTTGGTTGCCAAAAATGCAAATGGTGATCAAATTGAGTGAACCAAAAATCAAATCTGACTTTCTCAAGCCTCCTGGATGCAATGGTGAGCTCAAATTTGCACCAACAAGCTCCAATATGAACCTGCAATAAAAAAAACCAAAAATGGATCCTCTCCAAATCTGGTACCTCTCTTCAGAAAAAGACTCTCCAATGGCACCCAACCCACTCTGATACCATGTTAGAATCAAACATGCTCTGATACTATGTTAGAATTGGCTATGGATGCCAAGATCTATGGACCAAATGGAAAGCACAAGGAAGAGAGAATAATGTGACAAGAATAAATTGTATTCAATGTCAATGATATGAGAATGATTGTACAAATGTAGTAGAGACCCTTTGGTTATATAGTCAAGGTGAAAACATAGGAGTTCATAAGATTATAAAAATTGTCAAAATCTTATGACATGAGACAACAATTAAAATTATCACTCCACCTAAAGTGGAAAGTGATAATGTGATAACCGACACAAATAGTGGATCACCCACAAAAAGTGGAAACCTAATCACATGATATGTCCATGAAAGGTGGAAGTGATAAAGTAATAAGAAGATAAGTCCACCAAAGGTGGAAATTCTCCAGCAAATCCTATGTGGTCCCTAAGTAAACTTAACTAAGGTGTAATTATGACCTAGGACAAGGTACAACACATTTAATTACACGAACACCTTTGAACAAAAAAAATAGTAAAAATAAAGGGCACATCTAAGGGCAGAAAACTCTCTAAGGCACCCAAGGATGGAAGTTTGAAATTTCTCTCAGTTGCTCATGAAAATTCACCAATGTTAGTTGAATAGTTGGTTGAGATCAACATAAACATTGAAGAAAATCCTCGAGTAGTTTACATTTCCACATCTTTGACAAAGACACAACAACCAGAGTTTCGAGATGTCTTTACAAAAAGATAGATAAAATTTGCATGATCATATTCTGACATGCCTGGGCTAGATTCAGACCTCCTATTGCATCATCTACCATTACAAATAGGTGTTAAGCCCATCAAGAATAATTTAAGGAAAATGCATCCTCAAAATCACCTTACTAGTCAAAGCTAAACTTAATAAATTATTGAATGTAAGTTTCATCAGATCCATAGACTCTGTAGAATGGATTTCTAATCTTCTGTCAGTAACTAAACCATCTAGGGAATCCGTATTTGTACAGACTTCAGATATATCAACAAGGCATGTCCTAAGGATGACTTCCCTTTGTCAAACATTGACATGATAGTGGAACTTACAAGAGGATTTGAAATGTTATCCCTCATGGATGGTTTCTTCGGGTATGATCAAATCAAAATTGTAGTTGAAGACCAACACAAGAAAACTTTTACATGTCAATGGGGAACATATTATTGGAATGTCATGCCTTTTGGCCTCAAAAATATTGGAGCTACATATCAACGTGCAGTGATGACTATTTTCCATGACCTTGTACATACTCTCATGGAAGAATATTTGGATGATCTAATAGCCAAATCATGGAAAATTAAAAGTCTTAGACATGATATTGCAAAGACTATAAAATTACAAAGTAAGGCTAAATCCAAAAAAGTGTTTGTTTGGCATTAAATAAGGAAAAATTCTAGGATACATCATTTATAGACAAGGCATTGAAGTGGAGCCCAAAAAATTAAGAGCTATAATGGACATGCCTCCACCAAGCAACATCGGTGAGCTAAGAACACTACAAGGGAGACTACAGTCTATTAGACACTTCATAGTATAGTTAGCAGACAAGATACATCCATTCCAAAATTTTCTCAAAAAGGGGGTATTGTTTGTATGGACACCCATATTCCAAGAATCTCTTAAAAATATCAAGGATTATCTACTTACACCACCTGTGTTAATGTTTCCTATAGATACCTGACCCCTGATACTCTATATTTCAAAAACTCAATCAACACTAGGAGCCTTACTTGCACAAAATGATGAGAAATTTTATGAAAGGGTAGTATACTATATCATTTGTACTTTGGCGGATATGAACTAAACTATAGTAACATAGAATGTGTTTGTCTTGTAGTAGTTTTTTCTACTCAAAAACTTAGGCACTAAATGCTAAACAGCCAAACCATGTTGGTTGCCAAGATAGATCTGTTGAAATATGCCCTAAGTAAAGCAACACTAATAGGTTGATTGGCTAAATGGGTAATGAGACTTAGTGAATATGACATCCAGTATGTGGAAAGAAAAGCTATAAAAGGGGAAGTTATTGTTGATCAGTTGGAAGATGCCCCAATCAAGGCTAGGCATCCTCTAGTTGCAGATTTTCCTGATGAGTTCATCTTCACCATTGACAAAAGAGCCACATGGAAATTATACTTTGACAGACCGTCCCACACTAATCATGGTTTAGGAGTAGGTATATTATTTGTTACACCACATGGGGACACTATTCCTAAGTCATTAAGAATTTCTTTCCCTTGCACTAACAACATAGCGGGATATGAAACCCTCGTGATAGGACTAAAAAAGGTAGTCCAATGGAAGATTAAGAATTTACATGTTTATGGAGGCTCTCAACTGGTAGTCCGGAAAGTCAATGACGAGTATGAATCTAAAGATGAGAAACTTTCCCCATACAAGCGCATGGCAGAAATTTTTAACCAAAATTTTGATAACATCAAATTTCAACAAATACCCTGTATTCATAATAGGGTAACAGATGCTATGGAAACCATTTTTCCATTATTGGATATACCTAGCAACGTGCCTAAATTCGAGTTTTTGGTTGAACAAATTTTGGTCCCTACCTGTGAAGTACCAAATTCTATGATGGTGTGTACGATCGTTGGTCCTACTTCCCCCTAGTACAAGGACATATATGAATACCTCCATACCAAAATCCCACCCTTATACCCATTGAATAACCAACGTAGGAAATTTATCTGTAAGTCTTCCAAATATACGATCATCAGAGATACCTTTTATAAACATGCCTTAGATAATACCTTGGTGAGATGTATCGATGTTGAAGAGGCACAAGCAACCTTACATGTAGTACATGAGGGTATATGTGGATCCCATTCTAGTAGTCCAACCTTAGCTAGGAAGATTATGAGATTAGGCTATTATTGGCCTACAATGGAAAAGGACTCATATGTCTTCATCAAGAAATTTTGAGAGTGCCAGATACACGAAGATTTGATATATGCACCAGCATAGGAGCTCTGGTTGATAACTTCACCATGGCCTTTTTCCTAATGGGGACTTGATCTCATAGGTAAGATAAATCCTCCATCCTCCAATAGCCATAAGATCATCATTATCACAAATAAATACTTCACCAAGTGGATTGAGGCTATTCCTATGACCTACATTACCGAAACAGAAATTTCTAAGTTTATCCTTAATTACATCATTTTTCAGTATGGTGTCCCTCAATCCATCATCATGGATAATGGTCATCCATTCAAAAACCAATAATTTTGTTATCTTTGTGAAGAATTCCATATCCAACATAATTTTTCCACTCCTTATTATCCACGAGGTAATGACCAAGTAGAGGCATCTAATAAAACAATCATCAAAATCCTCAAAAATAATATCAATGATGTTGGTCATGACTGGCATTTACAACTCAATCCTACCTTATGGGCTTACCGCACAAGCATCCATACTCCCACCGGTGCCACTCCATATTCCATGGTATTTGGATTTGAAGCTATCTTACCTACTAATGTTGAGATTCCTTCCCTAATGGTATCTCTGAAAAGGTTAGATTGATGATGAAGAGTACCGTGTGTCAAGAATACATGAGTTAGAATTCCTAGATGAATGAAGAAAAAAGGCACTAGATCATCTTCAAGCATATCAAAACCGTCTTCATTGTAGCTATAACAAGAAATTTCTAAATTGAGATTTTGGCATTGGTGGCATGGTCTTAATGGAGAACCCAAAGAATCAAGCTAAAAGAGAGAAACCAGGCAAGTTTGAACCAAACTAATTAGGGCCTTATATTGTTACAGAAGATTCTAGATTAGGAGTGTATCAACTCTCAACCCTTGAAGGATAACCCCTCTTATCACCAATCAATGACCTTCATCTGAAGAGGTTCTATGCATAGCTTCTGAGAGTCTTGTCTTAATCATTATATATATAAATTGTTACCTTGATAAAAACCTAGCAAATAGGTATCTTTGTAACACCAAAAAAAGGATTAAAAAAATGAATAAAATAGTAAAAAGAAATAATTTGTCCAATAATCAAAACCACTTCGGTGGTGCTTTGAATAAGTACCATGGTGAAAACCTAGAAAAAATGCACCATGTGTAGTTGACCTCGCTCCTTCGTCTACCATCATTTCAATCAGAATTTTCCACCATCACCCATAATAAATGGTTGTCCTATCCATAAGTTGGAACAATTGACATCAAGTCCACTCCATCTCCCCACTCCATCACATAGGTCTTATATCTGACTAGGGGAAAATCCTTGACCTATGTTATTTGGACCTTGCACTTACTACCTCAACATTAGAAAATGTCCTAAAAAAAATCCAAAACATCATAAAATGTCTTGAAAAAATCCAAAAACATTGTAAAACTCCTATAAGAAAAAACAATCTAAACATGTCAAAAATCCCAAAAATAGAGTCAAAGTCAATTGTGTCAAGTCAGTCATAGACATAGTCGAACTACATTGCCTTTGTGATTGAACGTAGGAAATGCCATCTAGCGATGTGCCCCCGAGGCATTAGGTCTTTGTGTGTATAATGTATGCAAGTCCATCAATCAATGAGCCCTTGAGGCCACACTAGGTCAATCCATTAGGCTTTATCACATTCACTATCACACATGTCACATACAATCAAGTTGCATAAATATTTATCAATCATTTTTGTCAGTCAAAGTTAGTCGAACTACGAGGTCTCTACATGTACAACGTAGGTAAGGCCATCAATTGATGATCCCCCGAGGCCGCACTAGGTCAGTATTTTAGGGTACATTGTGTTAGTCAACATAACCTATACAATATAAAAATATACACACAACTATCAAAATATCAAGACAATTCACATATCAACAAGCCAAAAAATGTCAGCAATGTCATCAAGTCAAACCAAATAAATTTTCAATACAATCAAAATTATGTCTTATAAAAGATGTGTCCTTCGTGGCAACGAACATTATCAATCATCATAGCCTTATGCAACTTGTTACATCTACGAAATCAAAATCAATGTCTTATACGGTACATGTCTTTCTGAAACCAAGCTTCATCATGCTTTACATAGATAGCCACAAAAATCAAAACTAGACTCAACATCTTATACGGTATGTGTCATCCCTGACATCAGGCTTTGTCAAATAATCAAATTATAAAAAAAAAAGAAAAAATAGATCAAATTTTGGAAAATATTTTTATTTTCCTTTTTGAACATTCATGGCTTATTTGGTTTTATCTTTTAGGCTTTGTCTTTGATTTTGGTTAGTAGCTTTCTTGAGGATGTCCCATGAATGATTTAGAGAAGCAAGGATGTTTCAGGACTAGTTTTCTTTGACTGTTGTCTTTAGAATGTCTTTTAATTGGTTTTCAAGTCAGATTACTTGTTTCTTCAAGGATGTCCCATGAGGGATTTAGAGGAGAAATAATGTATCCTAACTTTGTGTTTTTTCTTTGATTGTTGTCTATGGTTTATCTTGGCAAAATGACTAGGGCAATTTTTCCCTTAGTATGAATTAGGAAACTCCTTGTCTACAACTGTCTATTTTTAGCAAGTGTATGACTCTATACACCTTGGTTTATCTCATATCATGGTGTTTATTATCCATTTGTGTCATTTAACACCCAATGATGATTCATGTAGGACCTATTATGTATTTGGCAAAGTATGAAGATTTCAAGATTCTCTTAACATCCATGTCTTCTATGCTACTACTTATCTTTTTTGTTCTAACATTTATTCTTTTCTACATCTTCACCACCCTTATCCATGTCCCTCTATCATTTTTTCCTTCATCTTCTAGTTCTCTCATCCATGTTGAGAGCACACTCATGTTCTTCAAACCCGCCTATCCTCTCAAGGGGGAATACCACTACCTCCTTGTCATTCTCCCTTTCACTGGGGCATATTTTTGATTAATTTTTCTTTAACACAATGCAATAAACAACACTATATCAGAGAGGGGCAAACTGTAGACACTAAAAAATTTTCTAGGCCTATGACACCATTTTTGACATAGTCCTCATATTCATAGTCATGATTAAACAATGTTAATTATTTAATTACTTTTTAAAGTCACCTTTCTTCTATTAATTAAATAACTTTAATTATTTAATTAATTCATGATGACCTTTCTTGATTAATTAAATAAATCTTATTTATTTAATTACGTCACTAATTAATTAATTCCTTTTCTAAATTAAATATTTAATTATTTAATTTATCCTTTTATCACATTTTTAGACTATAATTAAATATTCATTTTAAATTATTTAATTATTCAATAACCTTTTCAACAATCAATTAAACAAATCTTTATTTATTTAATTAAAACTCTAAATTTTAATGTTGAATTAAATAATCATTTAATTCATAAATATTGTTATTCTTCGAATATTCCTCTGATTAGATAATCAGTTAGTTATTTGAGTATTCACTTATCACTTAAGTTGAGATATAATTCTTCAGTCAGTGATCTCATGATTTATTCCTAGCAAATAGACCTTTATCTTTAATCAGTCAGTCTTATTCTTCTACGTGCAAGTTATTATTAATTAAATAACTTTATTTAATTAAATATTTCATTCATGCATTCAAACACAATGTTTTTACTTTATCTTTCACATACAATCTTGATTCTTCCAAATTTTGAATAGTCTCAACAAAAGATTAAATTATTATTTAATTTAATCTCTATCATGTAGACTTTATCACTCAAGGTTTAATTGAACATAACTCTATCACATGGCATGTCTTTAATCTCAATCATCAATCTCTCTTTTCAATTTGAGTTGATCATTCAAAAATATTTTTTTTATAAATTGACCCGACCTTTGTCATTATTCATCCTCTCAAAATATTTATAATTTAGGAAGCTTATAATATTTGATATTTTGCTAAGTCAATAGTCAATACGACATAATTGCATACTTAATAAATTTGAGGGCAACTATCCACAAATGACAAAATGGAGAAGTGTAATCGAGGTCATTTGAAGGAATATGCAGATGTTCAGTGAGATGAATCTTGTTTATAGTTTTTAATATTTATTTGTTCTTTGCTGATAAACGTAGGATTAGATTAGTGTTATTATTGCTTTTATTACTTAATTATCTTGTTTGAGTCTTATTTATAGCATTACAGATCAAATGCACATATTCAATGACTTCAAAAAGAAGATTCTTGGTATATTTGAGTTGAAGGATGAAGAAGAATATGTCAACAAGCTAGCCATGATCAATCATTATCACTCAGTAGATGACTATATAATGGGATTTCATAAAGTGGTGGTGATGGTTCACGAACTATTAGAAAAAGGATTTTGTACCTTTTCATTATAGACTCATTGAACCTCTTAGGGTATTTGTGAAATATTTTACACCAATCTCTTTACAAGAGGCTATTAAAAGGGCTCCAACCCTTGAGACATAAATTTCAAATAATGTGTTCTCCCACCCTTCTAAATCCAATACATGGAAGGCCATAAGGGTAGTTTTTAGAAAAGACCACTACATGATTCAACACCAACACACAAATATGTAACTTCTAATGTGGTGAAGAAGGTAGATTACGAGACTAATAATTAGGTTTGGAGGAAGAAAATTTGTTTCTCTTGCAGAGAGGCATCGGTTATGAGACAAAAATTCCTAAGCAAGGGGTAGTTCACTATATAGAAGTCCTTTTCAATAAAAAATAAGACTCAGATGGGTTGAAAGAGTTTCATGATCTGAAAGACACCCTTCTATGGGAGGAAGAAAAGGAGAAATAAAATGGTGGTATACTAGCATATCTATCTAGTGCACATAGATATCACTCTTTCAAGGTTCGGGGAGTCCCTGTTGGAAAATGAGTGACTATTTTGATTGATGGAAGAGCTATCGATAAATTCATTGATGAAGGATTTATGAATGGAAGAAGTCTAAACATGAAATTTTTTGAATGTTTGATTGTCATTGTGGTGGATGGGTATAAGTTACCCTATAGGGAGAAATTCCAAAATTTGGACATAATATTTAGAAATCACAAGGTTTTTGATGACTCCTATGTTATTGGTTTGGGTTAAATTGATGTAATTTTGGGTGTACAGTGGCTACATTCATTGTGTGAGTATACTAAAAACTACCAAACAATGGAACTCAAGTTCAAATATGATGGGAAGGATGTGGTTCTAAAGGGAATGGCTAATGGAGGTATACAAGTAGTATCAACTAGGAGATTGGAAAGGATTTTATAGAAGAGGCGAGATGCTTGGACTACTAGTTGTTTGGTGATTTCAAAGTACTCTTTTGAAGGTAAGAATGTTCAACGTCACATTAATATACAAAATATTTTGAATAATCATAGTTTGGTTTTCAATGATATGCCTCCCAGATTGCCACTAGATAGAGGTTTCCATCATATCATAGAACTTCAATTGAGATCAAAGATGATTATGACCACTCTTTACATCCATCCTTAGATGTACAAGGAGGAGATAGAGAAATAAATAAAGGATTTTTTGGATATGAGCTACATCAAGCCAATCTCTAGTCCTTTCACATGTTCTATGATGTTGATAAAGAAGAAGGATGGAACTTTGCAGATGTATGTAGACTACCTAGCATTAAACAAGAACATTAAGAATTGATAACCCATACTATAGACAAATGAAGTAATTCATGAGATACATGGTGCGGTGTAATTTTTAAATATTGATTTAAGGTTCGGATACCACTAGATCTACATGAGGGAAGAAGATGTATAGAAGATTACTTTTTGATGTCACTATGGAAATTTTGAGTTCTTGGTTGTGCCCTTTGGTCTCACTAATTATTTGGCAACTTTCCAATCATGCATGAATCATGTTTTTGGTAAGAATTTTAGGAAGTTTGTGTAGGTTTCTTTGATGATATTTTTATCTATAGAAAAACATGGGAACAACATTTGAAGCATTTGGATATAGTCTTCAAAATTATATAACAACGGTCTCTCTTTGTAAAGATGTCCAAATGTGAGTTTGGGTCTACAAAGATATTATATTTGGGACATGTAATAAGTGCTAAAGGATTTTAGGTTGATTAATAGATGATATAATCTATTCTAGAATGCCCACCTCCTATAAAATTGCCTCTACTAAGTGGTTTATTTGGATTTTGTAGCTATTATCAAAGGTTTCTTAGAGGATTTTCTTAGTCTATGGCACCTCTCACCAATCTAACTAAAGAATGGGCCTTTGAATGGATAGTGAAGAGAAAATTACCATTGAGAAGATAAAAGAGGTAATGAGTTCTTATCTAGTTCTTTTAATCCTGATTTCTCACTTCCACTTGTTATAGAATGTGGTGCTTTTGGTGAAGGAATTGGAGTTTTTTATCTCTTAGAGAGGAAAAACCATATAGTTTTAAAGTAGAAAACTAAGAGCCAATAAAATAGGGTATTTTATATATGGAAAATAGATTTTAGCCATAATGCATCCCTTGGAAAAGTTCTAGCAATACCTTATGTTGGGAAGATTTGTGGTCAAATCAAATCACAATAGATTGAAATTATTCCTCATCGAACAAAATTTGAATGATAGGTAGTAGAAATGGGTAAATAAATTCAATAATGGGTGATCCCACAATAGTGGTTTACAATTTTTGGCCAAACTCGATACTGCAATTATTATTTTTAACTAAATCTTCATATTCGGGAACCTATAGTGGCTAAACTGTGAAGAATTTGAAGATGATGCAAACTAGAGTCCCATCACATTTTGTCCATAGATTCTAAAAATATGTTTTTCAAAATTTTTGGAATCATATTGCACTTTTTTGTCCATTTCCCATGAAAACTGGTTTTTTTTAGAAAACAACATTTTTAAAAAGTGACATTCACCATATACAACATAACTTTTTTTGTATGAAGGATAAAATTATAATTTTTTCAAATTTAGATTCATGACTATGATATCTAGCACTTTGATTTGGTCTTGTAGTTTTTTATTGAATATTTTTTCCTTAATCAAGTTTCAAAGTCAAACCAATTGCAATTCAGACATAGGCGGATTGTATACTACATAACTTTATTTGTATGAATCAAAATTCAATTTTATTTTTTAAATGGATCAAGGATTTTAATACCCGGCCTCAACATATTTTAAAAAAAATTATTTTTATAATCTGCTATTATTCCACATGTACAAAACAGAGAGCTTGATTTTTAGTGAAAAACCTATGTTTAATAAAACTAAAAAAACACATACATAATAAAACCAAAACATACTAAAATTTAATTCATTGGATAGCTCATTCTGAGGACTACCATATTCCAATTTGGTTTGTGAAGTATCCTCCATTTTCATCCTCAACCCAAGCTTCCAAGGGCATAAATCTACTAAAATTTGGTGGAAGAGGGGGAGAAGGGCTAAAAAGTGGGGTTCGAGCAAACCCCCCTTCGCTTGAAAGGGTGAAAGCGGGTTTGCTTGAACCCACATTTTTAAAAAATTTTCCATTCGTTTCTATGAAGAAACATGACATCATAGGGTTCAAGCGAACCCACCCATTTTTTGGGTTTGTGCAAACCCCCTAGTTCGAATGAACCCTTAAAAACATGAAATTTTGAATGTGTGAGCATTTTTACAAATTTCCTTCCTCATCAAAATTGGACACCACTATTAATGGTTTACCCTAATACGATTTTGATATTGACTATATCATAGGTAAAAGGAATATTGTAATGGATGCACTCTCTAGGAGACCTACTCTATTTCATGTCTTCATCACATCAAAAAATTGTAAGGATTCAATGATAGAGGAATATGCCAAGAATCATTTTTCTATCATATTTTTGGAAGGTGAAAAAAAGAATGACCAATACATGGTGTTAGACGGTATTATTCTATTCATGAATAGAGTGTTCCCGGTTCCTAGATCAGGTGAAAGAGAAGATACTTGAAGCCTATCATAATTTACGTATGGTAGGGCATCTTGAGTTCTATAAAAATTATTGGTAGATTAGAGAAAGGTTCTCTTGGAAGGGACTTAAGAAGGATTCTCTGACATATATCAAGGAATGCATCACATGTTAGCAAAATAAAGGGGAGAAAGAGTATTCAGCCAGATTGATACAACCTCTTCCCATTCCAAAACACAAATGGGAAAGGATTTCCTTGGATTTTGTTATTGGATTTCCCAAGATGCAAGGGAAAGACTAATTTTATGCTATAGTTGATAGACAAACTAAATATGTTCAATTATTTTTCATCTCCATTAAATACAAAGCTCTACAAGTTTTAGATTTATTCTTTAAATAATTTTCCCTATTGCATGGGCTACATAAGAACATTGTTAGCGATATAGAGATATCAAGAACTACTCAATACATTTTGGAAGGAATTATTCCATATAATAGACACCAATATTACTCCTAAAACAGGCTATCATCTAGAAACTAGTTGACAAATTGTAATTGTAAAGAAGTGGCTAGAAGCATACTTGAGGAATTATGCTACTAGGCAATAGGTAGCTTGGATCAAATGGATACATTTGGGAGAGTATTGCTACAACTCAAAATCATCACATTTCCATTGGAATTTATCCATTTATAGAACTCTATGTATATTATGAATCAACCTTTCAAGAGTTAGTCCTTAGATATAGTAGAGTTTTGGCAGTAATTAATTTTGTAGATAAAGTCAAGATATTTTGAGAACTCTCAAGGATCATCTATAAGTTTCCCAGTACTAGTAAAAAAAGTATGCATATACAAATAATGCAAAGAGATCATTTGAGGTGAGAGATATGGTATTCATAAGGTTGCAACCATATAGACAATCTTTCGTCAAGAAGGGGGGGGTACAAAAAAGCTAAAGCCTAAGTTCTATGGGTCATACAAGATAACTTGAAGAGTTGGAGAAGTGGCTTATGAGCTGGAACTTTAGATAGATAGTAGAATTCACAATGTATTCCATGTTTCATGTCTAAATATAGTTTTGGGACTGCATAAAACTCTTGTCACTGACTTACCACCCCTTGATGAAGAAGGGAAACTCATCCTTATTTTGGAAGTGATAATTGATACTAGAAACAAAAATCTAAGGAATCAAAATATAACTATCTTATATGTTGGAAGAATTTTCCAATTGAAGATGTGATCTGCCTGAAGGATTTGAAATTCTAGATCATCCCAATTTTCATTCCTTGAGGATAAATAATTTTAGGAAGGGAAGATTTTTCATTTCCCTTTCCCAGAAAGATAATTGTAGAATGGCATCTAGGAAAAATTTTGCATTCCACCACAAAGGATTCAATCAACCTATGGCCAAGGAACTGAGACCACTCAAGAACCATGTATATTCTACCAAAATTTCATAAGAAAAGGTTCAAATTCTAGAAAGGTATCACTAACAGAAGATCACCAAGGGAAATAGACCAATTTCACCTCTTTGATGCCAAGGAAAATCTAGAAATTGGTTTGCATTCCTATGTAAGAGAATATTTTAGGTTGTAAATCAATACATACATTCTAAAAAGATATGTGTACATCATATATCCAAAAATCATCAAGAGTGGACCAAGTTTCAAAAATATATTTCTATCAAAAGATGATTATGCTAAGCCCTCAATAGCTAGTCACTCAGATGAATTGAGCAGGCCACCTCCAAAACATGTGGTGCCAATTATGAAGTATTAGGATGAAGGGGCCAAAGAAGAATGTGGGTGGGTCTGCAAGGTGGTTGACTAAAAAATAATCTACTTTGGCTTCAAGAGCAACTCGGTGTAGCATGGGGTGATCCCACAATAATCGGTTACACTTTTTGGCTAAACTTGACATTGAAATTAACATTTTTCACCAAATCTTCACTTTCTTACACCTATAGAAGCTAAACCATTAAGAATTTGAAGATGAAGCAAACAAGTGATTTGTGAGATTTTGTGTGTAGATTCTAGTTATATTTTTTTTTTAAATAAAAAAATAAATTGTGAATCCTTTTATGTAATTTTTATTAACTTATTTTTTCTACTAAACAACATTTTCAAAAAGTGATGTTTAATTTTAGCTACATAACTTTTTTTATAGAAAGGATTAAATTCTATTTTTTTAAATACACTTTTTTCACATCAATATCTACTGGATGGATATTTTTTCATAATTTTTTGTTGCATATATATTTTCTCATAAATTTTCCAAGTTAGAATAATTGTAATTTGGAAATATTATACTTTCAACTACATAATTCTTTTCTATGTATTTGAATTAACTTATTTTATTTTTTTGTTGGAATAAAGACACCAATATATAGTGTACATGTATTTTTTAGATTTTGTTTCTCTCTTTTCCTATTTTTCCATATGTGTTAAACAAATACCTCGACGTTCATTGAAAAACCTGCATTCACAAGAAATAAAAAATAAATATAATAATAAAATCTAATATATTTAAAATTATAATTTTTGGGAAGCTTATAAGAAGGACTACATGTTTACAAAAGATAAATTTTAAATAAATTAATTTGATCCCCCAAAAGGTAAATCAAAAGTGGTTTTTTACCAGCATTTTGATAGGTATAGAGGAGACTCCATTATATGTATGGTTAAAACTAGAAGGTTTCTATCCAAGGGAGTTTGATATAAGTGGGTTTGATAAAACCCTCTTCAATTAAAATCCTTTAAATGGAACCTTTTTAAGGCTTAAATCATTATATTTTTCTAAAAATGTGTAATTTCAGCCAAAAATCAGGGTGTCCCAGAAAGTGTAACCCATTATTGTGGTAGCACCCCATGTTGAAGTTCAAATTCTAGGCTTTGACATCATTTTAGCTCGAGGTTGACCTATCCCTTGAGGGAATATGGTACAATATAAATACAGGGAGTCAACTATTGTAATAGGAATCAAATTATTATGTCATTCTTCTATATTTTGGGACACTTGTTTTCTAATTCCTTATGTGGATGAAAACCTAATGATCACTAGGATAAGAAGACAAAACCACTTTGGTTCTTGAGGGCATTCTCATTCAAGGTTTACATATGATCTTCAAGGAATCTATAAAGAAGTTAGTAGTACTATTATTGATTTGTGGTAGCATTTTTATATCATTTTGGATTCGTATCAATGTGTTGTATTTGATATATCATATATGTGGAAGAAATTTTGGTGTTTATGTAATACCCCTCCGTTTTGCTTCTACTTTCATGTTGTTTATGCTTTGTTTGGATTACAGCTACTGAGATACTGGACATATTTATTATGAGATTTTGATCGCTACTCTTGAGCGACAAACTATTACAATGTGATGTGATTATCTGATTTAATTTTACATGCTGTGATGAATGAATGCTGACAGTAGAATTATCATGTGGTTAGTTATGAAACTATTGTTATGACGTTAGTGTCAGTCTTGGATGAGTGTATTGGTGAAGGAGACGGATTTGCATCACTCGCTTGCGAGCGCCCTACGATTCTGAGATTTCTTCTTCACGGTGTGAATTATATACTGCATATATTATGTTGATTATTTGATTACAGGTTGCAGGTACATGATATCGACTCCACCTGGTTCCACAGGTCTAAGCGTGTCGATCCAACGGTTAAGTTGAATGGGAGATAGTAACTTGATAACATGTGTCAGGTCTACACCCTAGTCTTAGTGTGTCGTCAGCTCTGATGTTTGAGTCTTGCTAGATCTTATTGAATGCTTTTTGTAATGTTTCGAAATGTGTTAACCCTTTGATTTGGTCTTTTGAATATTGCATTGGCTGGAAGAAATGAAGATTTTATAGTATTTAATATTATGCTCTTTGGTTATATTTAAATATATTTTGGAAATTAAACTTAAATTATTTATTTAATTAAATTTAAATCTCAAGGGATTAAATTTAATTATTAAATAATTGTAAGTAGGCTTACTAAAGTTGAATTATTTAATTTATTAAATTTAGAGCTCATGGAGTTGGAATAAATTAGTAAATAATTGAAAGTGGGTTAGTTTTGTTAAAATATTTATTTAATTAATAAATAATTGTGAGTAAGTTAATTAAAGTTCAATTGTTTATTTAATTAAATTTAAATCTCTTGTGTTTGAATTTAGTTATTAGGTAATTTATAATAATTATGTAATAGTATTTGATTGTAAAGTTTAAATTAAATCAAAAAGGGAATATTGAGAAATTAGAATTTTAATTAAAAGTCAAAAGTTAGGGCTTTTGGAAAAGAGGGAAATGAAATTAACTTGTAAATTCAACTTTTGCATTTGAAAGTGAATTAGGGTTACATTAGGTTATTTTGGAATTGTTATTTTATAAGTTTAGGGCAGAAAATTTGGGGATTCTTCTTGCTTCATTTTTTGGACAGGCAGGAAAATTGTTGGAGAAATTTTTGATGGAAGTTTAAGAAATTATTTCTGGATGAAGAATTAAATTGAAAAGGGAGAGAAATTCTATAAAGAAGGTGGAATTAGTAGATTGAAGCTTGCTGGAAATTTCTTGGCATTGTGGAAAAAGAATTGTGCAAAGCTCAAAGGAAAGTCTGCATCAATAATCTTGGTGGCTGCAAATAACCAGGTTTTCTTTTCTATTTCTTGTTTTAATATTTCTAGTTTATCCTAGTTTGTTTAAATTTGAAGAAATTTGCAAATGGGGAATTTTCTTGAAACCCTAGGTTAAACTCCATTATTTGATATTCAGATTCATTTATTTTGGAAATGCAAACCCTATTAGAAAAATGGTGGAAGAGAAAACCAGATCTTTGAATCACTATTCTTGTGTCATTGAAATTTTGAAAACACAAAGGAAAGGGAATGGTTTTATTGTTTTCTGAATTTAATCTTTGTTGGAAAGTTTGCTATGGTTGCAAAAGAAATCATTTTCTGGTTGTTTATACATAGTTTCTTCAATTACCCTAGTTTTGAAAATTCTGAAAAAAAAATTACATGTATAATAATACACATTGCATATACCATTTCTGGAAATGATATATACAATCCACATTATTATACATATAAAATTTTTGTTGTTTAAATTGTATTATGCCATTTTCTATTGGCCGCGTACGGCCTGGCATATCGTACCTATGTACGAAATTATTTTTTTTGTCCGAATTTTATTTCGTCCGTCCTGTCCGAAATTTTCTGTCATTCGGAACTTTTTTATAAATTTTCTTTTTTTTATGTTTGGTGGGGGTTCAGCCCCCACCCCTTTGCTTTATATACTGTGGGTATGCAGTACCCACTGCACAGTGCGCCACCCGTACGGGGGACGCACTGTCCAATGGGACTGCGGCCCCCATGGACGCCGGCCGCTGTACGCTTTGTACAGTCGGCGCAGGGTCCGCGTCTGTGGCAGGGTACGCCGACCGTAGGACAGTCTGCGGACTGTCACATCCGCCTATGTTTTTTATTTTTTTATTTTTTTTTATTTTTATTTTTTTATTTTTAATTTTAATTTTATTTAATTTATTTTCAATTTTAATTTTAATTTGGTTTAAATTTTTTTAATATGATATTTAATTTTTTTATATATAGTATATATATATGCTTTTTATATTATATATTTAAATATATATGATATTTAATATATATGTATATTGTTATGAAAATAATTAATGTTTTATATTAAATTAGTTAACCTTATTAGAATAAATTTTTTTATATAGTGGTTTTATCGAATCAAATGAGAAGGGAGATTTTTCTTTTTTTTACGAATATGAGTTATATGCATGAGATTTCTTTGTGGAGGTTGTAGTTAAATATCTTGTTAAACATAGAAGCATCCTCCAACTAAACAACTAGTTATAGCTAAGTTTATCACTCTCATGATTTAATTCAGTTGAAAAGTTTAAGTTTTTTTTTGATGAAGAATTATTGTTCAATTTAGAGTATAGAATGGAATAGTTCCTCTTTTGTGAGAAACATTAGATTAGGAACATGGTTTCAGAATAACCAGATGTAGTATTTCTTTTCCAATGCATGAGTTCATTGATGTATCCTTAATGAATATTTTGTGATTGATTATTGTTTAGTTGGGTTGTAAAGTCTTCCAATTACACGTGAGTCATTCCCTTATTATATTATTGCTTGATTTCCCTTGGGTTGTGTTACATTCGTCTTGTCCTCCTAGTATTGGAGTAGAAGTCTTTGTGTTGCCTCCTAGGATTGGAGAGAGTTTTATTGTTGCAATTTTGTAGCACTTGAGTAAACCTTGGAGTTAGTTCCGTAGTGTGTTATCCAATTAGAAGAGTGGCTTTTGTTAGGGGCCGGAGCCCAAAGAGGTAAACCGGGAAACCTTCAGAAGTGATTTTAACAACTGAAAACTAAAGTAAATATACTTAGCATATTAGGATGTAGTTCACATTAACCAAGATAAGTTAACCTCACTCACAGGCACAAGGGTTTGTTTAGACTTGGGGTGAGTGAGAAGGCCTGGAATGGCAAGATCACTATCTCGTCTCTATGAGAGATAGATGATTCCGCTTGAGTTTGTATGAGTGTCGGGATTCGGTTGAGGCCACCAGGATTTCCGGAGCCTATGAAGAATGCCCAGAGGATATCTCATGACAAACCTTGTGATGACACTCTGTCTAGGATAACACCGTGTGTTATGTTGTGCGTATGTTCTTTTAGCTCATTTGATCATATTATGTCTGGAAGCAATGTAACCATGATTAGAGTTTTAATGTTATTGTGCATATGTGTGGTTGAGTCAGTTTTTTTTCAGTATGAGTCTACCTTTGGTTTGAGGTGGTAGGTTTCTCGGCCATGTTACTTGGTTACTATCTCCTAGCATGGGGGTTGGTCCTTCGGGTACCACATGGTTGGGTGGAACATGCACCATAACCGTTGGGTCCCCTTGATCTTCAGTACTTGTTGGTGAGACTCTTGATGGACATCTCTCTTTGCTTACTTTAGGATTCTTGTACTTGATATCTCATTTCTAATAATGTTAATTTTTACCCCTCTTGTGTATGATGTGGATCTTGTAATATTCAGACTTATGTATTTATACTCATTCTGGGAATGAGGATTGTAATAGACCTTTGTAACTAATTTATATAAATGAATGCTTTATCTTTATCTTGTACTTTTCTTTGATGTAAAATGTTGTTACTTGTGTATTTATTTTCATTGTATTTTTTTAATATTGATTGGTTAATGGGGTTTTTGTAATCTCAGTCATGTAACCCTAGGGGAGGTTGTCAATTTAGTTGAACATGTGGGTTTAATTCACTTCTTTTACTTCTTTTTTAAAAAAAAAAATTAGTACGCTTGTTTAGTGAATTGAAACTTCCTCTAGGGTTGCGTGGCGGGGCATTACACATGGTATCAGAGCCTAGGTTTAAACACTGGGCACTCTGGGATTATGTTGTACCCATTAAGCTTAGTTGTGTAGGGTTTCAAGTGTACCTTGTCTAATATCCCTTTTGTGTCTGTGTAGGAGTATGCCTCCTAAACGCAGACGAGGGAGAGGACGTGGACGTGGTCGAGTAGAGGTACCTGCAGGGAGTCAACCTGACTCTCCGCCGCATGTTACACTCATACCAGATTAGGAGGAACATCAGGCCTCACAGAATGGTCCAGGAGGCAGTGGACATCATGACCCTCCAGGGGTCGAAGCTGCCCGAAAAGCCTTGGAAGACGCTTTGACACTTCTAGGTCCGAAGCGGGTAGATGCAGAGGTTAACCCTGGGGCAAGAGTAGCTCCAGTGCAATCAGAGAGGGTAGCATCTTCTCATATGAGAGACCTTATTCGGTCACAACCCCCATTGTTTGATGGAGTAGGTACAGGACTAGAGGCTGAGATTTGGTTGATAGGATTGGATAGATGCTTTTCCATGCAGCCTTATGACAGTAATACCAAAGCGCGGTGCGCTGTTATTCACCTCCGTGGTTTTGCAGCCACTTGGTGGAAGATAGAGGAGCAGAAGCTCCACATCGATATGAGTACTGTATCGTGGGAGATCTTCTTAGAGCGGTTCAGAGCCTATTTTCTCTCAGATCACTGGCGTCAGCGTAGAGGCGATGAGTTGCATGCTTTACGATAGTTGGCCTTGACTGTAGACCAGTACGAGAGGCGATTTTATGAACTTAAGTAGTTCGCTGGGATTGGTGATGATGAGGGGATGCTTGTACAACATTTCTTCAGGGGCTTAAACGCCCGTATCAGTGGAGGAGTGCGGGTTTTTGAACCCAAGTCTATGGAGGTAGCTGTGGAGAAGGCACGGCTTGTGGAGGAGAACCTGGCTATGGCACTGGGAGGTCAGGCAGGAGTTGTTATTGGCAGTAATGTAGGAGTTGGGTCTAGTGTTCGAGGTGGTCAGTCACAGGGGGCAGCGCCTCCTAAGACTCAGCAGGCATTAGCACAGGGTAGTCATCAGCAGTAGAGGAACATGTAGAGCATTTGCGACAGGTACTTCAGTGTTTGCGAGAGAACCAACTCTTTGCCAACTTGTTGAAATGTGAATTCTTCAAGACTGAGATCATGTATCTTGGTCATGTGATCTCAGGAGAGGGATTGTCAGTGGATCCTTCCAAGATCCAAGCTATTCTGGATTGGCCTGCACCCACGAATGTGGCAGAGATTCATAGTTTTATGGGACTTGCAGGATACTACAGGAGGTTTGTTCAGAACTTTTCCAGAGTAGGGCACCCTATCACTTCTCTTCAGAGGAAAGGGAAGAGGTTTGATTGGACAGAGAAGTGTGAGTCAGCTTTTCAGGTTCTAAAGGATAAGTTGACTAGTGCACCAATTTTAGCAATACCTGATCCTGCAGGAGACTTCATGGTTTGTACAGATGCATCCTTAGAGGGCTTAGGAGTAGTCTTGATGCAGGAGGGTAGAGTGATAGCATATGAGTCACGAAAACTTAAAGATCATGAACTGAATTATCCCACACATGATCTTGAGTTAGCGGCAATAGTCCATGCATTGACCAGATGGAGACACTTTTTACTCGGACAGAGATTTGAACTTCATAGTGATCACAGGAGTCTCGAATACATTTTCACTCAGCCGAACCTTAATGCTAGGCAGAGGCGTTGGATGGAATTCCTTTGTGAGTATGACTTCGAGGTGAAGTACATTCAGGGGAAAGAGAACGTAGTAGCTGATGCACTCAGTAGGCGTAGGCATGTGTTATCTGAGATGACTCTCATGGTAGACTTACGGAGTCAGATTCTTGCTACTCTTCCAGCAGACGGTTGGTATGAGGACGTGAGAGCAGAGATTGAGGCAGGCAGACCTCTTGAGGGTAGATTCACAGGTTACTCACTTGAGTCAGATGGATTACTCAGGCATTCTGAGCGTATTTATGTACCTTTAGCAGGTGGGCTTCGCTCTTTGGTCTTGACTGAGGCACATCGTGCACCATATTCCGCTCATCCTGGTGTGAAGAAGATGTATGCAGACTTGCGCCAGTTGTATTTTTGGCCAGGAATGAAGCGTGACATTGCTGATTTTGTTGCTAGATGTTTGGAGTGTTAGCGAGTGAAGGCTGAGCATCATCACCCAGCCGGTCTTCTTCAGCAACATCTTATACCGGAGTGGAAGTGGGATATCATCTCATTGGATTTCATTGTTGGTTTACCCAACCCCTCGCGACGACATGATGCTATTATGGTTACGGTCGATAGGTTGACGAAGGTAGCACACTTCTCGCCTATGCGTTCTACCTATAATGCATCATCAGTTGCTAGAGTGTTCATGGAGGATATTGTGAGGTTGCATGGTATTCTGCGTCGGATTATTTCTGACAGGGATCCAGTGTTTACTTCAGCTCTTTGGACGTCATTGCAGCATGCGATGGGAACACAGTTGAACTTTAGTTCAGTGTATCACCCAGAGATAGATGGACAAACAGAGAGGGTTAATCAAATCCTCGAAGATATGCTTCGCATGTATGTAATGGACCAGCAGACACGATGGGAGGATTATCTCTATCTAGTGGAGTTTGCTTATAATAACAGTTATCAGAGTTCCATTGGCATGGCGCCGTTCCAGGCATTGTATGGCCGTCCTTGTCGTACACCTTTGAGTTGGGATCGATTAGAGGACAGAGTGTTATTGGGACCCGAGATGTTACAGGATATGGAGCAGCAGGTGGAGTGGATTAGAGAGCACCTAGTAGCAGCACAGGATAGACAGAAGAAGTATGCGGATGCGCATAGGGTGGATCGGTAGTTCTCTGTTGGCGACAGAGTATTCTTGTGGGTGCGTCCGCGAAAGAGTCCAATCCATTATGGAAAGGGTTCTAAGTTGGCGCCTCGCTTTGTCGGACCTTTCGAGATACTCGAAAAGATTGGTCCAGTTGCTTACCGTCTTGCTTTGCCACCCAGTCTTGCACGTATTCATGACGTTTTCCATGTTTCAGTTCTTCGACCTTATCATCCTGATGTGACTCACATCCTTGATTGGAATTCTTTACAGGTAGAGGACGGGCAGCTGGCTTTAGAGCCCGTGGCCGTGATGGAGCATAGAACGCTCGCTCTTCGAGGGTGAGATATTGATCAGGTTCGAGTACAGTGGGATCCCAGGGATAATGCTTCATCCACTTGGGAGGATGCAGTTAGGATGAGGGAGTTGTATCCCTACTTGTTTGCAGGCTTCCAGGAGTAAGCCTAGTCCTTGGGGGGGAGGATGTAATACCCCTCCGTTTTGCTTCTATTTTCATGTTGTTTATGCTTTGTTTGGATTACAGCTACTGAGATACTGGACATATTTATTATGAGATTTTGATCACTACTCTTGAGCGACAAACTATTACTATGTGATGTGATTATCTGATTTAATTTTACATGCTGTGATGAATGAATGCTGACAGTAGAATTATCATGTGGTTAGTTATGAAACTATTGTTATGACGTTAGTGTCAGTCTTGGATGAGTGTACTGGTGAAGGAGACGGATTTGCATCACTCGCTTGTGAGCGCCCTGCAATTCCGAGATTTCTTCTTCACGGTGTGAATTATATACTGCATATATTATGTTGATTATTTGATTACAGGTTGCAGGTACATGACATCGACTCCACCTGGTTCCACAAGTCTGAGCGTGTCAATCCAACGGTTAAGTTGAATGGGAGATAGTAACTTGATAACATGTGTCAGGTCTACACCCTAGTCTTAGTGTGTCGTCAGCTCTGATGTTTGAGTCTTGCTAGATCTTATTGAATGCTTTTTGTAATGTTTCGAAATGTGTTAACCCTTTGATTTGGTCTTTTGAATATTGCATTGGCTGGAAGAAATGGTGATTTTATAGTATTTAATATTATGCTCTTTGGTTATATTTAAATATATTTTGGAAATTAAACTTAAATTATTTATTTAATTAAATTTAAATCTCAAGGGATTAAATTTAATTATTAAATAATTGTAAGTAGGCTTACTAAAGTTGAATTATTTAATTTATTAAATTTAGACCTCATAGAGTTGGAATAAATTAGTAAATAATTGAAAGTGGGTTAGTTTTGTTAAAATATTTATTTAATTAGATTTAAATCTCAAAGGATTAAATTTAATTAATAAATAATTGTGAGTAAGTTAATTAAAGTTAAATTGTTTATTTAATTAAATTTAAATCTCTTGTGTTTGAATTTAGTTATTAGGTAATTTATAATAATTATGTAATAGTATTTGATTGTAAAGTTTAAATTAAATCAAAAAGGGAATATTGAGAAATTAGAATTTTAATTAAAAGTCAAAAGTTAGGGCTTTTGGAAAAGAGGGAAATGAAATTAACTTGTAAATTCAACTTTTGCATTTGAAAGTGAATTAGGGTTACATTAGGTTATTTTGGAATTGTTATTTTATAAGTTTAGGGCAGAAAATTTGGGGATTCTTCTTGCTTCATTTTTTGGACAGGCAAGAAAATTGTGGGAGAAATTTTTGATGGAAGTTTAAGAAATTATTTCTGGATGAAGAATTAAATTGAAAACGGAGAGAAATTCTATAAAGAAGGTGGAATTAGTAGATTGAAGCTTGCTGGAAATTTCTTGGCATTGTGGAAAAAGAATTGTGCAAAGCTCAAAGGAAAGTCTGCATCAATAAACTTGGTGGCTGCAAATAACCAGGTTTTCTTTTCTATTTCTTGTTTTAATAATTCTAGTTTATCCTAGTTTGTTTAAATTTGAAGAAATTTGCAAATGGGGAATTTTCTTGAAACCCTAGGTTAAACTCCATTATTTGATATTCAGATTCATTTATTTTGGAAATGCAAACCCTATTAGAAAAATGGTGGAAGAGAAAACCAGATCTTTGAATCACTATTCTTGTGTCATTGAAATTTTGAAAACACAAAGGAAAGGGAATGGTTTTATTGTTTTCTGAATTTAATCTTTGTTGGAAAGTTTGCTATGGTTGCAAAAGAAATCATTTTCTGGTTGTTTATACATAGTTTCTTCAATTACCCTAGTTTTGAAAATTCAAAAAAAAAAATTACATGTATAATAATACACATTGCATATACCATTTCTGGAAATGATATATACAATCCACATTATTATACATATAAAATTTTTGTTGTTTAAATTGTATTATGCCATTTTCTATTGGCCGCGTATGGCCTGGCATATCGTACCTATGTACGAAATTATTTTTTTTGTCCGAATTTTATTTCGTCCGTCCAAAATTTTCTGTCATTCGGAACTTTTTTATAAAAATTTTTTTTTTTATGTTTGGTGGGGGTTCGGCCCCCACCCCTGTGCTTTATATACTGTGGGTACGCAGTACCCACTACACAGTGTGCCACCCGTACGGGGGACGCACTGTCCAATGGGACTGCGGCCCCCATGGACGTCGGCCGCTGTACGCTTTGTACAGTCGGCGCAGGGTCCGCGTTAGTGGCAGGGTACGCCGACCGTAGGACAGTCTGCGGACTGTCACATCCGCCTATGTTTTTTATTTTTTTATTTATTTTTATTTTTATTTTTTTATTTTTAATTTTAATTTTATTTAATTTATTTTCAATTTTAATTTTAATTTGGTTTAAATTTTTTTTTAATATGATATTTAATTTTTTTATATATAGTATATATATATGCTTTTTATATTATATATTTAAATATATATGATATTTAATATATATGTATATTGTTATGAAAATAATTAATGTTTTATATTAAATTAGTTAACCTTATTAGAATGAATTTTTTTATATAGTGGTTTTATCGAATCAAATGAGAAGGGAGATTTTTCTTTTTTAACGAATATTAGTTATATGCATGAGATTTCTTTGTGGAGGTTGTAGTTAAATATCTTGTTAAACATAGAAGCATCCTCCAACTAAACAACTAGTTATAGCTAAGTTTATCACTCTCATGATTTAATTCAGTTGAAAAGTTTAAGTTTTTTTATGATGAAGAATTATTGTTCAATTTAGAGTATAGAATGGAATAGTTCCTCTTTTGTGAGAAACATTAGATTAGGAACATGGTTTCAGAATAACCAGATGTAGTATTTCTTTTCCAATGCATGAGTTCATTGATGTATCCTTAATGAATATTTTGTGATTGATTATTGTTTAGTTGGGTTGTAAAGTCTTCCAATTACACGTGAGTCATTCCCTTATTATATTATTGCTTGATTTCCCTTGGGTTGTGTTACATTCGTCTTGTCCTCCTAGTATTGGAGTAGAAGTCTTTGTGTTGCCTCCTAGGATTGGAGAGAGTTTTATTGTTGCAATTTTGTAGCACTTGAGTAACCCTTGGAGTTAGTTCCGTAGTGTGTTATCCAATTAGAAGAGTGGCTTTTGT
Source organism: Sequoiadendron giganteum (assembly GCA_007115665.2). NCBI lineage: Eukaryota > Viridiplantae > Streptophyta > Pinopsida > Cupressales > Cupressaceae > Sequoiadendron > Sequoiadendron giganteum. The sequence goes on along the minus strand of CM021101.1, from coordinate 253,963,927 downwards.
TAGGGGTCGGAGCCCAAAGAGGTAAACCAGGAAACCTTCAGAAGTGATTTTAACAACTGAAAACTAAAGTAAATATACTTAGCATATTAGGATGTAGTTCACATTAACCAAGATAAGTTAACCTCACTCACAGGCACAAGGGTTTGTTTAGACTTGGGGTGAGTGAGAAGGCCTGGAATGGCAAGATCACTATCTCGTCTCTATGAGAGATAGATGATTCCGCTTGAGTTTGTATGAGTGTCGGGATTCGGTTGGGGCCACCAGGATTTCCGGAGCCTATGAAGAATGCCCAGAGGATATCTCATGACAAACCTTGTGATGACACTCTGTCTAGGATAACACCATGTGTTATGTTGTGCGTATGTTCTTTTAGCTCATTTGATCATATTATGTCTGGAAGCAATGTAACCATGATTAGAGTTTTAATGTTATTGTGCATATGTGTGGTTGAGTCAGTTTTTTTTCAGTATGAGTCTGCCTTTGGTTTGAGGTGGTAGGTTTCTCGGCCATGTTACTTGGTTACTATCTCCTAACATGGGGGTTGGTCCTTCGGGTACCACATGGTTGGGTGGAACATGCACCATAACCGTTGGGTCCCCTTGATCTTCAGTACTTGTTGGTGAGACTCTTGATGGACATCTCTCTTTGCTTACTTTAGGATTCTTGTACTTGATATCTCATTTCTAATAATGTTAATTTTTACCCCTCTTGTGTATGAGGTGGATCTTGTAATATTCAGACTTATGTATTTATACTCATTCTGGGAATGAGGATTGTAATAGACCTTTTGAACTAATTTATATAAATGAATGCTTTATCTTTATCTTGTACTTTTCTTTGATGTAAAATGTTGTTACTTGTGTATTTATTTTCATTGTATTTTTTTAATATTGATTGGTTAATGGGGTTTTTGTAATCTCAGTCATGTAACCTTAGGGGAGGTTGTCAATTTAGTTGAACATGTGGGTTTAATTCACTTCTTTTACTTCTTTTAAAAAAAAAAAATTTAGTACGCTTGTTTAGTGAATTGAAACTTCCTCTAGGGTTGCGTGGCGGGGCATTACAGTTTATCAATATATCAAAGTGATATTTGTATTCATATATTGTTGTTCATTGAATTCAACTTGCAAATTAGTCTTTATGTTAAAATATTATGTTAGGGACATTACAAATAAATAGGAATAAACTAAAGAAAGGAGAGAGCAATTTACCAATGGTATTTTTCATTATTTTCTTTAAATATTAGTGAGGTTGTATAGTAGGTAGTAAATTGTGTTAGACATTGAATTAATGATACATCAAGGATTAAAGTTGTAGCTATTTTTTTATTCAAACACTTGGGTGAAACTAGGGTGAATTAACTCTTGTTAGCTTCCTGATTACTATGATAGTTTGAAATGCATTCAATAATAGGATCAAACCATTTTCCAGTCATATTGATACAAAAAAATTCATAGTGGTTTCCTTAATTAGAAAAATTGGCAAATGAAACAAAATGATATCCTATGATCTTTGGCATGCAACTAATGAATAATTAATAATTATTTACATAGATAGTTAGATGGGATGTGTTCAATTTTCTTGCATTGGTATGAATGTTGTGTTAGCCATAGATATGCCAAGATAAGTTGCTCCTTCTTGTAGATGAAATTCCTTTAGTATAATTAGGTAAACAAAGAGAGAAATCTTTGGTTTTACTAGCTTGTCTTCTATTATCTTTAAAATAAGTGTTAGAACAACATACTTAGTGTAAGCATAAAGCAAATGCAAAAAAAAGTGAATACATACATAAAATTATACAATTTTCCCCTCTATAATATCATAGATTGACTTGAATTAATTGATTAATATGCATAATATTTTATATGTAAATTAGAAAAAAGAGAAGTGGGTGAAAATAAACAAATGTAGATTCTAATTATTTTAAGATTATTGTAACATTAAGAAATCATAAAATTTAAAATTTTAATTAATATGTTGCGAGTTGGTGAGATGGTAAGATAGGTTGACTCGAAGCATTTTATAAATATACTTCATATTTAATATCTAAATTGAAAAGGAGATAAAATCTCTAAAAATAAATAGATATACATTGTAATATTTTTAAAATGACTATAAATTATTTAAATAAATAATATAAAATAAATTGAACCTTTTTATTAACATACTACTAAGTGATAAAATAATAATATTGATTAATTTAAACATTTTATTAATACAGTAAACATTTTATATTTAAATTTAAAAATAAAAAAAGTCAAAAATAAATACATATAAATTTTCATTATTTTAAAACAATTACACTATTAAAAACAATATAAATTAAGTTCAACCATTTATGAAACATTTTATTAATATACTTAATATTCTATAGTTATATTGAAAAGAAGAAGTCAATGAAAATAAATAAATTTAAATTCTAATTATTTTAAAATGACTATAATATTGAAAATCAATACAAATTAAGACGAGCTATTTTATTAACATAAAGGTTGAGGCATTTTATTGATACGCCGAATCCTTTGTTGTCATTGCATGCAAGTTGGACAGATAATATATGTATAGAAAAAAAAGAGAATAATTTTAAAAGCGTATTATCAAGGCTGACAAAAGTATGTATCGCTACTTCCGATTGCCTCCTTTTACAAGAGCCTTCTATTTTATATTTGGTTCGCCTTTGCTAGTCACATGATGGTGGTTTAACTGTCTGTCACTTGATTTAAAAAAAAAAATCAATTTACTCAAAAAATTTATATATGAGAATTTTTCCAAGTTAACAAAGATTATTAACTGAAAATTCAGCTTTTTGTTTGATTATGCGCAAGTTTAGTTTCTAAAATGTTACTTTAACATTATATTGATAATATTGGATTATTATTTATTTGTTTTGTTTCGTTTTATTTGCATTCGAATCAATTCACTTAGTTTGTCAATTCATTATATAATAATTTATTTGTTATATTTGAAAAATACCACTGCATTATTGTTTTTTATTTACTATTGTACTCATGTTATTTAGTGTTCATTCATTTTTATATTCAGGTACTTTTATTCCTATGAGATAGACATTTGTTCATATTAGGACAAGCATCCAACTACATTGGTTAGAATAGGTATATTCTTTAGCCAAAGTTTTAGACTCATCAAGACCATCTAAGTCTTCAGTCGCTCTTTAAAGACTACGCTCACCTAGTGGGAGTGAATTGAAGTCATCAAATTTCAAAACATATTTTAAAATATATTCATAAATAAAAGCTTGAATCCCACCTTGAAATTAACCTAAATCCTTAGGGAAATCAAATAATCTATCACAGATTCTTTTGTGCATACCATGAATACATTTTATCTTGTAAATTATCTTAGGGCTTTCAACCTTAGTTATGATTGGATGATTTTCTTGAATGATTAACTCAATCTTAATGTTTAGATTGATATGAAATTTCTTGATTATCTCTCAACCACATGCTAAACACTTGCATAGTGGAAACCTCCTTTGCTCACCAAATCGTTTACATATACCTCTATGTATATAATGAATATATTTTATTTTGTAAATTATCTTAGGGGTTTTAACCTTAGTTGTGATTGGATGATTTTCTCGAATGATTAACTCAATCTCAATGTTTAAATTGATATGATCTTTCTTGAGTATTTCTCAACCACATGCTAAACACTTGCATAATGGGAATGCCCTTTGTTCACTAGATTGTCTACATACACCACTTCCAAATGAGATCAAGGTGTAATATATATGTAGTTTTATTTTCTAAGATAAATTTGATGTGAACTCTTTATCATAATATGAATCTATTTTGTTATGTTGCATTTTGCAATGCATTATGAGTACATTTGATGTGTGGGAAGTACACAATCAATCACAATCATGATCCATAAAGTGATCAAAAATATTTCTTAAAGAAAATATAAAGAATATAGTCATAGAAAATGTTATCCTTTTTTATGTTGAAGGAATCAAGTTTTGGGAAATAATCCATATACTTATGTAGCATCTAGAGAAGTATGTAAAAGGGAAAATCTTGAAACCATTGAAATCTCTTTTTCCCATTTAATTCTAAACTAAACACACTCTTTCAAATTCAAGAGAGTGGAACCATTCTCTTTGTATTTTCTCTCATGTGGTTGCTCCGAACAATATTTTAAGTGATCAAGTGATGTGTTTTTGATAAATGAAAAGGGTAACATGATAAATATTTTAGCTTAGATATATAAATTCTTTAGGCACAACCATATCGTTAGTCCATATGCCAAAACACTTAATTCTTTATTTAAAAGGAAAGTGATTCATGATGCCTAAATTGAATGTGATTAATTGTATGTGATCCTTATAATGTACAAAAAAACTTGTGATAGAGATTTTGGGTTTTTCAAATAAATGGGAATGGATACTAGTTTGGGGTTTGGGCATTGCTAGAATGACAATTTTTTCTTCAAATTTAGGTATAGATCTCTATTCTAGATTATGTTTGTATCATGGACCTAAGATGTAACTATACAAAAATGGATGTATCATGAACATATTGGATTAAGATGGAAAATTAAGAATTTATTTTTAGAAATTATAGATTAAGATTTTTGAAAAATGGAATAACTATATGTAGTGTTGAAAAATGTCATCGGTGACATTTGCATACTGGTTTAGCTCCTTCTTGTTAAATTGAGCTTAATGATGCCTTGATTTAGTGTTGTAATGTGGTTGACACATTCACATTAGGTCCCGATCCCTTGTGAACTAATGAGTATAAATGGTACCTTGCTAGAGTGATGTGAAGTGTTGTAACTCACTTTCACACTATTCTAAGGTTTTATTAATTAAATAAACCTAATAAATATTCTTTTAACCTTCCTTATCTAAATTGTTGTAAAGTGTTGTAACACACTTTCACACTTTTCTAGGGTTATGATTAGTAATTGGGATTTCTTATATGCTATAACTAGCCTTATTTTGCATCCACAAGATTCTTTTAATCTATCTTTTTGAGGATAATCTAGACGCAAATCATTAGACAATCATAATTCAGGTGTTTTAGGCTTGAATGACCTATATTTAATTATTTGAGACTCATTCACCACCTTGGGCGAATGAGTCCCACCTAGATTTTTGGGTCCCGAACCTGATTTCACACCTTTCTAAGAAATTTTGAATTTTGGTCCCATACATTATGCCTAATGGGACTCATTCGCCACCTTGGGCGAAGGAGTCTCGTTTAGCTCAAAATTAGCTTTAATTGAAATTTTTGGTGGTATTGTATCCTCCTAGATCAGATGTCGTCTTGTAGTGTTGTAATTTTAGGAATTCTTACATAATTAAGTATAAATTCAAGGTTCTTTCACATATTTTCACCTAAGACTTTTTTCAGAGCATTACTATAGCAAGTTTGAGCTCACAAGAGAATTTAGGGGCCTAATTATTCATCAATTGTTGCAAAAATTTAAGATCCATCACCATTCAAGCATATCAATAATCAAGCATGTTATTAAGCTAGTGTTGTGATGTAGCATTGAAGATAAAAGATCAAGTATTGTTCTACAATTATTTCAAGATCAAGATCTGCATCCTTCATGGCCATTTCATGTTGAGTTGCAGATTTACAGACATCATTTACAAGGCATCATTAGAGGTATTATTTTTCATGTTTCATGTCCTATATTTCATGTTTCATGTCCTATATTTCATGTTTCATGTTCATTATTTCATCATTTGGTTTAATTACCTGAAAGGGGTTTCACCAAAAAAAACCCTATTCACTAATAATCAACAAGTTTTTCTCCAGTTTACATGTGTGATTGCAGATCTAGGTGTCTTGGAGCATGAAGAATCATTGAACATTAGGTTACAAGCCTGGAAAAATTTATTGGAGTTGTCTCGTCAATTGTAAGGTTATCATCTTCACAAAAAGTCACCTACATGCCTGAAATTGATAGTTTCAGATCCATAAATCAATAGAAATAGGAAGAGTAGAAATTAAAGACTAGATTCAGACCTTGAAGTTCCAAAAAATCCAAATTGGACTCGTTCACCCCAAGTGGAAAATAAGTCCCATTGTAGGTGTTTTTCATTATTTTTTACAAATTTAGATACCCTTTTTTCTAAAACTTGAGCTCATATGCAAAAAATTGAAACTGGGATTGATTCACTCAAAATGGCGAATGAGTCCCACTAGGTCAAAAAGTTAGAATTTCCAACATTTTAGGACCCCTTCCAATCATCTTCAGGTCTTCATATGCACATATTTCATCTTACAGTTTGTTATTAATATGAATTTTTAGGTCATTTAATTCAATTTTGCATCATATTAGTGTTTTGCATTTCAACTTGCATTTCATTATCTTCTCCAAGTCTAAACTTGGTGCAACCCCTAGGACATCCCTCTTGCAAGATCTCTTTCTCCTTTGCATTGAGATCTCAAGGGTTATTCTTGAATGTTAGTTGGATAAAAGTGATGTTTTATGTCCAAAACCATAAAGCATCCATTTTTCAACTAATTAGTATATAGAATCTTTATCCAACACAAAAGAAGTTGTAAGAAAAAAATTGTAATATGGGAGCCTCAAATAATTCCAAGACATGACGACCACAAAAATAAATATTAAATAAGTATACTAGAGCACATCAATAGTTTAGAAATGATGGAAATAAATTCTTAGAGTAAAATATGTAGCATAAAATGCATTCCCTTGAGGAAAATATATGTTCCACTATTCTATAAATAGAAAGAGCAATTCTCAAATAAACTAATATTCTAGAGTCATGTGTCAAGTTACTATTTAAGATGGTGAGAATCATGAGTATTATATGATATTATAAATATGTGACTAGATTGGTTTTTTAAATTATGATATTAGAAATATATGTAGTTAGAGTGGTTTCTAAATCATGCATATCATCAATGTAGTTGATAAGAATAAGATACTAAATATATTTTAATCAATTTATTTGTACTAGAAACTCAAATAAAAATAATTTTATGTAGTAGAATGAATGATAGTAGATGATTAAAGATCATTATTAATTAAAAATTTTGTAATATATTTCTTATATTTTTGAATAGGGAAAAGTGTAGTGTTTGTATGAGAATTGTTATATTATTTAGGAAATTCCTTCCTTCACCAATATGATATAGCTATATGAATGCATGAAATTCAAGAATTTTAAACACTATTAGAGGTGATTTGTTTATCAATTATAGAATCTATTTAGTATTAAACATAAAAATCTATAATATCCCATACTAAATTGGCTACAAATCTGGTCTCCTTTAAGAGTCCTTAGTTATTCACTAGGTGCAAAATATAATGATACAAAAACTATCTGGGGAAGGGTTTATTGATGGTTTATTCCCAAGGGCATCAATTCAACGACAATTTTTTTTTAAGGAGATCTTCAATGCTTTAAGGTTGGCTCTGCAATTCAACAATGACTTTATTATGTGACGTTCTTTAAGGAAAAACCATCACCTCATTTGTTCTATAATGGAACTTGAAATTAAGGAAAATTATTTTTCCCTGGAATTCCTCTGTGCATTTGTACCTCCTCCTCCAAACAATGGCTTACACCTCAACTTGAAACTTTGAGTAAATTATCTAGTTCGGGGTCCGCTTCACGTCACAAATGCTTCGAGCTAGTCTGGTAATAGAGTTCAGGTGCATCAAAATATGGTGAATCCAAGGTCGGTTTCACCCATGTAATTTACTATAGTTCCATCTCATAGTAGAAGGTTTTTCAAGAGAGGGTTTCAAATGGTGGAGGGCTTTGAACTACAAAATGAAAATTTAGTTATGGGGGAAGTCAATGAAACAATAAAAATGGTTTTTGTGGGTTTTTTGCTCAAAATTATCGGGTTTTTTGTATGTTGTAATGAGTTTATCTACATAGTTTAGTCTTTGGGGGATGATTTTAGGGTCAATTTGGTTGAATTTTGAATTATCAGCTTGCCTTGTATTTGGGATATGTAATTAAGATCTAGTTGGCTGAATTTTGAACTATCAGCTCGACTTCTATATGTTATGAAATCAATCAAATTTGTACTCTTTTTGGGCTATAACTAGAGGTTCTCTTATTGGTTATTTCCTACCAGTATTCCCTTTAGAACCAGTTTTTTGTATTTATCTATTTATTTATATCAATATATTATAGTGGCTTGCCACTTTTGCTTTAAAAAAAAAAACTATTCCAAAAGATACATGAAGAAAAGTAGTTATATTTCATTATTCTGCTAGTTTAGGAGTGGACATGACTAGGCGGAATGATTTATTATGAAACAAAGTATTTTGATCTAGGAAATAAATTGACAATACTAATATAAGTCTTAGCTCTTTTAGCTAACTTATTATGCAATCAATGAATTTATAAATTAGTAGTCAATTTACACTGCAACATGATAGTTTTATCTCTAAGAAATTCATATCTATGTTAGATTTATAAGATAATAGGGATGTCTTACATACCTAATTCCACCACGGTTGGATGATAAATTTCAAAATTAGAGGGATGTTAGTTATCCTCCATTCCCATCATGCATTGAAATCTCTCTCTAAATCTGCCATCTTTTTCCTAGTAGTTCTCTTGGTAATGTATACATAAATTAGAGAAAGATAATTTATCATAGGAATTTTCTTATAATTTGATTCTTAGAATCTCTCCTCCCATTAACTATCAGATGCCTGGGTATGTACAAGATCATGATGGGCCAAAAAGTGGCAATATGATGGGTATGTGGCTGACGACTTTTTTTTTACCCAAAATTGATGAAATGAAAAGGGTTTTTAAAGGAGATTCTCATCTTTCCACCAATATAAATTATTCTTTACTTTGAATTTAATAAATAATTATTATTAATTTTCTATTGAATTATGACTAAAGTCCTGATTTTTAGGCTAATTGAAAAACATCTATAGCTTTCAAATGGTATCATATTTTTTGAATCCAAAATGCACGTCACATTCTATGCTTCACATACTATAAGATTAAAAATGAAAAAATTGAATTTCATGAATTTTTAACCAAGTTAAGGTGGTTAGACATACGAGTCTTTATATTTTTAAAAATTGTCATAAAAAAATTATAATTAATTATTTACTTGGAAAAAAATTACAAAAATATATGCATCACATCAGGACATGAGTCCTATTATTTTATCTAAAATATTATCATTTTAATGTGGTTAGGGTGGTTAGACAGACACCTACTTCTTATTTTTTCCTTCAAATTTAAGTACCACTGTATTGAAATTTCAAATTTTCACCCAATAGATTTTATTTTTTGTAAATAGACCTAGTAATTTAGAAACAACATTCAATTTTCTAAAAATTATATTCTTACATATTTTTGAGATAATATAGATAACTTATTCAAATTTTTATGTCAAGTTGCCTAACTCTAATTTTTCTAAATTTTTTGCCACTTAAGGGCCTATATTTTCCATGATGATCCTGCACATACCCGACTTCCCTTATTTATTTATATTTAAAAATTGAGACTTTCTCATCTCATGCCAAGAAATATTCATATTGACTTTGCTTAAGTGTGTCCTTTGTCCATGCTAAATGATAGAAGTTTCAATCAGTTATTCTTAAGGAGAGTAAGGTGAGGTTGATACACAATTTTATATTGTACAATCCATGCAAGCTTCCCATATATTTATTTCAAGGAGATTAAGATTTAATTTAGCTATTCACCAATTTGTTGGACTGGAGTTGACACCATAACTCATAAGTTCATTTTCTATGATCTCTCCTTTCTATAAATTATAGGAAAAAATAGAAAAGGTTATTATTTTAACCATTTATCATTGTTAATATATTTTTTTTTGTGTAAATAGGTTTTTTACCCAAATAATTTACTATTAGTTCCTATTTACATGTTAAGTTTACTTAGATCCTAGGGAATATTTCTAGATGGTTACAAGTTGTCATAAGATCTTATCTTATCTTTTGAGATTTAATGATTGTATCTTAGGTCATTTAATATTAGTTGTATCATGACACATGATTAAGAAACTTTTCATGATCTTATCTAATCCTATGTCTCACCTTGGCTATATAGCGAACGGATCTCATGTGTAAATAAATAATCATACAATTATAATCTCTCATTTTCATCCTTTGATAGAATATAATTATTCTCTCATATTAGATATCTCTTGTGCTTTCATGAAGTTCCTAGATCTTTGGTGGTTATAATCTTTAGCCAAATCTTGCATGGTGTAGAGTATTTTATACCAACTCTTACATGGTATCAAATTTTGTGGGATTGCTTCTTATTAGTCTTTATTGAGATGTCTAGGTTGAAAATCTTGGTGGATCTTGAAAGTTGAGTATTCTCTTATATTCCATCGAATGATGATATTGATAATTAGAAAAACATAAAATAAATACTAGATTTGGGGGTTTCTTCTTTGTGGATTTGTATTATAAGCTAAAATGATTTTTTTTTGGTGTAAATTTGAGCTCACCATTGAGTTTAGAGGGCTTGATAAAAATAGCTTTTCCTTCTATTTCTTTCAAATAAGATATCTAAGGCTAGATCTATGAGGGTTTGAAGCTGAAAAGTGGTTGTTAGATCTAGAAGGTAGTTACAATTTTGGAGAACTTTGGTTAAAAAAACCTTTCGATGATGTTTAGGAGGCCCAAAAACCCCAAGTTTGATTATAGAATCATCAAAATATGAGCACTTGCCCTAGGCCCTCAAAACAAATTTCCCCTTCTGGTCATATGGTTGAATGTACAATCCTTATGGTCATATGGTCATACCTAAATAATAGTTGGAAAAGTAAAAATCCTTATGTGTTGCATGTGAAGGAGAAAAAATTAATAATTTTTTTTGTTTTTTGTATAGGTTTTCAATTTTTAAATTTTTTTTTTTAAAGTAAAAAAAAAATTATAGAGGTATAGGTCCGCAAACCTACCCCCATACTCCTACTCTTGTAGGAGTACTACAAATTCTTGATATTCCACATGGTACACATGGATTGGGCCATGTGACATAAATTCTACTAGATGGGTGATCCCATGAACTGTTGCTATAAAATATAATGATAAAAAATTAGCATATTTCATTTAATCTCAAAGATTTGTTCCATACACCATTAGATTATATACCAAAGAATATTCCCCCCTCTCATTCATAGTTTATATTTTGGACTCCAACTTCGGATGGGAATATCTTGGTCATATTTGCTCCTTTTCATGAGTAATTTCTTGCATATCCCTTTGCAGTGGTGTGGTTGATTTTTAGTTTGGTGCTTTTTTTTTTTCATAAATTGCAAATTCTCATAGGTGTTGTTGATTTGTTCTAGTTTTGGGAACTTATCGATGCTCCATTGTTTCTCCTATAGTAGCACTTTTGCATGCATTTTTTTGAAAGTGTAAATTTATTCATGTAATTTGTAGTGGTGTGATCAGATTGATTACATTTTGTGTCAACATTATACTTTGATATTATGTCCAAGTTTTACATCTATAAGCACTAATATCAAGAATAGTTTGTTATTTTTTCCAAGTGATACCTATAATAACACTAAGATTAAAGTGTTGTATCATATATTGTTGTGGGGATTATTGATTGATTAATCTGGGGGGTAATATTTTTGTGGTTTATTGCTTTCTTTTTCTTGTTGTGTGTTCTTGCAATGGGAAAATATCAAACTGAACTCTTGACTCCATATAATTATTCTTCATCAAGAAAATCAATATGGAATCATCTTATTAGAAAGGATTCTATATGCCATCTAAAAAAAATTATTTCTCAACCTAAATTGATGCTAAAGAACTGGAAAAATTAGAGATTGATCATGAGAAAACACTTGGATGCATATGCTCATTAGTCTCTTTTGATTTATAATTTCATATTGAATCATGAAAAAAACTAAAGAGGCTTGGAAGAATTTTGATAACTTGTATGATAAAATAATAAGATTAGGGGATATAAGAATGGTAATGATTTCATGAATCTTTATCCTAAATCTATTGACCACATACAAGACTACATATCCAATATTAAGCAACTATTAACATACCTAAAAGATTGCAATATTGATAAGGATGTTTTAAAATTGATTCTAAATATGTTATCCAAGCTTGGTCTTGAGTATTCAGTGTTTTTTTTTGGCTTTCATGTCCATCAACTTTCTATGAGAGTTGTAGACACCTAAAGTTAGCCACTATCATTTAGGTAATTTTATCTTAATTTTTTGTCTATGTCCATTTCATATATTAAATTAAATGAAGTCTTATTTATTTAATTTAATTCATATTTTTTAATCATTTATATTGATTAAATAATGGCACATATTATTTAATTAATTATTCCCCATCCCGATATTCATCTAAAATTGTTTTATTTATTTCCCCTAAGGTCCAACTTTAGGTAAATAATTATTACACCCAAAACCTTATTTCCTTTTTCTTCTAAAGAATTGAATAAATAATTTTTAAAATTATTTAAACTCCCTCGCATGTATCATTATCTAATTTTTTTCACTAGTATCTAAGGGTAAGTGCACAAAGATGAAGGGCCAAAAAGGGGTTTTAAGTGGCCACTTTTTTTTGAAATCAAGAAATATTGAGCTTGGATGAGAAATTAAGGATAGTTACATTAAAAAAAAATCAGATGCAACAAAAATAAGGACTGCAGAGGTTTGAATGTACTTTCTAAACTTTTTTTTTTGAAAATGGTAGAGAGTAAGGCGCTCAAACACGTTACCCACAAAAATTGGTCCCTTTTAAAAAAAAACATAACATAGTGTTTGTTGTGGGTACATCAAAAGGTTAACTTTTTTTAGTATTTTAAAAATTTCTTCAATGAGAAATTAGCTAATAGCATATAATGTGGTCCCAATTTTTTTTAATAATTTTTTAATGAATATATAATGTTTACTAATTTTCAAAGTGGATACATCATAGAAAACAAAAAATTGACTCTGTGAACCCTATAATTTTTTAGAACTAATCCAAAATATATATTTCTAATAGGTTTAGAATAGAGTCTAGTTTATAAAAGTGTAATTTATTTGAAATTTCAATAAAAAATTAAAAAATAAATAAAAAATACCAAACATTAGGTTTTGACAAATAACTGATACACCAAAAAAAGAAATTAAAGATGAAAGCCTTAACATAGTCAAAATGTGAAAAAAATTACATTGTTAAATAGCTAAGAGAGAGCTTAAAATTACCTAGGTGTTTGTTTTACTCGACCTCGAAATACATGCAAACTTGATGGTTAGCAGAAATGAGATTATGTGAAATTTTGTAGAATATGAAAAATCACATTTTTGGGCATTGGAAAGGTAGTCCAAGACCTTAGGCTAGAAATAAAAAGAAAATCCAAGCTAAATTATTGAGGATTTTGAAAGCAAGATAAAGTGTGAGTGTGTTATAATGTTAGTGCGTTATAACATGTTTGTGTTATATCTCTTTAATTTTTTTTTTGTGTAAGCTTGTATACATGTATGTTTGCTTGTATATATATTTGTATGTATGTGTGCATGCATGTATGTATATATATATGCATGTACATATGTATGTATGCTTGTATGTATGTATGTATGTATGTATGTATGTATGATTGAGTGAATGTACACATATGGTAGTATGTATGTGCACATGTATGAATATATGTACGTTTGTATGTATTTATTGTGGCATGTATTTCCTTATAGCTAGTATTCAACATTAGGAGGGGTCCCAAAGTGTCTTTAAAATGTGTGTCAAATTTATACACCAAAATGGTCAACTTGAAGCTCTAGAGTATAGTTTTTAGGGTATCAAGTTGAGGCTTTAGGGTATAGGGATGAGGGTTGAGGGTCTAGAGTTTATGGTTTAATGTATAGCGTTGAGGGTTGATGGGTAGTATTCAAGATTGAGGGTATAAGGTTAAGTCTATAGGCTATAGGGATTAGGGTTTAGGATGTTCGGTATAGGGTTGAGGGTTTATGATTTAGGGTAAATTAGGGTATAAGGTTGAATGTAGAATTTAGGGTTCAAGTATGGGGTTGAGTGTTGAGGGATTAAAGTTGAGGGATAATGTTCAAGGTTGAGGGTATAAGGTTAATTTTATAAGCTATAGGGATCAGGCTTAAGGATATTGGGTATAGGGTTTAGGGTATGGGCTAAGGGTATAAGGCATGCTATTAAGGGTTGAGAGTGTAGGTTTTAGAGTTTAAGTATAGGGTTGAGGGTATAAGGTTAAGGGACACTATTCAGTATTTAGGGTATAAGGTTAAGGCTATAGGGTATAGGGATGAGGGTTGAGGGTGTACAGTTTAGGGTTTAGGGTTTAGGGTATAGGACTGAGGGTTGAGGGATATTGTTCAAGGTAGATAGTATAGGGTTAAGTGTATAGGGTATAAGGATTAAGGATATAAGGCATAGGGTGAAGGGTTGAGAGTTTATGGTTTAGGGTTCAAGTATAGTTTTGAGGGACAATGTTCAAGGTTTAGAATTTAAGGTTGAGGGTATTAGGTATAGGGAGAATGTGTTAGAGTAACAGTTTTAACTTAGTTGTGTTGATTAAGTTACCTTTATTCCCTTCTTAAGATTTCACGTTAGTTTGCATAAAGTGACATTTAATAATTATATTAATTATTAAATATTTTCCTATTAGGGTTCCTTTTAGGTTTTTCGTATTAGGGTTTCTTTTAGGTTTTGCATGACCTCCTTTTATAAGGATTGATCCATTGTATATTTCTTAATTCTCTTTTTTTCTGATAAGATAATTTCTCCATTTTTCAGAGCTTCAAACTATTGTTTTTTTTCTCCATCTATTCTCTTCCTTGTGACAGGTATCCATTTGCATGCAGGTGTTCTTGGAGTCTGATGTTGGATTTCTCAACTTCTACATGGTATCAAAGCTTTCTTGTTTCATTCATGTTCTTGTTTGAAGAATTTGGAACTATTTGGAGCTATAAGGGTTGGATCAGGCATTCATAGTTTTGGGGTTTTTTTTTTTTCATCCAAGCAATCACCTACAATTTCAAATCATTTTGAGTCCAAGTAGACCTCGTCGTTGGATCCGCAATGGTCCAAAACCCCTAAATCGACCGTTCATTTGTCAATTTTGGACAAAGTTGATTTGAGAGGCAATTTTTTTTTAGCCATACGGTCCTCTATCTACCCGTGGATCAGAGAAAAAATTAGCCCTAGTAAATAAAATAAAATTATTTTCTGTATTTTCGTCAGAATTTTTTTTTTTATAAAAAATAGTAAAGTTTTTTGGTTTTTTTAATCAAAAATCAAAAAATAGAAAAAATGCAGTTTAAAGGCTTGCTTAGGCCTTAGTATAGGGTACTCGCAGGTACCGGCATACGCAGGCCTACGGGCGCTCTGTAAATCGGTCGGTGTACTGCTAGCCGCCACTTACTTTACTATCGACTGACAGTCTAACAATACCATTGATGCGGTACGTTGGCCGCCCGTGCCTTTTTTAAATGATTTAAAAAAAAAAATCAAAGGTTTTTGATGATTTAAAAAAAAAAATCAAAGTATTTTAATTGTTTTTTTTAATTTAAAAAACATTTTTTTCTATAATAAGCCTGGTTGTGCAAATGCGGTGACGACCATTTGGCCATCAATTTTAAGCTCGTATTTTTGCTATGACGGCTGTATGACCGTCAAATTTAATCCTACACTAGTTTTTTTCCCCTTTGTTGTTGTTTTCTTCCATAGGTCATAACTTGGGCATACGATATCATTGTTTGGCAAACAAGATATCGTCGAATAGCTGGTTTTGTAACCTTTCTCGTGGTGTGGGTCTTATTGCTTCATTTATCTATTGGTGTGTTTTACAACCAGTTGAAATCAAAGGAGTTGCTTTTAGTCCCGAGCTCGTAACTTTTGACTTGTTTCTCCATTTTTCGCAATATCAGCGGCGTGGAAACATATTTCAGAGCTCTTTAGTTCCATCCTTGCGATTTTTCCATATTTCACTCTAGGTATATTTTATTCAATTTTTTTTTTTTCACACTCTAGTGAATTACCTGGAAATATTTGCTCTTGGGAACTTCTCGTTTGCATGGGATGCTTCGTTTTTTGCTGTTCTTCATGTATTTCCAGTTTTTTGTCCTTTGTGGATATTTTGAGCATCATTTGTAAGCAATCTTTTATATAAACGCACTAAGATAAAGTGCCACACTATTATATTTGTATTTTTTGAGGATTTTGCACATAAGGTTGTTGCATATTTTATACTCACACTGTATTATAAAGTGCCATGGGGGGGTTGTGTAGTGCCTTTTTTTTTTTCCATCACACCTTTGTTTGGTGAGTGTCCCTCCATGATGACAATGGATCCATATTATTCCAGCCTCATCCATGTGTGCTTTGTTTTGCACACCACTTTTTCAGTTGCAAGTGCTTTCTTGCACACTTTCAGATGTTGTTTCTTCTCCTTCATGCACTATAGGGTGTTACACACCATTTCAGTGGATCTATCAGATTCTCCTAGTTTAGCATTATGGGGGGGGATCTTCCATTCTCATTTGATCAATTTTTTTTAGACTATTGGTACTTGTGCCATCTGTATCTTCATTCTAAGTGTTTGCCTTTGTTTAACATCTGATTCGAGTAGTGTCATTTGGGGAACTCATGCAAATTGTTGTCTTCTTGATCCTGATCATCTTATCTTTAGTGCAGGTTCTTCAACACCATAGCAGTCACCTTTTGACAGTTGTTTGCAGCTTCTTTAGCTTCAATGATGTTCTTCATGGCTTTCAACTTCTCTTTTTGGAGTAGAGTTTCTCCCATGAGGTTTTCTCTATTTCTCCACTTTACAAAGATTTGGTTGTATTTGGGTACTTGATCTGGCCTAGTTGTTGGGACCCATGTTTTCCTTCTTGCATTGTAGTTACCTTTGCTTTCTTGCACTTTTTTGTAGCTGCATTGTTGCTCATCTTAAGGGGGGGTGTTAGAGTAAAGGTTTTAACTTAATTGTATGATTAAGTTACCTTTATTCCCTTCTTAAGATTTCACATTCATTTGCATAAAGTGACATTTAATAATTATATTAATTATTAAATGTTTCCCAATTAGGGTTCCTTTTAGGTTTTTCCTATTAGGGTTTCTTTTAGGGTTTGCATGATCTCCTTTTATAAGGATTGATCCATTGTATATTTCTTAATTCTATTTTGTTCTGATAAGATAATTTCTCCATTTTTCAGAGCTTCAAACCCTTGTTTGTTTTCTCCATCCATTCTCTTCCTTGTGACAGGTATGCATTTGCATGCAAGTGTTCTTGGAGTATGAAGTTGGATTTCTCAACTTCTACAGAATGATTGAGGGTGTAGGTTTTCTTTTTTAAGGTATAGGTTTTAGGGTTGAGGGTGTAAGGTTTAATTATAGAGTTTAGGTTTTAAGGTTTATAGTTGTAGTGTCAAAAAATTTCGTTGAGATATTTTCAAACTTGTTTGGGCCCACCTTGCTAAGTTAGGCTTAATGGTTCCTTGATTTAGTGTTCTAATGAGATTGACACATTCACATTAGGTCTTGGGCCCTTGTGAACTAATGGATTTAATGGTACCTTGCTAAAGTGTTGTGATGTGTTGTGACTCATTTTCACACTTTTCTAAGGTCTAATCAGCCTAA
The DNA here is from genome assembly GCA_007115665.2 of Sequoiadendron giganteum. Classification (NCBI taxonomy): domain Eukaryota; kingdom Viridiplantae; phylum Streptophyta; class Pinopsida; order Cupressales; family Cupressaceae; genus Sequoiadendron; species Sequoiadendron giganteum. Next base: position 253,946,329 of record CM021101.1, on the reverse strand, counting down.
TAAACCTCTGTTTAATCAAAATTAACTTTAATATTTCCTTTTTTGGAGTTTTGTAAAGTTTTTTACCATACTTTCACACTTTTCTAGGCTTGTCATTAATAATTTGGTTTTCTTATGCTTTAATTAGCACCATTTTGCATCCACAAGCCTCATTTATTGCATAATTTCAAGGATAACCCCGACACCAATTAATACCCAATCATAATCTAGGTGTTTTATGGCTTGTGTGGCCTAGATTTAGGGATCTGGGACTCATTTTCCACCTTGATCGAATGGATCCCACCTAGATCTTTTGGCCTCGAACTGGTTTTTACACATTTCTAAGAACTTTTGATTTTTGATCCCATACATTATGCCAGATGGGAATCATTCACCATCTTGGGCGAAGGAGTTTTGTGTGGCCCAAAATAAAAATTCAATTCAAATTCTGGTGGGATTTTATTCTCCTAGATCCGATGTCAGCTTGTAGTGTTATAATTTCAGGAATTCTTGAAAAATTGACTATAAATACAAGGTTCTTTATCTCATTTTGATCCTAACATTCTAAGCATTCAAGTATTCATCCTTATAGAAAATTGAATTCACAAGAGCATTTAAGTACATTCAAGGGAATATTATTAAGCATTCAAGAGCATTCTTCAAGAAGCAATCATCATGTCAAGGGTTTCATATGTCATGTTTGTTATTGTGCTAGCAATTGTGATGCAGGGTTTATAATTCAAGCAAGCGTTCAATTTAAGATCAACATCATTCAAGAAAGGATCAAGAACCACATCCATTGCAACCATTTCAAGAATATTTGTAACACTTTATTAAATAGTTTGGTGAGTTGCAACATTGCATTTTTTCAGTCATCATTCTCCTTTCTTATTTGATTTCATTTCAAGGTTTAATTACCAATAAGGGGTTTGACCAAGGCAAACGCCTATCCACTAACCCAACAAAATTTTCCCCTCTACTTTATGTGTGATTTTTTAGGTCTAGGTTGCAAATTTCCTAAGAATAAAGATTGGAGAAATTTTTTCAAAAGACCTAAGTTGTCAAAGTTTTCATCAAGTCTTGGAGAGCATTAGAGAAGACCTATAGGTGAAAAATTCAAGTTTCAGATCTGGAAACCAATCAAGAAGAGATGAGAAAACTAGGAAGAGAAGATTCATACTTTTAAGTTCTAGAAAAGCTCAACTCAAATGATTCACCTTTTTTGGTGAATGAGTCCTAGATTTAGTTAGTTTTCATGTTTTTGGAAATCTGGATACCCTTTTGGCAGATTCCTATTTTCACTCAATTTTCTAGAAATATGAATGATTCACCAAACTTTTTGAATGAGTCTATCAATAGTAAAGGCATATTTTCTAGTAATTCAGACCTCCATCTAGGCTTCTCTAGATTTCTAGGTGCACACATTTTGTTTTATAGTTTTCTATGTTGTTTTGTTCAGTTTCTTAGGTCATTTAGTCTTAGTTTGCATTCAATTAGGCTTGTACATTTCATCTAGCATTTCATTATATTTTCCAAGCATAAAATTGGTGGTGAACTCCTCATTAGATCATATTTAGCTCCTAGGACAAGCCCTCTTGCAAGATCTCTTTCTTCTTTTAAACAGATCTCAAGCGTATTTTCTTGAGGGAAAGTGAGTGAAGATTGTTCCTTCTAGGTCCTAAACCCTAGAGAGAGATCCAAAAACAATTTTCTTCCTTTCAACAGTTAATGGATAATGTTTAGGGTTGAGTTTATAAGATTATATGTTTAAGGTATACAGATTAGGGTAAATGTGATATTAGTTATATTGTTCAGGGTATGGGTTTTTGGTATAGGGTATGTGCAAGATCATGATAGGCTAAAAAGTGGCGATATGTAAGTGTTATCATGGACCATGTGGTTGATGGTTTTTTTTTGCCCAAAATTGATGAAACGAAAGGCTTTTTAGAGGAGATTCTCAGCTTTCCACCAATATAAATTATGCTTCACTTAAATTTAATAAATAATTATTATTTATTTTCTATTTGAATTACAACTAAAATATTGATTGATAGGATGATTGAAAAACATCTATAGGTTTTAAGCAGTATCAATTTTTTTGAATCTAAAACATGTGTCACATTCTATGCTTCACATAATATAGGATTATAAATAAATAAATTGATTTTTTTGAAATTTTGACCAAGTTAAGGTGGTTAGATGTACGAGTTTTTATATTTTTTAAAAGTTCTAATAAAAAATTCATAATTAAATATTTACTTGGAAAAAAATTATAGAAATATATGTGTCAGATCAGTACATGAGCCCTATAATTATATCTAAAATATTATAAAAAATAATTATCATTTTATTGTGGTTAGGGTGGTCAAACGTACACCTACTTCTTATTTTTTCCCTAAAATTTAAGTACTGCTGCATTGAAATTTCAAATTTTCACCAAATAGATTTAAGAATAAATAAATCAACCTAGTAGTATAGAAACTAAATTCAATTTTATACAAATTCTATTCCTACATATTTTTGAAATAATATAGATAACTTATTCAATTTTTTACATGAAGTTTCCTAACTCTGATTTTTAAATATTTATTACCACTTAAGGGCCTATTTTTTCCATGATCCTGCACATACCCTATAAGGCATAAGGTTAAAGGTTTAGAGTGTAGGGTTTAGGGTTTAAGTATAGGGTTGAGGGTTGAGATTGTATGGTGCATGGCTTAGGGTTTAAGGTATAGGGTTGAAGGATTAGGGTTGATGGTATAGGGTATATTATAGAGGGGTTAAAATTGAGGGACAATATGAAAGGTTGAGTGTCTAATGTATAGTGTTAAGCATTGATGGTGTAGGTTTAGGGTTTAAGGTATAGGGTTGATGGTTGAGGGAATAAGGATTAAGTTAAGGTTGAGGGTATATGGTGTAGGGTAAAGGGTTTAGGGTTTACAATTAAGGTTTTATGGAAAATTTTAGGGTTTAGGGTATAAGGGTGAGGGTATAGGGTATAAGGATTGGGGGTTTAGGTTGTATGGTTTAGGGTTTAAGGTAAAGGGTTGAAGGATTGAACATATAAGGCACAAGGTGAAGGGTTGAGAGTCTATGGTTAAGTGTATAGTGTATAAGAGTTTAGGTTTAAGATATTGGTTATAGGGTTTAGTGTATGGATTGAGGGTATTGAGGGTATAAGGTATAGGGTGAAGGGTTGAGGTTATAGGGTCTAGGGTTGAGGGTTTAGGGTATAGTGTTGAATACCCAATATATTGAGAGGGGGGTAAATTTTTATCTTCTTTAACTTATTGAACAAATAAAATCCAATTAATCCAATGCACATGATAACTAAGATAAGTAGAAGCATTAAAAAAAAATGGAAACACATAACACATGAAAACCAAGAATTTTATGTGGAAAACCCAGAATGGGAAAAACCATGGTGAGGGTTAACACACAATATAGTGTAACTGGTTATAAGATATCACAAAAGGTGGATCACTACTAGGACTCACTATCCAAAAGAGAGAATCACTACCTACAAAATCTATATTAACAAAATGGCTTACAACTAGAGAATCAACTGATTAAGATACACCTGACAAGTGAAAATTTAGTTCCTTTAAAGTTAAAGTGATTTGCATGCCAGTAGATCAATATTCACTCTTTAAATATGCACAATCAATTTAGCAACACTTGTATACTCAACATACCATTCATCAATCTCCAAATTATCATGTATATATATCCACAAGTACTAATTTGGTCGGCTCCAAACAAATACAAAAAAAATTCAAAAAAATTCAAGCATGTAGTGTGCTACATCATGTCAACATGGATTGCACAAACTAAATTTAATCCATTACAACTTCAACCACTTATTAGGTCAGCCAAAGATAGACCTAATAACAAAAATGTAAATAATAAAAATGATCCCAACATTTCACAAGAGCACCTTTCGGCACAAGATCTTAATCATGCATGCTTCCATAGACCAAAAATCATTTTCCAAGAGTGTGAGCAATGATGATTACCAAAGGGGAAATGTTGACCAAAATATTGGAGGATACTTTTGTATACCGGTTCAGAATATGAGATCACTATTGAATCTAAACTTGCAATTGCAACTCATATATCATGATGACATCAATGATAACCAAAATTTTCATTAAGAGATGTGTTATTCTTCATTCTTCAAAAATCTCCCCCTTTTTTCATTGATGGCAACATGTGCCAAAATAAATCTCTCCAAAGAAAAATTTCTCAATTCTCCAAATCTCTCATTTTCTCTTTTTCCTCTCCCCCTTTGACATTAAGGACAAAGGGTGCCCTAAAAAAATATGAATATACATATGCACACATCAAGTGGAATAATATACAAAAAAAGGAATCAAAATACCAAATGCCCCCTCACGAGTCTAACCCAGTTGATGTGTAAACTTGAAAAAAAAATTACCCAAAGGAGGGAGCACTTTGAAGCTCTTGGAGAATGCCTTGCCAGCTAGTTTTACCACTCTCCCAACTTTGATTAGTAGATATCAAAATTTTATTCAAAGACTCCAGTGCAATCAAGTTCTCTTCAGCCTCATCTGGAATATCTAGGGTAAAATTGATCTTATCCAATTTCTTAGCATAAGCCAAAGCATTGGCTACCGGAGTGTAATCCATCCTTACACTATGACCAAGAAGGCTATTTTTTTAATTATTTATTCCTTCTACTTCTATAACATGAAAAATGTCTCTTTATAAGCATAGATGGAATTCCAAGTTGACTTGTCTCTATCCTTAGATGCATTGTATGTGCTAGAAACAACTATCAACTGGGACTCAATAGAGTCCATAAGATATTTTATGTTGTGTGGCATCTAGCCACCTTATGCAATAGGCAAACCCAAAATTTTCTTCAAATTCACAAGCCTTTATAGATTCAAGGATTTTTTGTACATTCGTGTGTGTTAGAGCATATTTCTCATGAAGAGACAATATCATTTTCTCAGCCAATTTTTATTCAACTTCCTATTTTTTTTCCTCACCAAGTTTAGTGGCATAATCCTTGAAGGATTCCAATAGAAGTTTCAGGTTTTCTACCAGAGTGAGAGATTAGTCCACTGGCATATTAGATGTGACTTCCTGCAAAGCCTTAATGGCATCATCGATAAGCTTACTTCCCTTCTCATGTGTTTCTTGGATTTATCTTCTACTAGATGCATGCAATACATCACCTAACACCATTTTATACATAGGAGAAATCTTGTCCATATATGCATAGCCTTGATTCATGGTAAGTTGCAGGATCTCTTGAGGAATCACTGGCTCGAATTTGATCTGTTTAGATAACGAGCCTTTAAAAAATTCATCATCGAAGGAAAATTCTCTAGATGATCTTTGTGAGTCAACCACCTGTTCAATTCTTTCTTCATTCTTTCTAGCGATTTCACCAGATCCCAGTTATCTTTCTTCTTACTCAAATTTCTCATACTCTGACTTCTTTTCTTCTTCCTTTTATTCTTCTATCTTCTCTTCTTCTTTTTGTTCTTCTACCTTCTCACTTTCATCCATTTTTCTTCTTCAACTTTATCTTTTTCCTCTACAATATGTACTGGAGGAGCAACATACAATATGTACTGGAGGAGCAACATCATGAATTTTCACTTCAACATTTTCTTCACTTCGCTTCTCAATTTTTGGAGGCTCATCAACAACAATGGTTTTTGGAGAACACATGCACCACTAGTTTTCAGAGGGATATTTGTATCATCCTTTTCCAAAGGAAAATTTGCATCACTAGTACTGAAAGGGGTGTCTTCTTTAAATTTTTATTCTTCTCTTGATTTAGGTGTTGATCCAGATACACCAAGCATACCATACTTCTCAGCTATGCTTCTAATTGTATTTATATTTTCCTTCTTTTCTCTAGTCATTAAATATTAACTATCTTCTTCATTTGGAACATAGTAGAACAAACATTCTTTAGGGTTTCCAAATCACCTAGATTTAGAGAGGATCCAATTTCCTTATATTCCTTAGCCCTTATTTTATCTTTCATTTCAACAACTTTTGATGTTCTCTTCATTAATGCTTTGCATAAGTTCTCAGGCACATTAATTTTAACATTGTCCCACTAAACATCCAAAATAATGACTAACTGAATGATAGCCATTATTATAGTTTTCCTATCCTCTTCACCTACTCGGTTATAAATTTCTCATGTGGGTTTCAACATTTTTTAGTAATGTAATAAATTGTTTACCAAGTCTTCTAGCCTAAGAGGAGTACCGAGCCTTACTGGAGAACTTCCTGGTCTAGAAATACTTCCCTTGTGACTTTTTCCTTCTTTGATTCTGCCTCATGATTACTAATGTCCCATTCTTCATAATCCTTTATGGAGGATACATAATGAGCTCTTTTGGATCCAACACTAGCTTCCTGAAAAGAACCTTCATTGGAGGAAACACTCACCTTTCTTCTTCTTATTACCTTCGCAGTTGGGTCTTCCTCCTCTTCCTCCTGATCATCAGTAATGTTGAGATTCTTTTCCCTTTTAGATTTTTATTTTATTCCTCACTTAGTAGGCACTAGCGAAGGAACATATTTTCTCTTACCCGATCTAGTTGTAGGTCTAGAGGGGAGTTGGGCCTTTGCCTTTGTCAGAAACTATGGGTTCAATTTTTACCACAGGCGGGCCAAAATTTGGTATAGAAGGAGAAATCCTATTGGATCTCCTTACACCTAATGATTATCCATAATTTTGTTCTCCCAAATCTCTTCCTTGTGCTATATGTTCAACATTGAAGCTAGATTTTCTAATTGCCTCATCTACTCTTTTTCTCCTTGCAAGTTTGTTGTGCCTCATCTAGCGATTTTTCTGCATATGTACCAATCTGGGATTCATTAGAATCTTTTGGAATTTTCAACAACAACTACACATAACCTTCAACTTCATCCTCTATAATTTCATATCCTATGGGTTGAATCTAGACATTCTAGGGTTCAACTGCATCAACCATGCATTCATCAGAAGAAACATGGAATATGATGACATTCTTATATTTCTCTACAATTTTTCTTAGAATTCTATCTCTTTAATTCATGTGTTTCTTGAATACAACAAATAATTCTATCAAATCATTATATGTCTTCTTCAAATCACTCAGCTTATGCAAATGATCAAAAATTTGATGAACAACCAAATGGGATGGGTCCCAAAACACTATTTCATCTTTTCTTGAAATCCTTCTAAGGAAATAGAACAATAGGAAAAAAATCAATGAACCAACTTGAAAGGATATTTCTTCTCCTTCAACATTCTCAGGTTCTCAAAAAGCTATTGTCTGAGAAGCTCACACAGATCATAATTTAAACCATTTGCTGCCATGTCATAATCAGTATAGATTGTTGTAGTGGACAAAAACTTCTCTCTGTTAGTGAAGTAGATTTTATGTATGATCATTATTGAAGCATACTTCATAGCTAGATTAGTGATAGGATTTTTTGTAAGATCTATTTTATCATATGTTGCATTGGCGAGTTCCATCACCACTTTATTTTTCATTACTTTCAACAATGGTACCAGTTTGGTATTAGAGAGTCCAGTGACTACCTTGATCACATCCTTAGCTATCAAATGAGGTTTGTCAGTCCATAAACATTGATCATGCATTCTACTAAGGACTGGTTTAACATATTGATCTTCCATAGTGGAACAAAAATTAGGAAAGGAGTTCCAACAATCCAATTTCTTCACGAGAATATTTGAATACTCAAGTTTCAACATGAATTTATATCTAGTGAGTTCATTAGCCATATGTCTATCAATTTTTCATGATTAAATTCCTCAGACTTAACCCTAATGTACATTCTAGTATCCTCTATAAGCATGAAACCATGAAGAATCAAAGAGAAGGTGCCAATAGGGTCATCTTCAAAACCTTTCATTGAATATTTCTTGTAGGAGGGCCTAGGTCTTTTTGATACTTTCATGACTACATGAGTTGTCATTTTCAACACACCAAGCTCTAATGACTCTAGAGATAGAATTTGCACAAGCTCACAACAACACATAATCATAAAATACCTTTTCATGAAGAACTAAAGCTAGGGTTTGAACAACTTGCACTTCAAATCACCTTAAGGATGCTCCAAATTGATCTCCACTTCCTTCAAATGCAAAATTGACTAAAATGCCTTTACAATTTCACTTTATAGATCAATGTGATGCTCTACTTCACATTAAATGCACTAGAGTTTGAAAAGCTACTAAAATATTTTAGTTGTACTAAAAAACCCTAATATGCTCCGCAAGTGAGCATACATGTACTTTCTCTTCTAGATTATTTTTCATAGCCTCTACTAGTTCACTCCTTACAACATGTCCTCATGTCAAAGATTGAAACACCCTAAATCAGGGGGTTTGAACAATTTCCTTTTAAGGCTCCCCCTAAGACTATGCTAGGTCTAATTCTCAGAGGAATCATTTGCATCAGATGAGGGCACAAACACATATGAAGGTTTTGGCTTTTTTTTCCATATCTTATTCATCTCCTACTTAAACTGATATTTTCCTATCTTCTTCACATGCTCATTCTACTTTATCAAAGCAGTCTGCTTTCCCTCTTTGCTTTTTCAAACTCTTAAAATATGTCTTGATTTGTTGCAATTGTAGTAGATTAATTTTCTCTAATTTATCTAACTTCCATTAATCTTTGATCTACATTGATCTGTTTTGTTTCAATTTCTTTTACAAGTATAGCAGTAGCTAGAAAAATATTGATTCATTCTACCTCCATAAACCAATTCATCATTTGAGTTCTACATTCACTTTCTCTATGTCCAATCTTATTATATGCTCAGCATTTTTTGGAGAAGGAACCCAAAAAATGATTCATCCTACTTTTGCACTCAGTTGCCTTATGACCAAATTTATTATATGAAAAATACACATCATTAGAAGATGGATACCTTTGAGAATCTGGTTGTCTAATAGGTGGTCTTCTTCTTGGATTTATTGTCTTCTTTCCTTTACCTTGTCTCTTTTGATTGTTTAAATCTGTTGATCTTTCACCTACTTCTAATCCCAATCTACCTTTTTATTTATAGGGTTTATGTCCTGCAGTTAGTTCATCATGTTGGGAGAATGAAGAAGATTACATCCCTTGATATAGTTTTTGTTGTCATTGATTTCATCATAATATATGAGTTGCAACTACAAGATCCAAGTCTTGGTAATCTGGTATTCTGAACCGATAATACAGAATTATCCTATGGTATTTTTCCTTGGATTTATTTCTTTGGTAATTGTTGTTATCTTAGTTTTTGGGAAATAGTATGAGATTGGTAAAAGCATGCATGAACGATATTTCCTAAGTATAGATGTTTGTGGTCACCATTAGTATCATTCTATTGATTATGTTTTTGTTGGACTCAAGGGAACATTGAGAGGGGGGTTTAATTAGTGTTCAACAATATTTAAACTCCATCAATCTAAAACTTGAAACCATTTCACCATTGTATTAAATAGAATATGTATGCATTCAAAGAAAAAATTCATAACACCATGACACACAAATGTTTGCGTGGAAACCCTGTTAGGGGAAAAAAACACGGTGCAGGTTAATCCATAATTTGAGTACTAAAATATAATTGTTTACAAAAGGGAATGCACTTTCATTTAGGCACACTGCCTAGATATCATTATTCAAGAGAAAGTCTTACTGCCATACAAATTTTAGATTAAAACCATCTGGAGGGTGAAATAAGATAGTAGCATCAACTTATGCCAGGTGATGGTTCTAGTAAAGCTCATAGATCTGATTTTGGATCTTCTTTTCAACTCTCCACTTTGCTCTGCTCTATTATTCTCTTTTTTGTTCTTCGCATCACTTATGATCAAATTTGCACTACTACACTGATAGATCTCACAAATTGAAATTCTACACACACACCTTTTTGTTCACATATCCTCTTTTTTTCAAATGATAAGAACAACCTCTTATAGATATCTACAATCAAGGATTCATTCATCCACTACTCGGCTTTACAAAATATTAAGTTACTTTTAACTTGTCAGTCAGATACACCACTAAATATTTATACACATCCTCCAAAGTCAGTTAGGACAAAGAGAGGACCCAAATAACACTTAATCAAACATTCATATTTATAATTAATTATATATTATGCATCCATTATTTCTATCCTTGTTGGGTCGGCCTTGTATCATAGATAATCAACAAATTAGTGTATTATATCTTCTAGATCACTTACTAGTGAGTGCGCACCAAAACCAAGATACTACAAACATCTACAAACCTTCCTCAGAGATCTACAACCAAAAATATATGTCTAGTAAGGTTTTTAGATCAAATTTTATGGCTATTAACCGGATGCCCTATTCTTTAGTCTTTTATACCAGTGAAAACCAAAATTAAACTTAAGTTGCATGACTTGGGTTTCCTTCAATAAAAAAACTTACGAGCCAATCTCCCCAACCATATGTCAATAATCTCCCCCTTTGGCATTGATGGCAACACTTAGTGAAAAATGACTAAGTGTCAGAATCATTTTAGGTACACTACCAAACTATTTGTTGCACTTTCTCCCCCTAAGATTTATAAGGGATTTTTCACTGCATTCTCTCCCCCTTTGACATCAATGACAAATTATGGATGCCCTATGCCAAAAGAAAGACAAAAAGTGACAAAAAATGTGTTCAAAATATCCAAGGCTTAAAAATTTAACACAAATATGCTTCCTTGGATCAAAATTTCAAAAACTTGAAGATAATTAACTACTAACTTTAGAAGATTATCTTATTGTTTTTCTTCACTTCTGGATGAAACTTCTTCCAACCATCAACTGTAATTCCAATAGTAATGATCAAACTATTGTTCTTGCAAGTCTTTTTAATGATGTTAATGAGAGATTTAGGAATTGTAATTGCTTCTTCTATTTTTTCACCATTCTTCAGTATTTCCATCATCTTCTCCAACTTGCATTCAATTAGATCCTTTACCTTCCAAATAGTATCCACAAGAACATTCTTAGAGAGTTGAATTTTTTTTTGTCCTAACTGTAACTCCCAGATTATTTTCCTGATAATGCCATCTGGATCTTGAGATATGTCCAAGCTTTTTCCAATGTCATCCGATTCTGCTTCAATCTAATCCAACTTTTCCTTGTAATTGTTAACTGTATAGGGCCAATGGATGCAATAGTTGTAGATTCTTATGGCTGAATTAATGCATAGCTTCAACTCATTCATTTTATTTTTCAACTTGAAAAGGGATAATCTGAATTGTTCCTTCAAGTGAGAGACAACTTCACCTTCTTGTTTTCCTGTGTCCTCAGATCCCATTGACTCTTTGTTGCACTCAATCATCTCTTTAGGAAGAATTTCCTTTAGAACTTCCAATATTATCTTACAGTGCTCAACATGGGAATTTAGAACTTCCAAAATCAAGTCTTGATCATATGATGGTCTAACTGACCATAACCTTGCAATTTTCTGCATGCCACCTACTTCTTGGATAAGTTGTAGATTTTAATTTGTCAGATCTTCTTCTCCCTCACTACCTTTTTCTTGACCAGATTCATTTTATAGTGGATTCTCAGGTTCTTCATCAAATTCTTCATCTGGAATTTCCACAGTTCCCTTTCCTTTTCGCTCAATCCTAGGAACTTTTCTTTTCAGAGGGTTGTATTCAATAATTCCCTATCCTCTATAAGTGCTATTGGAAGAGGAACCAACTTCCATTGATCTTAACAGAGGGGAAATATTTACTAATCCACACTTTTCCAACACATTCTTACAAAACATTTCAAATTCCAAATCCTAGTTTGTCAAGATCTTAGAATAAGAGTATATCTGATTACATACCGGTTTGTCTGATTTCCATATTACATTGTCAATTTTTGGAGACCAATTCAAGAAATGCATTACCAAACATATTATTAAACTGCCAAACCTTAATGGATAGCCTGACTCCTTTATCAATTGAACATTCTCCATGATTTTTTCCTTTAACAACCCACAAAGGTCAAAATCCTGACCATCAATTATCATTTTGCGAGCAATGTATATTGCACCAGCCAATGTATCTCCTTCTTGATTTCTACAGAAGATTTTATATGTTATCCTATGTGCAATGTACTTCATAAAAAAATTCTTGATTGTTACAATCATCAGATCACTCTGATCTCTAATTATTCTGGTTACGGTTTTGACCTCTTTGTTCTAGATAGAATTATTCCTAGGAACATCTCCGACTTTTCAAAAACTAGTTATGTTCTCAATTTCCTCTTTTGAAATTATGTACTATTTTTCCAAAGATAAAACATCACCATGTAATCTTCTTACTATGAATTTCATGAATTCCACATTCTAAAAGTATGGAAACTCACTCCAGATATCCAAATTTCCATGCTTGGCTTCATGCAATTTCTTTAATTCAACAGGAAGCGACAAATTCCTTATAGACATATTATTTGCACTATTATATTCATCTAGAGTGATCGAGCCTTTTAATTTAATCCATTTTTCCTTTTCACGTTTAGGGTTCGCAACCACACACTAAATTGTATGAAAAATTTGAGAATAATTTGAAATACTTGATAGATCTCTAGATTTTTCTATGAAATTGAGTTTAATACTTTGTAATCTGCCTATCGAGTGCTCTCCTTCTTATTTTTGACAATGAAAAGTGACAAATGATAACTCTGACTTGAATTTCATATCTCACACATGTGCAATAAATGAATTTTCCTTAAGTATTCCAAAGACTTTTTTTTCCTAAACAATGATAGAAAAATATTTTGTGGACCTATGAATTGTCTGAGTTATTTTTGCTAAATTTATCCAAAACTTTTGTACACCATCAATTCACCTTCTTGACTAATATTTGCATTTTGATACCATCCATATATAGGGGAGGAAATATTTTCTTGTAAAACTTCCCCTAGACCAGTGATCTAAAATCAATTATTGGAAGAGTTACTAGAAGAAGGTTCAAGTACGGAGCCATTTCCAATATTAAAATATTTTTTCCTTACCCATGTCCTCTTCATTTGATCTTTGATTTCATCTGTAGTTACCTTTTCTTTCCCTTTCTCATTCTTCTCTATATTTTTGCCTCTATATATCAGACCTCTTTTGTCTACATTTTTGTTTCTATAGAATCTTGCAATATGACCATACTTGTTGCAGTTGTAGCACACAATTTTTCCTTGTCCTGAAAAATCATTCCAATGAATTTTTCTAGATTGGCATTGATTAGAAATATGCTTAAATTTCCCACATGTAAAGAATTCAACATTTCTTCAATCAAAAGAATAACTTGACGTACTTTTGCATTCAATTTATTTATGACCAGGTGTTTTGCAATTGAAATAATGACCAAAAAATGATGAAAATTTTGACCTGAAATTATTTCTACACTGAGCTACCATATGACCGAACTTATTACGAGAAAAACAATACCCATTAAACTTTTGTGCATTAGGTTGTCTTACAAGATACCTTCCATTTATGTTCTGTCTAAAATTATTTTGTCTTGATTTAGAACTTTCTCCCTTTTCATATCCAAGACCTCTCTTATCATTTCCACTCTTTTTTTCTTGACTCAACTCACCAAGCTTTACTGAACTAATCTTAAAATTTTATTTTTACTCATTTGCAATGACAATATCATTCCTAAGAGTAGTAATCTTCTTACCAAGTTCTTCTTCATTGTTTCTAGTTCTTTGTAATTCACTTTCCAACTAAATGAACTCTTCATTTATTTTGTTGCATTCATCAGATTTCTCTTTCAAGGTCTAAGAAATATTTTCCTCATTTTTCTTCCTTTCTTCTATCTCCTTAGTCATCTTCATCATCATAGATTCCATGTCATTTGTTAGGTTTGTATTATCTCTAGAAAGCTTTTCACATTCTTTGGTTATCTCCTTCAAGGTTTGATTCAGGTGAGCATCATTCATGCCTTTATTCTTCTTCTATTGTATTTGATCAAATTCAGCTTTTCTCTTCACTCTGGATTTAACTATATGATCCTTCAATGATTGAATGAATTTCTCAACATTTCTATCATTTTCTTTCAATTCTTGAACTTATTATTTAGACTGATCAAGGTAATCAAGTGCCACCAGAAGCTACTGTTGAAGACTACCAGAGTCCATCACATTCCAAGATCCACCTTAAGCTGTAAAACTTCTTCAGAGGAACTAGCTTCGATACCAATTGTTGGACTCAAGAGAACACTTAGAGGGGGGTGAGTCAGTGTTCAACAATATTTAAACTCCATCAATCTAAAACTTGAAACCATTTCACCATTGTATTAAAGAAAATATGTATGCATTCAAAGTAAACATTCATAACACCATGAAACATAGATTTTTGCATGGAAACCTTATTAAGGGAAAAATCCACAGTGGAGGTTAATCCACAATTTGAGTACTCAAATATAATGTTTTACAACAGGGAATGTAATTCCATTCCAACACACTGCCTAGAGATCACTACTCAAGAGAAAGGATTATTGACATGCAAAGTTCAAATTAAAACCATATGAAGGGTGAACTAAGATAGTAGGATCAACTTATGCCAGGTGACAGTTCCGGTGAAGCTCATAGATATGATTCTGGATCTTCTTTCTGACTCTACACTTTGCTCTACCCTATTTTTCTCTAATCTGTTCTTTGCATCACTTGTGATCAAATTTGATCTACTGCAAGTAGAAGAAAAGAAGAGAATTGAAGAATGCTTGAATTCAAAAATGAAGGAAAATTCTGATGAATGTTCCAAGCTTGAATAAGAAGTGGTGAATCTAAGAGCAGAAGTGGAAAAGGAAAAATTCTATGAAGGAAATTTCAACTCAAGCTCTACCAAACTTGATGAATTGATTGCAGGGAAAAAACCCTCTAAAGATAAAGGTGGATTAGGTTTAGAAGAAAGTGAAAGATCAAAAGAAGTAAATGATAAAAATACCCAAGGTAAAGGGAAGAAAAAAAGAAGTTCAGAAAGTAAACCACCTGTCAGACTACTAAATGCACAAAGGTACCCATCTTTCAATGGAACTTGTTTTTCTTGTAACAAGTTTGGTCGAAAGGAAACTGAATGCAGAAGTAGGATGAATCAGGTCTCTAGTTCTTTCCCTGGACAATGATATGCTTGCAATAAGTTTGGACATAAAGCTAATAAATGCAAAACCCTAATGATAAACCAATTTAATGGAAGCAGAGTAAATCAATCCTTTGTTGGTTATTGCTATAATTGTAACAAATATGGACATAGGGTGAACCAATGCAGATCTTTGTTTAATGGAAATCAATCAAACCAAAGAAATTTTTTCTATTATAACTACAAAAAACTAGGACATACTTCAAAATTATGCAGAAGTAAAAAGGGAAATCAGTCTGCTCCAGAAAAGAAGAATGAACCAGTGAAGAATATTGACAAAGAGGAAGTAAAGAAAGAAATGAGTAAAATATGGAAGAATAAAGAGGATTCAAAACATTATGATGCATCTGTGCCCTCTGGTGGTGTAGATAACTCCTTTGGGAATGAGACCTAGCATGGTCTTGGGGGGAGCTTTACTAGAAAATCTCTTGAACCTCATAATTTCGGGCATGTTAGTCCTTGGCATGAGGTGATGTTCTGTGAAGTGAATAGGTAGAGGTTTTGAAAAAAAAATAGAAAAAAATATGCATGTATGCTCACTTATGGAGCATATTAGGTATTTTTTTAGTGTGGAGGAAAGGTTTTGTCAACTTTTCGAATTCCAAGTGCATTAATTATGAATTAGGGCATCACATTAATCTATAAAGTGAAATTGTGAAGGAATTTCGATCACTTGTGCATTCAAAGAAGGCGAAGAGAAATTTAGAGAAATTTTGAGTGAATTGAAGTGTGATTGGTTCAAACCCTAGTTTCGGCGATTTGAGAAGGAAAAGGTATTTTTTTTGTGCTTGTGTAAGCTTGTGAAAATTATATGTGAATCTTGTAAGAAGATTGACATATAGAAAATGGCAACTTCTCTAGTCATCAATACAATAGAAAGACCTAGACCCTCATATAGAAAATACTCGATGAAGGTTTTTGAGGATGACCCAATGGGCACTTTCTCTTCAGTTCCTCATGACAGCATGTTGATAGAGGATACTAGAATGTATATTAGGGTTAAGATAGAGGAATTCAATCACATAAAATTGATTGATATGTGGCTAAATGATCTCACTAGAAATGATTTCTTGGTAAAACCTAAATACTCGAATCTTGTGATGATGAAATTGGATTGTTGGAACAACTTCCCAAATTTTAGTTCCATAGTGGATGATCTTTATGTAAAACTAGTCCTAAGAATAATGCATGATTAGTTCTTGTGGACCCATGAGATGCACTTAATAACTAAGGAAGAAATCAAATCTATCACCAAACTATGTGACTCTAGATCAGTACTAGTGCTAAATGTAGTGAAGAATGATAGGGTAACGAGTCTCACCGGTGCAAACTATGAAAAGAGAGATCTTTCTACAAATCCTATGAAAAATCTAGTCAAGAAGTATGCATCCATAATAATTGGCCACAAAATCTACTTCACTAAGATAGAGAATTTTGTGTCTACCACAACAATTTTTATTGGTTATGATATGTTTTTAAATAGTGTGAAATATGATCTATGTGAGCTTCTAAGGCAAAAAATGCATGATAATATGGGGATGTCAAAAGAAAAGAAATATTCTTTCAAGTTTGGTTCTCTAATTATATGTTTATTAATATATTTTCTCAAAATTCTTTCAGGAAAATATGGAACTGTGTATTGGGATCCATCCCGACCTGTTGCACACCAGATTTTTTGAGCCCATGAGTAAGTTGGGTGATCCGAATAATGTACAAAATTCCATGACGACATTTTTCTCTAATTTTAAGAAGAATATGAATGAGAGAGATAGGATTTCAAGGATGATTGTTGAAAAATATCCGAATGAACCCCAAATTTGAACTTATGTAGAGAAATCCAGTGAAGCGCCCTTGGAACACAACAAAGCTAAAACATAGAAAAATAGAAAAGAAATGCTGAAGAAATCTAGTTTCATAGATGAGGAGTTAGCTCTTGGAAGAGAATTTGGAAAGAAAAATTCTGATGAATCTCCTAGTGTAAGGAAATATAATAGGATACCATCCTCCATACCACCTTTTGGATCTGTTGCTATGAATATTGATCCCAAATTTTTTGATAAAGGAAAAGGAATTGGCCCTTCTATAACCACTACCAGATCAGGAAAGAGAAAAGGTGTTCCTCCGGTTGCCCCTGCTAAATGTGGAAGAAAACAAAAATCTACTAGGGAGAAGAATATGAACATCATTGATGATCTAGAGGAAGAAGAAGAAGACCCTGTTGCAAGGTTGACAAGAAAAAGAAGGGTAAGTGTTTCCTTTGGTGAAGGTGCATCACAAGAACCTAGTGTTGATCGAAGAAATTCCACTATGTATTATCCTTAGAGGATGTTGATGAGAAGGATGTAAGTGATGTTAAAGCTGATACACAAAAATCCAGAGTTAAAGAATTTTCAGTGGAATAGGGAGAAAAAAATGCCTCTCCAATAAGACCTATTTCCCCTCTTAAAATGGATTTTTTGGTGAAAAATTTGGTCATTCAAGAAAATATGGTGAAATCTATAGTAGATGTTTATGATTTAGTAGGAGAAGAGGATAAAGAAACAATAATTCTAGCCATTATCAAATATGTCATCATATTGTAAGTTAAATGGGATAATAATAGGAATGATGTTTCTAAAAAATTATGGGATGTAGTGATGAAGAGAAGAGTTGATGGGGTTGAGTTTGAAGAGAAAATAAGAAATAAAGCATATAAGGAAATTGATTCCTCTCTATCTTCGGATGATTTAGCATCCTTGAAGAAGATTTGTGCTAATATGTTTAGGGAAAAGAGAAGAGTTAACACTCTTATGACCAAAGAAAAGAAGGAAATAAAAGGAATAAGGTAGGAAATAATAAATATTGTTAGGATTATAGTAGTAAAATATGGAATGATCAGTGTATTTGGTTTGACACCTGAACCTAGCAAAGAAACTACTACAGAAGTTGTGGAAGAACCTCCTTCTGGTGTTGCTGATGAAAATGTACCTTTGGAAATAAATTATTCTAATACCCTTCTAGAAACGAGTACTATCAAACCACCAAAAAGATATATGCTAAAATGGAAAGAGGATTCCCCTTTACTAGGCCCTTAGGGTTTCTCACCTAAAGAGCACTTGGCTTAGGAAATAGCTCTCTTTCTACTTAATGATATGCTATTTTGGGTGAGTTAATTCAAAGGGGGATTTATTGAAGGATTTTTTATGTGTGTTTGAATGTGTCTAAGTGTAATAAACTAAAAATTTAATGAATTATTGAATGCTAAATTATTAAAATGCAAGGTGTTGGAAAGCACAATGTTGTATGCAAACATATACAAAATGACCTAAGAATGTACACTAAACTAAACAAAAATGAAAGAGATAGAATGTGTGCACTTGGAATTTGAAGAAGGATCTAGTGGAGGTCTGAAATGTTGATGAAAATGTTACAGAAGTCGAAAGGGATACTTGTGCCAATCTAGACGACCTAGTCCTAGATTTGAGAAAACTAGTCTGGAGCCCATTTCTACCAAATGGGTGTCTAAAAATGTGAAAATCAATGAAGGACCTACCTAGTGGGACTAGGTCGTCATTGTTGGCGACTTAGTCCTCTTCTAGATTTTTTGAAATTTTGAAGGGGAAACGAAAGCCCTCGGTCTGCACCTTGGTTCTTCATAGGTGTTTGCCTCTAAAACTCTGATTTTTAGGCCTAAAAGTGACTTTTGGTTGATGTTTGGACCTTGCAAGCAAGAATAGGTCTTGAAAAATTCTTCAAAATCTTTAATGATCTTCAATGTACCTAAATCTACAAACACACAAGGAAAGAAAGCAAAAATGTTGATTGTTAGGGATTAGGGGTTTGCCTTGGTCAAATCCCTTTTAGGTAACTAAACTAAATGAATAGAAACAATGTAATGAAACATGAAACATTAAATAATGGAGTGAGTTACCTTACCATGATGAGATATTTTGTGTTGTTGCAGAAATCAACCCTTGAATTCTTTAGAACAGATGTCTTTTTGACTTCGAATGCTCAAACCCTAGCTTGCTTGAGAAGAATAAAAGAGTGATTGTGGCAAGGAATTAGGGTATAGAATGAATGGAATTAGGTCAAAATGAGGGGAAAGACCCTTATTTATACAAGTTATTCCCTATTTTTTCGGAAATAACACCATACAAGCCGACCTTAAGGTTTTAGAGACAAAATTCTGAAAGAATTTTAAGTTTATTTTAATTTTTATGCCACATGGACTAGGTCACCCAAGGTGGTGACCTAGTCCACCTAGGAATTTTTCATTGAGTTTTGGGAATTATCATGTGGTTAATGATTTTTTTCAGACTTTCTCATGAAAACGCATGAAGATAGGACTTATATGTGTAATAAAGGGACATTATAACATAAGGGTTGATCTAGTGATGACAAGCCTAGGAAATTATGAATTGTTTTACAAAGCCTTACAACACTTTTTCACAAGGCATGGAAAGAGGTAAAAAGAGACTCAAAAATGGTCCAAAATCCATAGGAAAGGGTCCAAATGAGCGAAAAGTGTCAAACGATAAAATTTTTGGTGACACAAGTACAAAAGTTCTATAAAAAATCAATGTTTTCAATGAGAATCCGAAAAATGAAAATCAGGTTGCAGAAAATGTTGAAGTGGAAGTGCATGATGTTATCCCTACGGTTCACCCAAAAGAAGAAGATAAAAATGAGGAAGAAGAAGTAAAGAAGGAAGATGAAAAAGAAGAAGAAAATTTAGAAGGCAAAGAGATGGAAGAAGAAAATGCATAGGAAGAAAATGAAGAAGAAAAAATAGAGGAAGAAGAACACAAAAATAAGAAATCAAATGTCATTACTAGAGAGAATGAAGAAGTAGCCCAAATGGCTATAGAATCAAAAAATCCCACCAGAGAATCCTCCTCTGGTGATGATGTACTAAAAGAACTACTATCTGAGTATATCAGATTCCAACCAGTAATTCCTCTAGAACTCTTACAACTTCCTAAGAATCAAGGCTTTACAAATATGAAAAATATTTCTCTGATGCATAAACTGATATTGTGTGATGTATTTCATACATCTTATAGGAAATAAATATTTGAAATGAATAAAAAAGGAACTGAACTCATTGACGATTCTAGTAAAGCTTTACAAGATGTTACCTTAGATACATTTGTAGACACATCTCTCTCTCTCTGATTGAGAACTTGAAGCTCTTATTGGACTCCTTCAAGGAGCATACCATAGGACTTATTGAAAAAAAAATGGGATGCATAAGTGAGACTAAATGAAAAGAGGTTGTTGATCCTCCATGAAAAATGTGCCTTGGAACATACCAATGTAGAGAAAATCCTTGAAGCTATGAAGGCTTGTGAAGCAAAATCCAACTTTGCATTTGTGTATTTCATAAGGTGGCCTGATGCCACATAAAGTATAAAAGATGTCATGGACTCAATCAACTCTTAGCTAACCGTTGTCTCTGACACCTACAATGTAACTATGGACAAATATAGATCAACTTGGAATGATATTTCGATGAACAAAGAAAAAAAATTTATGCTTCAAAAGTAGAAGGGAGAGATAATCAGAAAATTTGGCTTTCTTGGTGACAATGTAAGAATGGAGTATGCTCTAGTAGCCAATGCTTTGGCTAGTGCTGAAAATTTGGATAAGATCAATCTGACCCTAGATACTCTAGATGAAGCTAAAGAAAATTTAATTTACTTAGAATCTTTGAAAAAACTATTGGTATCTACTAAAAAGAGTAGGGAGGATGGAAAAGTGGCTTGTCAAGGCATTCTACAGGAACTATAAAGTGCTCCCTCCTTTGGGTAAAATATTTTTTCTATTTTTTACATTGCTTGGGATAAGCTCCTTCAGGGGATTTTTGGTGGTTTGATTCCTTGTGTTGTTCATACTCGACCCTATGTACATAATTTTCATGATTTTTTGTCAAACTTTATCTTTGATATCAAAGGGGGAGAATGAAAAGAGAAAGAAAATATAGAAGTTGGTAAAAAAATTTTTTGGCACATATTGCCATCAATGACAAAGGGGGAGATTGTTGGAAGAATGAAGAAGATTACATCCCTTGATATAGTATTTTTTTATTGATGTCATCATAATATATGAGTTGCAACTACAAGATCCAAGTCTTGGTAATCTGATATTTTGAACCAGTAATACAAAATTATCCTTCAATATTTTGCTCCAAATTTCTTTCTCTAGTAATTGTTGCTATCTCAATTTTTGGGAAATGGTCTAAGATTGGTAAAACCATGCATGAACATGATTTTGTGAGTATAGATGTTTTTGGTTGCCACCAATATAATTCTGTTGATTTTTTTTCTATTAGGTCTCTTGTTGGCCAACTAAACAAGCGATTGAAGATGGAATGGATTAAATTTTGTTTGTGTAATCCATGTCAACATGCCATGCAGTTGATTTTTTTTTGAGAATTTTTTGTGCTTACCTAGAGCCGACCCGATTGATAACTTATGGGAAATTGGATATATATATATATATATATATATATATATATATAAGATGTTTTCAAGATATGAAGAAGAGTGTAAGGATATGATAGCGAAGAGTGTTAAATGTGATCAGTTGACATGCAAATTTCTTATGCTACAAAGGAATTGAATTTGCACTAGTGGTGTACTTACATCAATTCAATTCCTAGTGGTTAGCCATTTTGTTACTTCATTTTTGTAGGTAGTGAGCCTCCAATTTGGACAATGAGTCATGGCAGTGAGCCACCCATTTTGGAATATCTTATAACCAATTATACTATATTGTGAGTTAATCCTCACCATGGTTTTTTCCATCCTGGGTTTTCCATGTAGAAATCTTGGTGTCTATTATGTTATGTGCTTAATTTTCAGTCAATTCTTTTTCTTGTTCTAACTATCATATGTATTAGATTTGTTGGATGGCATTTGTTTAATAAGTTTAAGAATATACTGATCCACCCCCCCTCTCAATATATTGGATATCTAACACATCAAGCCTAGCGGAGCTTGTCTTAAAAAGTCTATCTTCATAGAATTTTTATTTTTCCATATCTTCTCTTAGGTTTACCAGTTCTTGTTCAAGCTTGGAACACTCATCAGACTTTATTTGCACTACTGCTTTAAAAAAAAATTCAATTCTCTTCTTTTCCTCTACTTGCACCTTCAATCCGGTAACATCTTCATTTTCTTGTTTCAATTGCTCACTGACTTCTCTATGTCTCTCTTTGAATTTATTTAATTGCTCTTATAATTTTTGGATACATTCATTTAATTCATCAAGATTTTATTTCACATATTTGTTTCCATTTCTATATTTTTCAAGGTCATCAAGGGCTATCTAGAGTAATGCTTTATCATCCATTTTTTCAATCTTCAAGATCTCCCTCAAGTTGTTATGCTTCTCTAGAGGAATCGAGCTCTCATACCAATTGTTGAGTACTCAAGATACTGAGAGGGGGGTGAATCAATATCTTCTTTAAATTATTGAAAAAATACCATCCAATTAATCCAATGCATATGATAACTAAGATAGGAATAAGAATTAATAGAACATGGAAACACACAACAAATGAACACCAAGATTTTTACGTGGAAAACCCAAAATGGGAAAAACCATAGTGAGGGTTAACTCACAATTTAGTACAACCAATTATAAGATATTACAAAATGTGGCTCACTACTGGGGCTCACTATCCAAAAGAGAGGTTTACTACCTTAAAAATATATAGTAAGAAAATAGCTTACAACCAGAGAATGAAATTATGAAGATACACCTCATAAATATAGATTCAGTTCCTTTGAAGTTAAAGAGATTCGCTTGCTAGCAAATCAAAATTCACTTTTTTGGCATCCATACTCAATATACCAAAACCTAGATACTCAACATATCAGTTATCAATATCCAAATTATCCTTTATATATATCAGACTTGTCCACAAGTACCAATCTGGTCAGCTCCAAGAAAATACAAAAACTTCTCAAAATAATTCAAGTGTGTAGCATGCTACATAATGTTGGCATGGATTGCACAAACTAAATTTAATCCATTAAAAATTCAACCTCTTATTAGTTTGGCCAAAGATAGACCTAATAACAAAAATGTAAACAATAAAAATGATCCCAACATTGCACACAAGCAACTCTGAACACGAGATCTTGATCATGCTTGCTTCCATCGACCAAAATTCATTTCCCAAGACTGTGAGAAAAGACAATTACCAGAGGGGAAATGCAAACAAAAATACCTGAGGATACTTCTATACACCGATTCAGAATACCGGATCACTATTGACATTGAAATTTTAGTGGAAACTCGTATATCATGATGAAATCAATGACAACAAAAATCTGCATTAAGAGATGTGTTCTTCTTCATTCTCCCAACATATATGATATAGGTTAGAGAGTTTATAGATGAGGTATTTTGGTGTAGGAAAATGCATAGCCTTGCATTTTCACACTTTTTTGTGCTTACCTTGCTTTACTTATCATTATTTATGTGTTAATTGCTCCTATTTTGCATCCAAACGCTTAATGAATTATATCATTTTTATGGCTTATCCTAAAAACCATCAAAAGATAAATGATAATTTAATGATTCTAGCTAAGTGTTCTTGATTTTTGGATTGAGCCTAAGATGCCACCTAGGGAATCTTCGTCCGCCAAAGGTCTTGGGACCCTGATTTCAAGTGTTGCTTAAATGAGCCCATTTTTGGAGTTTGTGCCCCAAGTTTCAAGACTTGAGACTAAGATGCCACCTAGGGTGTCTCAGTCCCCCTTAAGGTTTTTTCAAGATTTAATTTTAAATCTTGGTAGGATTTATCCTCCTTTAATTAATAATTTCATATGTGGGCTTCTTGTGTTGTAATTTTAGGATATTAAGCATGAATACATATAAATACAAGGTTCATTCATTCATTTTCATCCTAGAAACTTGATTATTGATTCCTAAGACAAGTTTATGAGATGAAGAGAAATTATTCAAGAATTTGGACCCATCATCAAGATTCAAGCATCATATCAAGGATATTCTTGCATCATGTGTGTTTTTTGCGCTAACATTTGTGATGTAAGGTTTTGATTCAAGCAAGGAATTCAATTCAAGATCTATCAATCATTTAATATCTAAAATAAAGTTAGCCATCTCACACAAGTTTATAGACTTCATAATAAAGTTTTGGTGAGTTTCAACATAAAAAAAATTCATTCATCATTTCCCTCCATTATTTCATTTCATTTCAAGATTTAATTACCAACAAGGGGTTTGACCAAGGAAAACCCCCATTTACTAACAATCAACAAGATTTTCCTCTCTTACATGTTTATTTTTGTAGATTTAGGTTGAAGACTTGAACATCATTTGAAGTGAAAATTTGTAAAGTTGCAAAGTTGCATAGAAAACTTGTCTTCTTCATAGAAACTCGCCTATAGGTTAGATCTAGAAGTTTTATGACCTGAAATCTGAGAAGAATGAAGTGCAAAAATTAGACCTCAAGATCACATTCAAAGATTTAAAAAATTCCAAATCGGACTAAGTGGCCACATAGGTCATCTTAGTCCTCCCAAAGGTATGTTTTAAATAGTTTTTCAGATCTAGTTCCAACATCCGAAACACTCTAGATTTGCCTCAAAAAATAGCAGTGAGACTAAGATGATAATAAGGCAATCTTAGTCCTCACTGACATATTTTGACAACTTCTTTTCATTTCTAGAATCCTCATCACATTTACATACTTTCGAGGTACACATACCCTGAATTTTTGTTACTTAATCTCATCATTTAACTTGCATTACTAGGTTTCTTGAGTTGAATGTTAAGTTTTCTTTTTCAACATTTTTCTTGGTGGTGAACCCCTGAAAGTTGAAAGAACCCCCTCCTAGGTCATCCATATTAATAATTGACTCACGCTTTCTATTGATAGTGAATCCAATTTGGGATCCTAGGACATTATTGAATGACCTAAGGAAAATAGGGGCATTTCAACTCCCTTATTTTCTTTACGTTTCATTTTGGTGAGCTCGACCTTTTAGACCATTCATTTTTTGATTTGGATTCCATTAAAGTCCTAGATCTAGATTACATTCATTCTTGAATTGCATCTTGCAATAGTGAAAGTGCATCTAGGGTTTATCATATTTATATTAGTGAAAGTGCATATAGTATGCATTTTTTCTTTCTTGCATCATTTTAACTCATTGAAAAACTTAAAACTGCATTGCTAATCATCCTAATCGCATTTAGGAACATTATTATTGCATTCAAAATTGAAAAAATTGCATTCAACTTTGCATTTAATTGTTTTCCATTAGTTTCTTTTTATTTCATTCATTGGCATACCTTTTGTTTATAAACATCAAGTCCCTATGTAGGCAAATTGGGAACACTATAAACATCTCATAATTTTGTTTTTCTACAAAAAAATCTGACTAGAACTAAAACACCTTTCTTGGCATCTTAGTCCCTTTGTGGATTTCTAGCTCAGAACCCTATCTATGTTGTTTTCCTTCTGTTTCACGTTTTTGAACTTCAAAATCTCACTAGTAGGACCAAGATTCCCTTGCTAGCATCTAAGTCCTTATTGACTTTGACTTTATAGTTTTCATGTTTTGAAATTTCTTTTTTGTGCTTCTGTTTGGTGCTTTCACTTTTATGTTACAATTTATAGAGTACTTGTTATCTCAATTTCTTTCATTTCAAGTGTATTTGTGTAATGTTTCATCATGGGGATGTTCTTTGGAAATTTTTGGATTTCCCTAAAATCTTTGGTAGATTTTTCAAGTTGTGCCTTTGGTAATGATCCTAATGAGATTAAAAAAAAATCATGCTCAATCAACTCCTAATACATGTCCTCCTCATGATTTTGACATCATTGGAGAAGATGATGATAACATTAATATATTCCTAAACAATTTTCTTAACAACCTTGAAGCTAATGCATCCTTTTATCCATCAATGAAACAACCAACATGCCCTACAATACCACCCCCTGAAATGTTTGGTTACTTACATCTTGAAACCAAAAAAAAATTTGAACCTAAGTTCCCTACAATAGGTGAACTTATTTCCTCTAAAAAAGAAAATACACAACCATTTTATGATAAAAAATTAACAAAAACTCCAATCAACCTAGAGCAATAATATGGAAAAGGATTCACAATATTCAATAAACAATGATGTGATACAACAAAAGAACATGAAATTCATAAACTCTTAGAGAAAATAAAAACTAATGAGAACAACAGAGGATTAGGATATCAAGATTTGTCTCATAACACAATAATTCCTAAAGAGTACCTAATGCTTCGTAGTGATGGTATGATTCTCCCCTGATATGAATTTCCTTATTCACAAAGAACAACCAATGCTTCATTAATATTACAAGGATGATAGGACCACCTTAGGTCCTCCTCCTCCTCAACCTTCAACTTGAGAAATTGGTGAATCTAGCAAGTGCAAGAGGCCCTAAAAACTATAAAAACTAAAGGTCCCTTGTCCACCACCTGAAAGTGAAAGAAAAATGCAATTTCGTTTGAACAAAGAACTAATAACATTACCATTGATAAAAGATGGACTAGTGCTATATCCTAAAGATGCAAAAGTTCCACATTTCCAATACCACATAACTCTCAGACATAGTACTAACGAGTGTCATGGATTCAACATAGTATTGAAAAAAATTCACTTTGATGGAAATGGTTGTCATCTAGTGATTTCATAGCCTATCCCTTTCCACCCATTGTCATGTAATAGTTGTAGAACATTATATTCTCAATATTACCTGATCTTTCCCATCAACTACCTCAACTCATTCTTGTCTTGCACTCAGTGGGGGTGTCAATTATTTTTTATGAGCCAAAATTGATCTCATCCCATACCTGTATATAAAGCATGGTTTCTTACCAAATCCTATATAATTTCCTTAGAAACCCATGACCTTACTTTTGAATTTAATCAACCCCTTGAATTGAAGAATAATTAAAAACATTCATTCAGTTTAAACAATAGAAGACAAATGAAACTATAATTAACAATTCCATTCATAATCTACAAAGAAATTACGTAGGAGAACACATACTTTAAACTAATATTTTCTATTATTGGTGTTACTTTAAAACCCTTTTAAGATAATTACATCATAACTTTATACCCAAAATCGGTTCATGGTATATCCATTAATCTATCTATTTATAGTATGCTCCTTTTCTAAGCTTACCATTTTCACCTAGACCTTTCTAAGACTCCAAAACATGAACTCCTCCCCTCTTTGTAATCAACCTTCAAATCCCCTTTATAGAATAGGGTAGCAACAAGTATCTAACTGAATTATGATTACATTTCATATTCATTTCAAAATAATCTCCACATAATTTGAGAGATTCCCGTGATAGTTATATGTAATCACTAATAAAATAGGGGGATGCAAAAAGAAAAGATTCTACATAAGTTGTCGAGGGACGGTAGCCAAATCACCATAGGGTAGCACTAGTCACCATTGTAGTGTCCACATCATGGAAAAATATTTTCCATCATACCAGCCGAAAGACTTCCACATCAACATGGAAAAGTTAAAGACAAAATCCAAAGACACCTTGGAAAGAGAAAACAAGATGTAGTGGCAATGGTGTCATCAAAAACTAAAACAAGGCTAGGAAATTACTTTGATTCTTCAGAATTAGAGTATGTGCATCCACTCCTTTTTTGTGATGCAATTGGAGGAACCATTAACATATCCTCATCAAAATCATCATACAGTACTAGAGAGAGTAGGTACTAGTCATATCTCGAGTTAGTGTCATCTCCTTTATCCGAAAAGCTATTAGAAAGCACAATGGGAGAATAATGTTTCCTCAAGTAGGCCTTTTGATTCTTTTCCCTTTCTTTGATGGCCTTCCTTGCAGACACAACTAACTCCTTTCCCTTAAAATTGACCAATTCTTTGTAAATGGTCTTGTTTTGTAAGTTGTAGGTACTCTAGACAATTCTCTTCTTCTTATTTTGACCACAAGAACTCCTTTTACCCTTTGGTGTCACACGAGTTTCAATAATCTATTGTTCACTTGTAGGAAAATCCTCATGAAACTCAAAAACACTAAGATGGTCAGACCTCCTTACAGCCCAAGTTGGCACACAAGACTTTCCCATTTCACAAAACTTAGGTGAAAGAAAGAATAAAACATCAAATACTCAACACTTGAGCACCTATAACTCACACACTTCTTCCTATGACTCACACCTTAGATTTTATACAATCTAAAAATAGTGAGATCAAATGGAAAACAATCCTACATTAAACAGACAATTTGGAGCATGCAACAATTAATGGTTGAATAAATCCTCATGCGAGAGATTTGATAACTTAGTAGCTCAAATTTAAATATGGGTTGTCGATATTTACAGATTTAAAACATCATCAATGGCAACCTCAAGAATTTTGTTTGGCCTTTTCAATTTGTTCTTAGAAAGTAGCAATGCCACCTCAAATATTGCCACATTTTTCCTTAATCTTCATTAGGAGCTTATGATCTAACAATTAACATGCATCACAAGCCTGATCTATACCTTTCTATTTATATTGGTGAAGTTCACAAAGTTGGTATTTGAAGTGAATATTCTCTGAAACAACTCATTTCATGTTGCAGGTTCATACCACCCCTCTAGGGTTCAAATAGTGACAATAGCATTGATAGGATGAAATATAGACAATTAGATCACTGCATCACTTTGGTAATCTTCATAATTTCGCATGTCATTGATTTGGATTTAAAAATCCACATCAATTTAGTGATATTATTTGAAACCAGTGATGAAACCATATCAATCCACATACATTTGCATTAAATATCGAGGCACCAAAGACATCACTTCTAAGAATACAATATATTAGCGTAGGAGAACCTTGAACAAACACCTCATCGCTCATCACCCATTTGAAATTAAAAACCTAGAGAAGATCCACAATGAGCGATAAGAGAAGATAGAACAAGTTTTAGGGTCCATCATGCATCACTAATTCTCATCATAAAACGTATGAGAAATTAGCGAATCTGAGGGAAGCCAATGATACTAACAATAGCCTATATATCACACATCGCCAATTTGAAACTCAAACATACATACTATCCACAATGCACAAAATAGAAGAATATTTTCTCATCTCCCACCACTTATTTTGAGCAAGATGATCACACATACATCCGTGATGAGTGATGGAAACAAAAGTCCAGAGGCCACCGATAATTGTTGATTCAATACACAAAGCTCAAAAACAACTAGTGATAATTGAAAACCTTTGAAGAAAGAAGCACATCGTGCATCACTAATTTGAATCAGAGGTTCACAAAGCCATTTGTGATGGGTAAAAACATGGAAAAAATGCTCATCGCTCATCACAAATTCACATTTGCATAAAGAAAACTATGAGCAATGAGCAATGAAATTAAGCACCCGACAAGACTTAAGTGGAAACAATTAAGCACATTCTTGCAAGTTTTTTTCAGAAGGGAACCATCTAGGGCGACATATAAAAGTCCCCAAGGACTTAAGACGTAATATTTTCAAAGGATGTAAAGGCCAAATAAGGCCAATTGATCAACCTTATAAAAATAAAATATTTTTAGAACTAGGCATGAGGGTCTAGTAGCTTTATAGGCTCAGACAACATAAGATTTTTTAAAATGAGCAATGGTAGGTCAATGAAAAATTATATCCCCAAGGATTTCTAGGGTGAGATTTTGGAATAAAAATCCGCAAGCAACATTAATGAAAATAACCCTAAGTCCAAACATATTGAGACTTATTGAAATTGGAAAAATAAGTCAAGGAGTCATGAATCTTTTAGGAGTTCTACTAGTGACTCAAGTTGGAGACGTTTGTTCCTCACTGAACAAAGTGAGAATCTAGAATCTAGGTTAAGCATACCAAACACAGAGCCAACAAACCAAGGACTAGAAAAAAAACCAAACCAAATAAAATAACAAATGTATAGTATTTACATAAGTTACAGGGCCCTACGAACATTAAAATTATTGTTTACCTCTTTCAAAAACCCTATTTTCCATTGTTTGCACCATGCAAAGGCTAAAGACACTATCATAAAATTCCCAATAATTAGTGATGTTGCATGCACTGTACTCAACTATCATAGACATGTGTCTGAATTTACAATCATCTTTTTCATTCATGTCCCTCTATCAGCTATAGCTGATCATTAACTAAAATGCATGATTAATGTCACCCTTCATCTGACTCAATTTATAAAGATATTTCACCAAATGTTCATCCAACTAAATAGGGAAAATATAACATTCATACTGCACTTGATCACTACCATCATAAAAGTTTATATAAGATTTATTTTTCTCACTAAACTGGAAATCCTCATACACATTTCATTCAAGGTTTCCAAATTATGACCTAACCCTTTGGAGTAATATCTCCATTTCACATCTAGAAATATAGGGTCATTATCATCTAGCTTATGTCCCATATTAAAAGCACATATTCACTTTATGTGATGAACAAAAAATGATCATGCATAGGCTTATGTTCCAATTGATATTTATATTTATCAGAGAAATATATACCAGATATGCTACCATATTCTTCATTTCCTTGGGGATTTGATTCAACACTCCCCATATCAATTTTTCTCTCATCAAGGTTATTCTTGTAGGAGGAACTATCCACACTTTTCCAAGCATTATAAAAATATTCCTATTTCAGGATCATCAACACACTCCCATCCTCCTTTCAGATCATTGTTCAAATTGAAATAAAAAGTTTCAAAGGATGAGTCTAGTAACTTAGGATTGATGTGATCAGTAGCAAGGTGTTCAGGTGCACCATCACTTGTTAGGTTAGTTTTCTTGCATGTGAAAAATTTCCTGCAACTTAAAAATTTCTCATTTTTAGCCAAACAAGTCTTCTTAACACATTCCTTGTTGAAAAATATCATGTCCATCTCTTTCATAAAACTTTTATATTCCATTCTTTTTTTCATACAAACATTTAGAATCAGAACCTTGCTGACTATCATCACCAATCTCATTATTTTTAACATCAGGATCAAGACCTTGAGTATAGATATTCTTGTATTGAAATTCATTGTCTGCCACATTTCCAAGGCATTCCAATATGAATATAGCTGGATTGAAATTCAAAACTTCATCACATTTTATCTATTCATTTAATGGCAGAGACATATCCTCATGATTATTGGTACAGTTGGATTCCTCAGGCAAGAAGTCTTCAAGTCAATATCATAAAAGGATTCATACTCCTTATGAGAATAATCAAGATTTTCATGTTCATAGCTCTGATCTCACATCCTCAAAGGTATGTCAGAAGTACCTGTAAATATAACAATATCATCATCTATACTACTAGATAGATATTATTCTTTAGAGATTTATTTATCTATTTCTTAAGTAAACCCTTGATTGATAATAATAGGAGGCGCACCCCTGTCATCCCGAGACATCATTTTTTACATAAATTCACATTTAGCCTCCTCAGCAATCCTAATCCAATGAATTATTTGATCAAAATCCTATAGTTTTAATTCCCTAGGTAAAGTACTAAGACATGGCTCATAAATGTCACATAATTGGTCAATAAAAATAGAATCTTTAGGATGTAACCCTTTAGGGATCTCCAACGAGGCATCCAAAAACATTACTAGCAACTCATAGGGAAATTCCCCTTCATGTCTTTTCATATTATATAGTCTAAGTAATACATAATAATTATCACTTAGACTTTGTTCTATTTGATCTTGCATCTGTTGATGATCACCATGTTATGATGATGAACTAGGTAAGACACCAAGAACATCATTACTGTGGTAATCCTTTTCATCCTTATCCATTCCATTTATATGGCATACATCAAGACAAAAAACACACGCATCCATATAACCCCTCATCATTGAACATTTTATAATATTATGAATGTCCATAGCAATTTGACAAGTTTGATGGAATGTTTTAAGTTCCTTATCCCTTGTCAAATAACTCATATCATTATCAAATGCACCTAGATACTTCTTGTGTGAATATCAAGTTAAAAGCTAGAAGCATCTCATTTTCATCCTTTTGGATTTCCATAAGTCTTTTTCTTATCTCACTAGGACTAACCCTTTCACCATATTGTTCCAAAAGTGCTATCATGAATTCATTCCATAAACCTATAAAATGTACTAGAAAATATGAGAACCAACCTCTAGCATTTCATTTCACGGGGCAAAAAATTCATTCCTTTAATTCAACAAGATAAAATATTGAAGAGACTAGTGCTTCCTTCATTAGGCAACAAATTCATTCCTTTAATTCACCAGTAATACACTAACAATTTAACCTAGTAATTTATGGGTTATTGAAATAATTCTTTATAACATTCAACTCATTGTATCTAAATAATGGTTTCTTACCAAATCCTATATCGTTTCCTCACAAACCCATGACCTTACTCTATCGTTTAATCAACCACTTGAATTGAAGCATAAGTAAAATCATTCATTTGTTATAAAAAATAGAAGTCAAATGAAGCTTTCATTAACAATTCCATTTATAATCTGCAAAGAAATTACATAGGATGACACATACTTTAAAATGATATTTTCTATTGCTGGTGTTATTGGAAAACCTTTTTAAGATAATAACATCATAACTCTATACCCAAAACTAGTTCCTATATATCCATTAATCTATCTATTTACATTATGCTACTTTTCTAAGCTTAGCATTTTCACCTAGACCTTTCTAAGACTCCAAAACCTGAACTCCTCCCCTCTTCATAATCAACCTTAAAATCCCCTTTATAGAATAGGGGAGCAACAAGAATCTAGCTAAATTACGATCAAATTTCATATTAATTTCATAATAATCTCCATAGAATTTGAGAGATTCCCTAGACGGTTATGTGCAATCATTGATAAAATAGGGGGAAGCAAAAAGACAAAATTCTACATAAGTTGTCAAGGGATGCTAGCCAAATCACCATAGGGTAGTGCTAGTCACCATTGTAGTGTCCATGCCAAGCAAAAATGTTTTCCATCATGTCAGTTGCAAGACTTCCACATTAGCATGAAAGAGTAAAAGACCGAAACCACATATAACTTGGAAAGAGAAAGCACAATGCAATGGCAATGGTGTCACCAAAAAAAAAAGGGAAAATAAATTACTCTAATTCTTTAGAATTGGAGTATGCTCATCCACTCCTTATTCATGATGCAATCAGAAAAAATATTACCATATCCTCATCAAAATCATCATACAACACCATCCAGGCCTTTGGATTCTTGCCCCATTATTTCATGGCCTCCCTCATAGGCACAACTAGCTCCTTTCCTTTAAACTTGACTAATTCTTCTGAAATGGTCTTGTTTTCTAAGTTGTAGGTACTCTGGACAATTTTGGCTTCTTCTTTTGACCATGGGAACTCTGTTTACCCTTTGGAGTCACAAGATTTTTAGGAATCTCCTATTCAGCCATAGGAAAATCCTCATGACACTCAAAAACACTAAGATGGCCAAACTTCCTAGTAGGCCGAGTTGGCACACCAGACTTTCCCATTTCACAAAACCCAAGAATTAGAAAGAATGACACATCAACTACTCAAAAATTGAGGACCTATCACTCAAACACTTCTTCCTATGACTCACACCTCATATTTTCTACAAACTCAAAATGGTGAGATCAAATGAAAAATAATCCTCCATTAAATAGACAATTTGGAGCATGCAACAATTAATGATTGAATAAATCCTCACATGAGTCAGTTGATAACTTACCATCCAAGCTTTAAATCTAGGCCGTCGGTATTTTTGGATTTAAAACATCATCCATGGCAACCTCAAGTATTATTTTTGGCCTTTGCAACTTGTTCCTAGAAGGCAGTGATTCCACCTCAAATACTGCCACATTTTCCCTTAATTTTCATTAGTCACCTATGATCTGACGATTAACATGCATCGCCAACCTGGTCTGTACCTTTCCATTTATATCAGAGAAGTACACAAAGCTACTATTTGAATTGAATATTCTATATAATGACTCACCACATGTTGCAGTTTCATACCACCCCTCCAAGGTTCAAATAGTGAAAATGGCATCAACATGATGAAATTTGGACCATTAGATCACTACATCACTTTGGTAATCTTCATCATGTCGCATGTTGCTGATTTGGATTTAAAAATCCACATCACATCAGTGATATTCTTTGAAACTAGAGATGAAACCATATCAAGCCATGTGCATTTGCATTTAAATATCGAGGCACCAAAGACACCTCTCCTGAGAATACATCGAATCAACGCAGGAGAACCTTGAAGAAACACCTCATTGATCATTGCCCATTTTAAATTCAAAACCTCGAGAAGATTCTCGATGAGTGATAAATGGAGAGGAAACAAGATTCATGGTCCATCATGTATCTCTAATTCTCATCATGAAATGGATGAGCAATTAGCGATGTGAGGGAAGCCAGCAATACAAACAACAACCTAATATCACACATCACCAATTTGAAACTTGAACATACATACTAGCTGTGATGCACAAAATAAATGAAAAGATTCCCATCTCCCATTGCTTATTTTGAGCAAGATGGTTACACATATATCCTTGATGAGCGATGGAAACAAATTCCCAAAGGT
Source organism: Sequoiadendron giganteum (assembly GCA_007115665.2). Lineage (NCBI taxonomy): Eukaryota > Viridiplantae > Streptophyta > Pinopsida > Cupressales > Cupressaceae > Sequoiadendron > Sequoiadendron giganteum. The sequence continues at coordinate 253,911,569 of CM021101.1, read as the reverse complement.
CATCATTGATCACTGATTCAATACCTAAAGATCAAAAGCAATTATTGATAACTGAAAACCTTCAAATAAACAAGCACATCATGCATCACTAATTTGAATCAGAGGTTCAAAAAGCCATCTACAATGCACAAAAGCATGGAAAAAATGCTCATCACTCATAACCAATTCACATTTTCATACATAAAACTATGAGAGATGAGCGATAAAAGGAAGCACTTGATGGGACTTAAGTGGAAACAATGAAGCACATGCCCACACATTAAGAAGGGGACTATCTAGGATGACGTATAAAAGGCCTCAAGGACTTAAGACAAAATATTTTCAAAGGATGTAAAGGCCAAATAATTCCAATTGATCAACCTTATAAAAATAAAATATTTTAAGAAGTAGTCACGAGGGGCTTGTAACTTTACGGGCTCAAATGACATAAGCTGTTTTGAAATGACTGAAAATGGGCAACAATAGGTCAACAAAAAATTAGATCCCTAAGGCTTTCTAGGGTAATATTTTGGCAGTGAAATCCCAAGGAAACATTAATGAACAAAACCCTAAGTCCAAACATATTGAGACTGACTGAAATTGGCCAAATTAGTCAGGTAGTCATGAATTTTTTAGGATTTCCATCAAGGGGCAAGAAGTAGATATCCTTTTCCTGGTAATGCATTTGTTATTGTCCCTTACGGTTTTTGTCTACCTTTCACTTATACATACTGAGATTGGGAGGTGGATGACCTAGGTTGACTCACATGTGCTTTACTAGTATTTTTCATTGTTTCCTTTTTCTTTTAGTTGATTGAATGTGTGCAATGTGATCACTCATGCAATTCTATTTGATGTTCTCTCTCTCTTTGTACATTCATCTCTTTGTACCTCCATTCTTCTATATGTCATAATATTTTTTCTTTTCATTGGCCTTTACATTTCATTTACATTTTTATCTTGTGTTTTCCTTTTGAGGATGACACTAAGCATCGAGACACCCTATGTCTCTTCCATGTTGACCCAAAATATTTTTCATTATCTTTTCTTTACTTTTATGTTTGTCTTGTGTTTTCCTTTTGGGAATGACACAAGATGTCGAGACACCTTATGTCTCTTCCATGTTGACCCAAAAGTTTTTTCATTGTTTTCTCTCTCTTTGTCTCATTCTTCTAGTTCTATGTGTATTTGGGAAATGATTAAAATTTTGAGCTCTCTAATATTATTGTAGAAAAGGAAGATACTGACCCTGAATCCATAGATCCCTTATGTTTTTTTGGGGGGCAACCCTCTTTTCCATTCTCTTTTGCATGTTTTTCTACTTTGAATTTATTGCTCACAACATGGAATGTATAAATTTGTTTAAAGTTGGGACATGCATTGGCATTATCTTGGCATGATTTCGTTTGCATTTTAATGTTCCTTGATGTGATTTTCTTACTTAATGCGATGTGTTTTTGTCTTTGTGGTGACATAGGGAGTAATGTTCTTCAAGCGCTTGATCTATCTTATCATATTGCATTCATCTTAGTGGTGATGTGACACACTACATTCCCTAAGTTGCAAATCTTTTATCCTTTGGTTGTTCCTCTCTTGGAGACATTAGGAACAATTTCCCCTAAGATTAAGACCTTGCATGAACTAAGAAAAATCCCTTTGAACATATCTCTTTCTTATTGTGTTGCATTTTTCTTTGTACCTTATTAAAGTCATGGAGGTATGGCTTTGATATGGTTTCCTGGGACACACCTAGTTAACAACTAGCTTCACTACCCCTTGTGAGCATGCATCTTTGTACCTTATAAAATTTATGGAGGCATGGATTTGATATGGTCCCCAAGGGCTCACCTAGTGAACACTTAGCTTCACTAGCCCTTGTGAGAAAGCATTTTTTTCCTTATCATAGTCATGGGGGTATGAATTCAATATGAACCTCTTGGGGCCCGCCTAGTGGACAACTAGCTTCAATAGCCCTTATAAGCATGCACTTTTTTTGCATAGTGGATAAAGTGCTCCACTTGTAACCCTTTTTGGAAAAATAGCCTAGACCCGATCCACAACACGTTAGACGACCAGTCAAAGCTTGATCTATTGTATTTTTTTCTTTTTAATTTTTGTTCTTCTTTTTTCTATCTTTGATGGTGTATGTTTTTTATTTGGTTATGGCTTCATATATCATCTGCAAGCGTCTTCCTTTTTGCCTATGTTGGTCTATCATATGATCTTTATCTTGGGGGCTTAGCTACCCTCTTGGTTATTGTAATCCTATCTTACAAGAATTTGTACATTTGAACCCCTCTTGATTGTGTCATTTCCTACTTTATTGTGAGTTTGAAGAAAGTTCATCCTCTCACTAAAGCGAGGGCTAAATTTAGTGTAGGAAAATGCATACCCTTGAATTTTCACATGTGTTTGGGTATGCCTTGCTTTATTTATCTTTATTTATGTCTTAATTGGTCCTATTTTGCATCTGATGGCACTCTCAAATTTTACAAATTGGAGATACCTCTTTCAAAAAAAAATCTTTCGCACTTTCATAAGTCAACCTAATGAACTAGTACGAGTGACCCACTTTAGAGGCTTATAATTTAAAACCCGTTGATTGTTGAATAAAACCCATTTGAAGACATATTCAATTGACATATGTGAATATGAATGTTAGTTTTCAGCTTCCCATGATGTGTTTTTTCAAAGTTTCGAAAAGTGAAGTTGGAGGGTTTTGACATTGTTCTCTTGTTTGTAGATTGTTAGTCTTGCAAAGTAGCCTCCTGTTTGAGCTTGGATTTCGCAACCAGTTGACTGCCATGAAAAAATGAATGTTGTTTTGTGTTCTCAATACCTAAATGATCTCAGGTGATATTTCTTAGAGCCTCATGAGCTTATTTTCTATTTTTAGCAGATCAAAACCAAATGCAATTTGTTTAGTTTCACATCTACATTCTTGACAACCTTTCTGAGTGGTCAACTTTGATCATTAATAACTTTGATCAATGATGTCTCAAAAATATTCATTTTGCACACATGCTCAGGGTACTTAAATGTGCTTATTTTTCCAGTGGTGGCCTCCCAAGAGTTGATTTTCTATTTTTTCAAATTGGCAAGTCGGTGGGTTTTAATTGGTTCAAAACAAACTATTGCAGTAGAAAGTTCAACTGAGCAACTTTGATAGTTAATAATTTTTATCTTGTGATCTGTTTCTCCAAACCATCTTTTGCACTGAACTCTTGGATCAAACTCATACATTCTTACTTAGGTTTAGGGTTTCAAGATGAGTTTGGATGGGTTAATCAATTGTTTTCTGATCGCGACAGGGCCAAAAATGGTGTTCCGAAAATTTTCAAAATTTTCAATTATAGGGATAACCCATTTCTTGGTTTAGTATAAAACCTCAATATCTCCATTTTCAGTAAAAAAAAGGTCATTTGGTATATTATTTTAATATACTTTTACTGCGGCAAATGCGTCCCGAGGGCCAGTTTACAAAGGAGGTACCTAAATTTCAAGAGTTGGAAAAAATTGGAGGAAATGGATTTTCTCTAAATAATTGATTATGGGTTCATGCAAGAAATATTGGCTCTAGGTGTCCCAATTTTCCCACAATCAATTTCTTCAAATGGCCTACAGGCGTAATTAAAATTTGCCTATTTTCTAATGTTCTCAAATGTCAATATTTAAAATTGTGTGAATATTTTAAATATTGTGTCTTTGTAAATGAGGCATTTAGGGCAACATAAGTGCATTTTTTTTTTTTTAATCATAAGCAAGTTTAATTCTTGCTTTTGATTGGCTGAGGCACGGTTTCACGACTTTCATGTGAACCACAATTTAAATATGGTTTCTGGAATGCCATTATCAACAATACAAATAAAATGAAGATTTTGGAGGGGCTTGGAGAGGAGTAGCCTTCAAATTATTTAGAGGTTAATGTGATCAAACGGAATGTTCTACTTACAACCGCCATATACAGAGCAAAATGGATCTATTGAAGAGGCCTGATTTTTTTAAAAAAAATGCATTTGATGGTTGTAAGGCCATACCCCAATATTTTCATTTTTCCAGCGACCAAAAGAGGAATAAAATATTGGAATAAATGATAGATTGCATCAATGAAGAAGGCACCACGATTCTGGAAAATATAAAGACAAGGCACTCAACAAAAGAGCATAAGATAGGAACTCAATGGAGGGCATACGTAAATCTGTTTGACATAATGCCTCAAGTAAGTGTAATCTCATGGAACACCAACAGTGTAGCATAAGCTTGTAAGGAGTGCAACCAAATTTTTTTGATAAATCCTTTGAATACACCATAGTTATCACTAGCAATACAAACAAAATGAACTGCGTATGTTGAAAATGCTTTGAAAAATTTAAGAAAATACAACTGGCAGTTATGTGCCAAGCACCATGAAGGAAGAAATTGCTACCATGAATGCATAAGAGGAGGAATTGTAGAGCTCGAGAAATGGAGAAGATGAGATTAAGGCACAAAAATGAAATCAACGGACAGGAAAAAGGCAAGCCACGTGGCAAAATCTCACAGACCCTGCAAGGAAAAGGTGATGTGAGAAAAACTCCCGCGAGGTGTGCGAGGTTGTGAAAAGCCCGATGATACAATGTTTTAAAATATTTTCACTTACATTTAAAAATAAACTTTTAAATATAAGGTGTGAAATGCTTCATAAAGGAGGTGGGCCCAAGGTCAGGTAAATGGCAAGGCATTTCTAAAATGCAAGTATATTTCCAAGTGAATTAAATATTGTCCAATGCAATATTTAATTGGTTTTATTTTAAAACCAAATATTTTACTCAATAGGTAAAATATGAATTGAGTAAAATGAGTGTATCGAGTAGCATGGAAGGATCTCGCAAACCTCGCAAGAGGAAGAGTGACACAAGGAAAATTCCTACAAGGTATGTGAGGTAAAGAAGGCGGGGGTTATTTTAAATTTTAAAAGTGGTGTCTCATGAAAATTGATGGTCCCACCTTTTAATTTCTTTCATAAAATGCGGGTGTGGCCGATGGAAATATTTTATGAGGCTTTTAACTTTTGGTGAATGGGATTTACTTTAATATGAGATGATGGTAAAAATGAAAGCATGGGTGAGTGCTTTTGAAAGCTCATTGTGAAATATTTTAAAAGCCTTTGGTTTAAAAAGATCTTTTATTTTATTTTAAAGCAATGCTTTAAAATATAAGGGAATTATAAAAGGAGATATGGGGTAAATTTTTGCCCAATAAAATGCATAATTTATAAATGCACATGCATAGACAAATATTTTAATGTTGGATGTAAAAGATGTAAGTAAAGTGAATTTAATATTCATTTTATAGTCAAAAAGCTATTCTATGTTGGAAATACAATGTGCAACTCCAACATTGTAAAAGAGGAAACATTTTTCACTTGCTGGGTAGATAAAGAACAAAAACAAAATTTTGCATGGGAAAAGGCTGAGATAAGAGCAATTGGATAAAATGATGAGAATCTCCACATGGGATTTTTTCAATTACTAGGCAATGATGAGCAGGGGTAATTTTTGAGGCAATATGTTTGTTCCTGTAGAGGAAGAGAGTGGGGATATTCGTTTTAGTTTGATCAATGGGAATGAAGCTTCCAGATGGCATTTCTAGATTAGTTCTAGGGCTCCTCCTCCTTGCTTCTATTTTCCATATCTTCTTTTCTCTTCTCAATTGTAATGGTTCCAATTTCTGGAAGCTTTGCAAGTCAGGCATAAACTACGGGTAGATTGTAAAGCTAGGGGGAAATGTGACTATTAGTAATTTTCAATCTGAAAGCGTATGTTTGAATTATTTTGTTATGTTTATTTTAGCTGATAATTGTCGCAATGGCTGAATTGTAATACTATTTTGGATCCAATAATAAAATCATTTGAGTTTGTTCATGGACATTTTCTGCATTTGAGGTACATTTTTTGTTTCTTTATGTTCTATGAATGGTGTAATTGCTTTAATAATGCACAATTTTCTTTTATTATTACCTATTGTTCAAGAATAGTGTAATTGCTTTGAAAAATGTGAAAGGAGTGTTATGTTTTAGGTGGATTTATAAGCAGAGTTATCAGAGAAAGCTTCAGTGGTCTGGTTGTCATAATGTGACAAAATTTGCAAGACCTTCAGAGCATGGTCAACACTGAAAGATGAATTCTAGCTATATGACTCCATAGCCCATTTTTATGGTACTAGTCCATTATCATGTTTCTGTTGTTTTCAATTTGGTCCCAACTCTTTAAATCAAATAACCATTTCAAATATATTTTGTTGAGTTGTGTTTGTCATGTTCTCCATGTTGATTGGTGAAATTCAATCAATATATTGCCAATGCTAAGTGATATTTTTGGTTTCTTAGCATATTTTTGTGAGAGCATCATTTATTAAGTGATATCCTATTACTTGTGTGTCTAGATTGTTTGATGTTGCTAAATGGTTACCCCCCTAGGTCTTACAGAGCCTAAAGTGTAGGGGAAATGTGTATCCATTCCATTTCCTATCAATTGGACACTAGCCTTTGTGGTTCTTTAATATAGAGGTTGGCTACCTCTTAGAGAATTGCAAATCCTAGTTGGATTGCATTTTAAAACACTAACATAATGGTGACTCCATTGGGGAGAATTTGTGAAAATTGTTATTGCAAAATCTAGCCTTAAGAGTCATTGCATAGAGTCAAATGATTTTTCATTTTGATTTTAGTTCAAAGTTTTAAGGATTTTAACCCTGGAGAAAAATTTGTTACAGTGAACTTGAATAGTTTAGTACTTTGTGGTTCTCTACTGGTGGAAAGGAACTCAAAAAGAAGTTTAACTACGAAAGAGCTTCATAATTTTTGAAGTTCAGTCCTCTATGAAAAGAGATGGTGACTCTGTTAATAGAACCTGTTGAAAATTTGAAGAAAGTTCCAAATCTACAAATATTTCTAGTCAGGAATACAATTTGCAATAGTTGCAAAAGTTTCCAAGTATTCTTCATTCTTGGTTTTCAAGAAACTTGTATATGAAAATCATATTTGAACATATTAGGAAAAAAATTGGCTCCCTATTGAGTGATTAGCACTAAAAGAGGGAAAGAACAGTAATATTTAGTTTGCATACTTCTGAGTTTTAATTTGTAGCCTATGTGCTATGTTGGAGAAGTATGCTTGTTCTTGAAATTTGCCCAATAAATAGATCTTATGTGTAAATTCATTTGAATCATGAATTATGGTATTCTAAGATCATGATGAAGGATATAAATAGGACAATGAGTGATTAATTGTGGAGTTGATATGTAAAATTTGAAAAAGACATATCAAGATGCCTCAATACAGGCACCCTAGTATGGATCCAGATGGAAGTGTGGTTTGTGATCAGTCCTAGCTAGATTGTCAAAGAGGTTTCAGCACTGGAAGGTACAAAGCTATAAATTTCAATAACCTTAGTGGTTACCCAAATAACATTCTAGTTAAATGCAGAAATAAGTTACCAAGGTTCATGGGTGATAAGGTTGAATCAGCAAATCAACTTCTGTAAGAGTTCATAAATTTGATGGATAATTATGAGATTGATTACAAGGATGTGATCATGAGACTATTTGTTCAGTCCTTTAAAGGAGATGCAAGAGAGTGGTTCTCTTATTTACCAGTCTCTTTCATTCATTCATGGGAAGAGCTCAAAGCAGTGTTCATGGAATAGTTTGGAGAGAGGATTAACCCTATTTTGATAAGGAAAAAGTTCATGAACATGGAGAAGGGGAAAGATGAGTTAGTCCCATATTTTAATCTCATATTTTCAATGATCATAAGAGAGATCCCAGATAACATAAGGCCAAATGATGCTGAATGTTTGGTCATATATTTGGGAGAATTTGACAAAAAGATGAGTTATCTGTTGAGGGATAAAGAACCCACAACCCTACACCAAGCATATCAAATGGCTATAGACATTGAGAACAATTTGAGATACTCAATGATGAAAGGAGATAGGGTTGTGAGTGTTGGCCATCCTAACATACCTCATGAAAATATAACTTATGGATCAGATAATAAAAGTGTTTTTCAAGATGGTAGTGATGTTGCCGCTCCAGTTTCTCCATCATCATGATCTACAGATCCTAATGAACCCCATGTTAAATGTCATCAAAATGTGGTGTCAAAATATGAAGATATTTGTGGTATAAATGGGGACATTAATTTTAATTGGTTTACAATCAACACATGTGCAGATCCTTGCAGTAGTAATGAAGAGGAAGATACATGGTATGATGAACAAATGAATATGCATGAAATTTTTTCTTGCAATATCTTGTGTAATGCAAAAATGAAAGAGATACAAGACATCTTCCATTGTCATTTTTTGGTATGTGAAGATAATGCAAATTTTGATAAAATTCCTTCTCAAGTTGGTGAACAAGACATTGAAGATGAAAGTGCAAGCCTTCATTCTAAAGATTTTGAGCATGGTCTGTATAGTGATAATTCTTTTAATGATGAGGATCATGGTGACAACTCAATTGATTATTTTTCTAATAATTATGAATGCCCTTATGATGATGATATGGAGGAACTTTCTTCACCTCAAGAATGGAAAGACATGATATCTCATAAAATCACATGTCCACAAGTAAAGGATCTAATTGCATTTTATGAAAACTTGGAATGCAATTCAGATTTCTCTTTAATGGAGTATGTTGATTTTGTCAATGATGAAGAATCTGAGGATGAACATATATGTGTTCAATTTTTTGATCATGAGCATAGTAGTGATGGGTATGGTGAAGAAGGTGATGAAATTTTTTATGCTTTTTTTTCTCATGACTTTTTATGTGAAGCAGAGATGTAAATGTCAACTCTACATAAGAAGGATGATCAATGTTTAGTGCAACCATATGACTCAAATGATGATATGAGTGAAGAAGAATCATTCCAAGTTGTGACTATTCCTTATTTTGATGGGAAACAATTTAGTGAGCATCCAAATAATGTGATGTATGCACCTATGGATTGCATTCATGACATTTTATAAAGGCTACATAACACAACTAATAAAGAGATGGAAATAGTTTCAGATGCTTGGCATATCGCATGTAATGAAACTACTAGTTGTTCTAGCGATGAGATCATAGAGAGGGTCCATCTGTAGTCCTATGGTTCTGACGAATTTGGTAATTTGTTTGAAGATAAGAGTGATAATGAGGATAATTTTATAATGCAAGATGTGGAGGAGATGTTTTCACTCTCAACTGATCAGATTATGCAATATGATGAAAATGTGAGTAAAAGGGTGCCACCATTTTTGGGTAATATTCCTATAGAGCTTGAAGAGTTTCCTGACCATGATATCTCAGATTATGTGGATATGGAAAAAATGTCAGATGTGTGTACTGAAAAATTTAAGGATGGGAATTAAGTTGAGAATGTGTCTATCTACTCTTCTAGTGATTGCAGTGATTTTGAGTGCAATAATGACTTGAAGGATTTAGACTTTCATGTTGAGGAGGTTGATGCTCTTATGTCAAAAATAAATATAATGGAAAATCCATTGTTTGATGAGCCTCCATCTCCAATAGAGATGGGAAATGATGAAACCTATTGGCGGAGAAATAATCCACTCTTTATAGACAGTCCTAATGATGCATTTTACACATGGTTGGAATGTAGTCTTGAGCAAGCAAATGAACAATTTGATGAATTCCTCGAGGGCACTTCTTATGACTATTTTACATTTAAAACATGTGTTGTAGGTAAGGTTGAACATCTTGATGTCAACTACTTGGAGGAGTTTGAACATTTTCAATTTCTGGTTCAGCTGGAAGGTATTTTTATGGAGCATGACAATGAGATGAATAACTTGAAATATTATTTTCAATTTGAGAATATTACATATGATGAATGTAACACATATGTTTCATGTGATGATGAAATCTTGCAATTTGTGACTGATTATACAATGAATAATAACAAATATTGTACTATCAATGGTATGCACAGAAGATTTGTGAGGAATGTTAGTGACAATGTTTGTAATCAGGCAAATTTCAGTGGTCACCACAATTTTTTTCTTGTAAGAAGAAGGTCACCTATATTGTTTTGATTTGATAGAGGCAAGCATAAATGGAGGGTGATCAACTCTTTTTACAAATTGGTGTTTGACAGAGGTAAATGTTGATCCTCATTTTTTTATTTGGTGACCTAGGGTCATCAGACGAAGTTGAAAAACAAGGTTAAATGAAGGAGCAGTTTGAAGACCCCCAATGGACTCAAGTTTTGGTCTACTCTCCAGAGATCTAGAATCTTGCTATGCCCATAGGGGGAATACATCCCCAATCAAAGACATTGATGGCACTCTCAAATTTTGCAAATTTGAGATGCCTATTTCAAAAATTTTGCTTCTGCACTTTTAGAAGTGTACCTGATGAATTAGTCTGAGTGACCCACTTTAGAGGCTTGTAATTTAAAGCCTATTGATTGTCATGTAAAACCCATTTGAAGAAATATTCAGTGACATATGTGAATATCCATGTCAATTTTCAGCTTCCCATGATGTGTTTTGTTAGAGTTTCAAAAAGTGAAGTTGGAGGGTTTTGACATTGTTCTGTTGTTTGCAGATTGTCAGTTTTGTGAAGCAACCTCCTATTTGAGCTTGGATTTCGCAACCAGTTGACTGTCATGAAAAAATAAATTTTCTTTTGTCTTCTCCATACTTAAATGATCTCGGTTGTCATTTCTCAGAGCCTTATGATCTCATTTTCTATTTTTAGCAGATTCAAACCAAATGCAATTTGTTCAATTTCACATCTGCATTCCTGACAACCTTTCTGAGTGGTCTACTTTGATCATTAATAACTTTTGATCAATGATGTTTCAAAAGAAATTCCTTCTGTACACGTGCTCAGGGTACTTAAATTTTCTTATGTTTCTAGTGGTGGCCTCCCAAGAGTTGATTTTCTGTTTTTTCAAATTGGCAAGGGTGGGTTTGAATTGGTTCAAAACAAACTGTTGTTGCAGAAAGTTCAACTAAGCAACTTTGATAGTTAATAAATTTTGTCTTGTGATATATTTCTCCAAACCATCTTTTGCATTTAATTCTTGGATCAAATTCATAAATTATTTCTTAGGTTCAGGGTCTCAAGATGAGTTTGGATGGGTTAATCAATTGTTTTCTGATTGAGACAGGGCCAAAATTTGTGTTCCGAAAATTTTCAAATTTTTTAATTCTAGGAATAACCCATTTCTTGGTTTGGTATAAAACCTCTACATCTCCATTTTGATCAAAAACGAAATTCATTTGGTATATTATTTTAGTATATACTTTTGCTATGGCAAATGTGTCTCGGGGGCCAGTTTACAAAGGAGGTACCTAAATTATAAGAGATGGAAAAAATTGGAGGAAATGGATTTTCTCTAAATAATTGGTTATGGGTGCATACAAGAAATCTTGGCTCCAGGTGTCCTGGTTTTCCCACAACCAATTTCTTCAAATGGCCCGTAGGCATAATTAAAATTTGCCTATTTTCTAATGTTCTCAAATGTCAATATTTAAAATATTGTGTATTTGTAAATGAGTCATTTAGGGGCAAAAATAAGTGCATTTTCAAATGTTTTTAATCATAAGCAAGTTTAATTCTTGCTTTTGATTGGCTGAGGCACGGTTTCAAGACTTTCACTGTGAATGACAATTTAAATATAGTTTTTGGAATGCCATTACCAACAATACAAATAAAATGAAGATGTTGAAGGGGCTTGGAGAGGAGTATGACAATAATTCAAAGTATTTAGAGGTTAATGTGGTCAAATGGAATGTCCTACTTATAGCTGCCATATATAGAGCAAAATGGATTCATTGAAGAGGCCTGAAATTTTAAAACAAATGCATTTGATGGTTGTAAGGCCATACCCCAATATTTTTATTTTTCCAACAACCAAAGGAGGAATAAAATATTGGAATAAATTATGGATTGCATCAATGAAGAAGGCACCACGATGTTGGAAAATACAAAGACAAGGCATTCAACAAAAGAGCATAAGATAGGAGCTCAATGGAGGGCATATGTAAATCTATTTGACAGAATGCCTCAAGTAAGTGTAATCTCATGGAATGCCAATAGTGTAGCCTGAGCTTGCAAGGAGTGTAGCCAAAATTGTCTGATAAATCATTTTAATACACCATAGTTATCACTAGCAATACAAACAAAATGAATTGTGTATGTTGAAAATGCTTTGAAACTTTTAAGCAAATACAACTGGCAATTATGTGCCAACCACCATGAAGGAAGACATTGCTACCATGAATGCATAAGAGGAGGAATTGCAAAGCTTGAGAAATGGAGAAGATGAGATTACTTGGCAGAAAAATGAAATCAATGGACAAGAAAAGGGCAAGCCACGTGAAAAAATCATGCAAACCCTACAAGGAAACGGTGACATGAGAAAAAATCCCGTGAGGTGTGTGAGGATGTGAAGAGCCTGATGATACAATATTTTTTAAAAAAATCACTTATATTTAAAAATAAACTCTTAAATATAAGGTGTGAAATGCTTCATAAAGGAGGTGGGAATGGAAAGGCATTTCTAAAACGCAAGTATATTTCCATGTGAATTAAATATTGTCCAATGCAATATTTAAATGGTTTTATTTTAAAACCAAATATTTTATTCAATAGGTAAAATATGAATTGAGTAAAATGAGTGTATCGGGTAGCGTGGAAATATCTCGCAAACCTCACAAGAGGAAGAGTGGCGCAAGGAAAATTCCTGCAAGGTATGCGAGGTAAAGAAGGCAGGGTTATTTTAAATATAAAAAGTGGTCTCCTATGAAAATTCATGTGCCAACCTTTTAATTTCTTTCATAAAATGTGGATGTGGCCGATGGAAATATTTTATGAGGCTTTTAACTTTTGGTGAATGGGATTTATTTTAATATGAGATGATGCTAAAAATGAAAGCATAGGCGAGTGCTTTTGAAAGCTCATTGTGAAATATTTTAAAATCCTTTAGTTTAAATACATCTTTTATTTTATTTTAAAGTAATGGTTTAAAATATAATGGAATTATAAAAGGAGATATGGGGTATAGTTTGGCCCAATAAAATGTAAAATTTATAAATGCGCATGAATAGACAAATAATTTAATGCTGGATTTAAAAGATGTAAGTAAAGTGAATTTAATATTCACTTTATAATCAAAAGGCTATTATATGTTGGAAATACAATGTGCAGCTCCAACATTGTAAAAGAGGAAATATTTTCACTTGCCTAGCAAATAAAGAACAAAAACAAAATTTTGCATGGGAAAAGGTTGAGATAAGAGCAGCTGCATAAAATGATGAGAATCTCCACATGGGTTGTTTTTCAGTTACTGGGCAATGATGAGCAGGGGCAGTTTTTGAGGGAATATGTTTGTTGTTGCAGAGGAAGAGAGTGGAGATATTAATTTTAGTTTGATCAATGGGAATGGAGCTTCCAGATGGTATTTCCAGATTAGTTCTAGGGTTGCTCCTGTTTGCTTCTATTTTCTATATCTTCTTTTCTCTTCTCAATTGTAATGGTTCCAATTTTTGAAAGCTCTACAAGTCAGGCATAAGCTATGGGTAGATTGTAAAGCTAGGGGGAAATGTGACTGTTAGTAATTTTCAATCTGAAAGCGTATGTTCTAAATTATTTTGTTATGTTTATTTTAACTAATAATTGTCTCAATGGCTGAATTGTAATGATATTTTGGATTCAATAATAAAATTATTTGAGTTTGTTCATGCACATTTTATGCATTTGAGCTACATTTATTGTTAACTTTTGTTCTATGAATGGTGTAATTTCTTTAATAATGCACAAGCTGATTTTATTCGTGCCTATTGTTCAGGGATAGTGTAATTTCTTTGACAAATATGACAAGAGTGTTATGTTTCAGGTAGATTTATAAGCAGAGTTATTAGAGAAAGCTTTAGTGGTCTGTTTTTCATAATGTGACAACATTTGTAAGACCTCCAGTGCATGTTCAACACTGAAAGATGAATGCTAGTTATATGACTCCATAGCCCATTTTTATGGCACTGGTCCATTATCATGTTTCTGTTGTTTTCAATTTGGTCCCAACTCTTTAAATCAAAGAACCATTTCAAATATATTTTGTTGAGTTGTGTTTTTCATGTTCTCCATGCTTATTGTTGAAATTCATTCAATATCTTGCCAATGTTAAGTTATATTTTAGGTTTCTCAGCATATTTTTGTGAGAGCATCATCTATTAAGCAATATCCTGTTACTTCTGTGTCTAGATTGTTTGATGTTTCTATTTAGAGTTACTCCCCTAGGTCTTACAAGCCTAAAGTGTAGTGGAAATGTGTATCCATTCCATTTACTATCAATTGGGCACTAGCCTTTATGGTTCTTTAATATAGAGGTTGGCTACCTCTTAGAGAACTGCAAATCCTAGCTGGGTTGCATTTTAAAACACCAACAATGTCCATAAGCCTAACGAACTAGATCATTTTTGTAGATAATTCTGACTAACATCAAAGGATAAATGATAAGTTAATGATTCTAGCTAAGTGTCCCTAAAATTTGGGTCAAGACAAAGATGCCACCTAGGGCGTATTTTTCCCCCAAAGGTATTGGGACCTTGATTTCAAGTGTGCCTTTAATGGGCCCCTTTTTCGAGTTTGTGCCCCAAGTTTCAAGACTTGGGACTAAGATGCCACCTAGGGCTTCGTACTCCCTCTTAAGGTATTTTTAGGATTTAATTTATGATATTCATGGGATTTAGCCTCCTTTAATTATTGATTTCATATGTCAGCTTGTGGTGTAATTTTGGGATATTAAGCAGGAATAAGTATAAACATAAGGTTCATTCATTCATTTTCATTGTAGAAACTTGAATATTCATTGCTAAGGCAAGTTTATGAGATCAAGAGAAATTTTTCAAGAATTTGGACACATTTTCAAGATTCAAATATCATATCAAGGATATTCTTGCATCATGTCTATTTTTACACTAACATTGTGATGTAGGGTTTTGATTCAAGAAAGAAAGTCAAGTCAAGATCTATCAATCACTAAAGATCTACATTCAAGCTAGCCATATCACATGAGTTTATAGACTTCATAGCAAGGGTTTGGTTAGTTGCAACATAACACTTTGTTCATTCATCATTTCCCTCTATTATTTCATTTCATTTTAAGGTTTAATTACCAACAAGGGGTTTGACCAAAGAAAATCCCAATTTACTAACAATCAACAAGTTTGTCCTCTCTTGCATGTTTTTGTTCGTATGTTTAGGTTGAAGACATGAAGATCATTTAAAGTGAAAAGTTGCAAATTTTCAAAGTTCCAAAGAAAATTTGTCATCTTCACAAAAGCTCACCTATAGGTCAAATCTGGAAGTTTTAGAACCTGAGACCTGAGAAGAAGGAAGAGCATACATTGAACCTTGGGATAAAATTCAAAGATTTCATAAATTCTAGATGGGACTAAATTGCCACCTAGGGTGTCTTAGTCCTCCCAAGGGTATTTTTCATATATTCTCTTAGATCTAGTTTTGACATCCAAATATTTTGCATCTTCCCTAAAAATAGCAGTGGGACTAAGACAACATTAAGGATGTCTTAGTCCTCCCTGACATATTTTGACAAATACTTTGCATTTTTGGAATCCTCATCACATTTTCAATCTTCCTACGTACACATACCCTAACTTTTTGTTACTTAATTTCATCATTTGCACTCATCATTTAACTTGCATTACGAGGTTTTGTGAGTTGAATGTTAAGTTGTCTTTTCCAAGATTTTGCTTGGTGGTGAACCCCTCAAAGTTGAAAGAACCCCCTCCTAGGTCTTCTGTATTGAAAAATTGGCTCACCCTTTCAGTTGATAGTCAATCCAATTTGGGATGCTAGAAAATTCGTGAATGAAAAATTGTTTGGGAGAAGAGTGGTGTTATATGATCTATGCCATAAAACAACTCACCCCCACAACTTTTTTTCTTATTTTTTAGGTATAATGTTCAAGCTGAGTGTCTAAGGTATAGGGTTAAGGGTTGAGGGTGTACGGCATAGAGTTCAAGGTATAGGATTGAGGGTTGAGGGAATATGTATTAATTATAGTTTTGAGGGTATAGGGTATAGGGTTGAGGGTTTATAATTGAGTTTTTAGAAATAATATTCAGGGTTTTGGGTATAAGGGTGATGGTATAGGGTAAAGGGATGAGGGTTGAGGTTGCGGGGTTTAGGATTTAAGGTAAAAGGTTGAGGAATTAAGGGTATAAGGCATAGGGTGAAGGGTTGAGGTTGTAGGGTCTAGGGTTTAGGGTTCAGGGTTTAAGGTATAGGGTTGAGGGATTATGGCTAAGGGTATAGGGTAGAGGGTTTACAGTTCAGGGATAAATTTCAAGGCTGTATGTCTAAGATATAGGTTTAAGGGTTGAGGGTATCTAATTCTCAACATACATACCCTTAATCAGATGCATTATATTATTCAAGGGATTATAATAGAAATTTTTAATATAATAAAATGCATCATACTAATCATCCTTATCTTTATAGTACTCAACACACCCTTCCTTAGCTGATAACTTTTCATCCTTTCTTATTGAGAGAGAATTTTCACATTCAACTAAAACAAATTTAGACAAAAGAAAATCAATGTATGTTTTATTTTATTGTATTTTAACTCTATATAATCATTGATAGAATATATTTTTTGTTAGTGTGCTAAAATCAACACATCAAATGGCTTGTCTCTTATCAAATTGAATATGTGATGCCATCCCACATTTAATTTACAAGGAGTATATAGTCCTTACTAGGATATCTTAGCATTACATAAATTTTGCATGGTGTCATGCTTTCATGTTTCATAGGGATCACATTGGTTCGAACTCAAGTTCTTTATGTTTCATGATTCTACAGATAGTTAAACTTTGCATAGTGTCATTCTTTCATATGTTGTGTCACACTAGCTCCAATTCAATGATGAATTATACTCTATACGAATTTTATATGGTGTCATGTGTTCACATGTTGGGCCACACAAGTATTAACTCATTGATTCCCTTATATCTCACAATTCCATCTATATCAATTTTATAAGGTGGTCATACATACACATTGTGGGAGCCACACTATTTCCAAATACATGATTCCTATACATGTCATAATCCATTCTATACCACTTACCATGTGTACACTTTGTAGAGGCTACACTATTGCCAAATAAAAAATTCCTTATATACCATGACACACACTACATCAACTATCACATCATATTACAAGTTTTTCTTCACACACGAATTAAATTATTATGATTATGGTTGTTTGTGTACCTACACTTTTTTCAATTAATGATTTGGTATGAAGGTGCAAAAGGATGGTGTGTTTTTGTAGGTACACAATGTTATGGGCCTACAATGATTATCAATCCTCTTTTGGTAGTTTAGGTTTGTGCTATCTAGCATATTTTCTTGTATTGCCTGTGAGTGTCTTTAGTCCACCCAATCAATGTCAATCTTCTTTATCTATTTCCTATTTGACCCCATTTCCATTTTTTTAGTCATCCTTGGGTGATTATGTGTCTTAGGTGATTTTTTCCCTTCTTAGGTGGATCCACTCTATTCTTGGGTTTCGTTACTCTTAGGGTGAAGCCATAATAGTGGTTTACAATTCAAATGAGGAAGGAAAACTCACAAAAATGACCCCAAGGCAAAAAAAAGTGATTTTAGGGGTTTGTATGAACCTTCTTGTTCGACCGAACCAAAAAGGGGTTCGCTCAAACCAGGGTTTGACCAAACCCCTTTGAATTTTGGCCATCAAAAAATAAATTACAATGCATGGGAAAGGGGTTTGAGTGAACCCCTAGAGGTTCGCTCGAACCCCTATGGGTTCTAACGAACCCCCTTATCCCTAATCCCCCATTTGAGACACAAAAATACCCTAAATTTTGGCACTTCGGAGCTCGGGTTGAGGATGAAAATGGACGAATCTTCACAAACCCAACTAGAATCAGGTATTCCTCAGAACAAGCTATCCAATGAATATAATTTTAATATGTTTTGGTTTTGTTATATATGTGTTTTTTTAGTTTTATTAAACACAGTTCTTTCACCAAAAATCAAGCTCTTTGTTTTGCACATGTGGAAAAATAGAAGATTATCAAAATAATTTTTTTTAAAAATACGCTGAGGTTGGGTATTGATGTCCTTGATCCATTAAAAAATAAATTGAATTTCGATTCATACAACAAAATTTATGTTGTATACAGTCCGCCTATGTCTGAATTGTAATTGGTTTGACTTTGAAACTTGATTAAGGAAAAAATATTCAATAAAAAACTATGAGACCAAATGAAAGTGCTAGATATTGTAGTTACAAATCTAAATTCGAAAAAATTAGAATTTTATCATTCATACAAAAAAAATTATGTTTTATAGGGTGAGTGTCAGTTTTTAAAAATGTTGTTTTATGAATAAAACCAGTTTTCATGGGAGATGGAAAAAAAAGTGCAATCTGATTCCAAAAATTTTAGAAAAAATATTTTTAGAACCTACAGACAAAATTTGATGAGACTCTATTTTGCATCATCTTCAAATTCCTCATGGTTTAGCCGCTATAGGTTCCCAAATATGAAGATTTGGTTAAAAATAATAATTGCAGTGTCTAGTTTGGCCAAAAATTGTAAACCACTATTGTGGGATCACCCCTTAGTTAATCTCAATCATTCATCCTTAGGTGATTTCACCTTGTTCTTAGGAATTTTTTCCCTTGTTGGGTGGATCCACTTTGTGCTTGGGCATCTCCAATCCTGGTTAATCCTAGTCACTCATGCTTAGGTGATTCCTCCCTATTTGTGTGGTCTTTCTCTATCATTGGGTGAGTGCATTCTTGGGTGATCTTATACATGGTTATGTGATATTTCTCTAATCTTGGTTGATTTCACTAGGTCTTTCATACTAATCCTTCTTGGGTGACCCCATTCTCATTTGGGTGGATCCAATTTTTAATTGAGTGATCTTGAACTTGGGTGGATCCATTATTACAGAGGTAGATCCATACATTTCTTGGTGAAATATGTTTCCCATACAAAATCTAAAGAGATGATCCTCTTAAACATAGATATCTCATGTTGTTCAAAGTCTAACCCTGTAATTAAATAATTTCCCCATGATCCATATTCAACTTCTTCCAGACAATTTCTTCATATCATCCGCTAAAAAATTCATCATATTGACACAAGGACATATATAAACATATATTAGTACCATCACCATTATCCTAAACAAGAATATAGCCTACCATCATCATCACACTTTCTTAGGAACTTTTCTTATGGGTGATCCCACAAAGCTGGTTTACAATTTCTAAGAGGAACTGATTTTTGCTGAAATCACATATTTTTAGAAAATATAATGATTTAAGCCTTTAAAAGTTCCATTTTAAGGATCCCAATTGAATAGGGTTTGATCAAACCACCTTAGATGAAACCCCCTTGGATAGAACCTCGCTAGTTTTGAACCAAACCTATAAATGAGTCTCCTTTACACCTATCAAAATGCTGATAAAAAATCACTTTTGATTTACCTTTTGGGGGATCAAATGAATTCATTTAAAATTTATTTCAAATGATTATGGTATTCCTCGAAATTATCTACCCCGTGAATATAATTTTAATATGTTTTGGTTTTATTATGTATGTGTTTTTTTAGGTTAATTAAACATAGGTTTTTCACTGAAAATCAAGCTCTCTGTTTTGCACATGTGGAAAAATAGAAAATTATCAAAATAATTTTTTTTAAAATACGTTTGTGTTGGGTATTGATGTCCTTGATCCATTAAAAAAATAAAAATTGAATTTTGATATATACATAAAAAGTTATGTTGTATACAGTTCGCCTATGTCTGAATTGCAATTGGTTTGACTTGAAAACTCTATTAAGGAAAAAAAATTCAATAAAAAAATATGAGACAAAATGAAAGTGCTAGATATCATAGTTAAAAATCTAAATTCAAAAAAATTAGAATTTTATCCTTCATACAAAAAAAATTATGTTGTATAAGGTGAGCGTCACTTTTTAAAAATGTTGTTTTCTGAAAAAAAACTTGTTTTTGTGGGAGATGGAAAAAGAAGAGCAATCTTATTCCAAAATTTTAAATTTTTTTTTTTTTAGAATCTATAGACAAAATGTGATGAGACTCTATTTTGCATCATCTTCAAATTCCTCACGATTTAGCCGCTATAGGTGCCCGAATGTGAAGATTTAGTTTGAAATAATAATTTCAATGTCCAGTTTGGCCAAAAATTGTAAACCACTATTGTGGGATCACCCTTATGCTAGGGTAGTAAACTACCTTGTTCAAACTATTTCACCTCAAGCTAGGGGTATAGTTCATGTCAAAATCACTTGTTCTTAGGAAATTTTCATATCTCAAGTATAATCCAACTATCCCCATCTTTTGTGCTTGAGAATGTTTCCTATCTCAAGTACAATCCAACCATCCATTTCACTCATACTTGAGAACTTTTCCTATCTCAAGTTCCAATCCAATCAAATTGCCATCAATCTAAGATCCTAATCATATTTAGAGTGCTAAATCAATCATCGAATCCTTCATCTAGTCACTCTTATTGAGTGCTATCCTTGGGCTTAGGGTAATCATATTTCAACCAAATAATCATCTAATATTTCATGCCCATTACCACATGGTTACGACCTGCAACGGGTTCCATCTCAATAATTGTGTGGGCTAGCATGAATTTTCCCACGTGTCACCATTTCACACTTTAATAGATAAAAAATGACATTCTTTTAAAATCCTACGAGCTCATAAAAACATTCCTAACAAGTGCCAAACTCGCCACACTTCCACATTTAGGAACTAGGTCTGCCATGAAAGGCTTGCAAACTCATGGAAAGAACCAGATAGTGCCACATGTCTTCATTTTTGCAACCCCATGGCTAAAACATGGCTTAGTGAAAATGATTTGGTGGACTTGGGAAATCTATGAAAGGTGGCACTTTTGTGCAATCCCATGCTTTGATATTTCTTAAATAAAATATTACCTATAGAATTACAGAACCAGAAAGGGCAAAGGGATAAAAAGATGGTAGGAGGAAAAAAGAAAGTAATATTTGGACTTATAGACTTTGTGTCCGAAAATTCGAAAAGATCTAAAGTCCCAACAAAAGAAAAGGTTGGGGGCAGAGATAAAAAATGGACTTGGACATTCAGATAAAAGGTTCAATAGTGTGGTCAGGATTCAAAAGTTTGAAAGTACCATAGAAGAAAAAAATGGGAATGAGAGTTGAGAATGAAAACAAAAAATAGATATTGGATGAAAGGGTGCAATTTTTTTATCAGGTCTTGAAAGTTTGACGAAATAAAAGAAAAAAAGGGAAAAGGGGCACTCGAGAGGGAAACAAACTTTTGGACTTGGTCCAAAAGACCAATCGAGAATTGAAGTCACAAAAGGTTTGAAAGAGAAAGAAGAAAGGGAAATTTGACTCAAAAACGGATTTGGACCTTTGTCCAAATGTCCATTCAGGACCCAAGACTCCGAAGAGACTCGAAGAAGAAAAGGAGAAAGAGAAAGCCATCATTTGAACACTTTTTGCAAAATGGGTTTTTTAACACAACTTGGGAAGGGGCAAATGTAACTACCAGAGGCCTTTTTTGAGCATGATAAACCATATAGAGTATCTCAGATTGATTTTCATTAATGGTTTACTTAAGAAAAGGGGGTGTCACAAAGTAGTAGTGAAGACTATAAGACCTCTTTTGTATCAAAAAGAGAAAATGGATTGTATAAACTATGACAAGAGAATTATCATGTAGTTTTAAATAAAAGATCCATAATAAATTAGCATATGTATTTATCATGTGACATGCTAGTCAAAGGTGTATTATGTCATCAAGGACCATCTTACTTCAAAGGAATCAATAGCCTGCATGCCTATA
Source organism: Sequoiadendron giganteum (assembly GCA_007115665.2). Classification (NCBI taxonomy): domain Eukaryota; kingdom Viridiplantae; phylum Streptophyta; class Pinopsida; order Cupressales; family Cupressaceae; genus Sequoiadendron; species Sequoiadendron giganteum. The sequence continues at coordinate 253,889,663 of CM021101.1, read as the reverse complement.
AATAAAAAGATGTTAAAACCTAATGTTTTTTAAAGATCCCATCTTATTACTTGTCTATATTCAATACTAATATAAACTCTATTTTAATATAAGATTTAATCTTCCATATAAAAATAAAATCTAATCATATATTTGAAAGTAACTATTAATTACATATCACACCCCGATCCAAATATAATAAACGAGATACATCAACACCCTATATTTAAACGAACCTCTAGGTAAACATAAAATATATTATTGTATCCAATAGATTTAAGTCTAACATTACCGTAGACCTAAATTTGTATCCACAAGCACACTTGAACTTATGAACTTATGATAGTGCGCCAATAGATAATCCTCTACAAGCTTTAAACGTTTATTCTGCAGACTCTTGTCTTTGTCCACGCCTTCCAACGTCCCACGTGCCGTTTGTCGCCATTCAAACACAATTCTGACCGGGTCAAAACACGGGCTTCTTCCACGAACGGAGTCCTCTCCTCTTCATTTCATAACGTGCCATTTCCACTTTATCAAGGATAAAATACAGTCGCTGGAATATTCAGAAGACGGCAGTAATCACGTTCACACCCTATCGAATCCGATCTAAGCTTATAACGAATCTCATTAAACTACAAGCCAAGGAAACCCCCAGGCAATTGCATAACTCAATATTATATGTTTTCCTACCGTCGGTCAATTTGACCGCTTTACAGAACGGCAAAATTCAAACGTAATCCATTGTAATAAGTTTCGTGCATGTGCAGAGGCGTTTCCTGCGAACAAGCTCAGCATTTCCACATAAAGGAGAGCTTGTCCCAGATTTGGAGTGCAGCGTTCTGTGTAGGGTAAAAATGGGCCGATCTCCCTGTTGCGATAAAATAGGACTTAAAAAAGGCCCCTGGTCTGCTGAAGAGGATCAAATACTCGTTGATTTTATTCGCAAAAATGGCCATGGAAACTGGCGTGCGCTTCCTAAACAAGCAGGTTCAAATTCTATCATTTTTCCAAGACATTATTTCATTCCATGCTTTTGTCTTTCGCAGAAACTGATAATCGTTTATCCATTGGCGGCAGGGCTTTTGAGGTGCGGTAAGAGCTGTCGTCTGCGGTGGGTTAATTACCTTAGACCAGACGTTAAACGCGGAAAGTTTAGTTCTGAAGAGGAAGAGACTGTTATTAAACTTCACCAGCTTCTCGGCAACAGGTATTGTGATTATCCTGTGTTGGTTCCACCATTTCCTTCAGGCCTTTGATCTGTTTTTTTAATAAATTCTATTTTGAATATGATGCAGGTGGTCTGCTATTGCCTCACGCCTGCCTGGAAGAACAGACAACGAGATAAAAAACGTGTGGAATACCCACTTGAAAAAGCGTGTTCTGCAGTGGGGAGTCGATCCGGCAACGAGTTCAACTTCGTCCATGGAGGGGCACAGTTCGATTTCAGTTGGGTACGGGGCGAGTAGTACCACAATGAAGGAGGATTCAGCTTCAGTTAATGCTCTCACCACAGTCTGTAACTTGTCCGATTCATTCTGTGATTCAGATAATGTTTCAAGTCAAATATTTTCACGTATGAGTAGCATAGGCAGTGAGAGTAGCACTGTGGATTCAGCTTCAACGGTTGATTGGCTCCAGCCCAATGGTGTAGATTCCTTTGATGATCGTAAGTTCGAGGAGTTGTTAATAGATGAGAGATTTATCTTGGAAAACCATATTTTTGAAGATGAGGAAAGTTGGTTGCCAACGCAAAGCGAGAAGGCAACCACATCTGAAGTAATGTACGAGCACAGCTCAAAAGTGAAAGCTCAGTATTTCACGTCTTCCTCTCTAGAAAATGATTTCTTGAGTAACATGGATACCGCAGACACAAATCTCCATCTGCTCTGGAATATGGAATTGGAGACTAATGACGAGGATTATTGGTTAAACGTTTTGAGGCAAGTGGGGTCGTCATCCGTTTCGTAGCATTTTGCTGAACTTTCTCACATGTGGAATGAAGCGAAAGTTAATTTGACTAAATCCTAATGGCGTTTATCAAGGCCTCCAAATGCAATCTAGAGTATTTTGCAACACACAAACAAGGGTTTTATGCAGAGATTTTGATGAATCATGAATCAAAATCTGTATATCTTGAATGAAATTCCGCAGGAAATCTTATAGAAAATTGATTGGCTTGATTATCATGCTTAAATTTAAGGGCTTCAGATTTGCGAGATGATGATGAAATCGCGGAGAATGGGCATATATTCTGAGAAGTAGTCAATGATTATTTTAGTTGCGATAAAGACTTGTCTGATTATACAAACTGTATAAGTCTTTGTACATTTAAAACTATATTTTTGGTTCTTGCTGTTTTGTCTTATGTGAATATTTGTAAATGTCATGTAGTCCTTTGTAAGAAAAGAAAATTGGAATTGGAAATGCTGGAAAAATGAATCAGGATCGGTATAAAGAGGGCATATTTTTTTATTACGATAAAATGGGTTTTTTAAAAGATTTAGAAGGAAGATAAAATCAATAAAGCTCAATAAAATATTAAAATGAAACTGCACAACAACAAAAATAAGTTAAAAGTCAGTTAAAAAAAGGGGCATACAACATTTGATCAGCCTCAGTACAAAATTCAGTATGGTTTAATAATAAATAAAAAATCTTCAATAAATTTTTAATTATAAATCTATTAAAGTCAGTTAAGAAAAGAAAATTGGAATTAGAAATACTGAAAACTGAATCGGGATAGTTTTTATCAAGTAAAATGGGTATTTTAAAAAGATTTAAAAGAAGATAGTGGGTCGGGGACCTAGTTCGATTGGTTAAAACATCCTGTTGTAGACAAGAGGTCATGAGATCTACTAGACTAAAAAAAATTAGAAAAAAAAAGTAAAACAATAAAACTCAACAAAAAAATTTAAAATTAAAAAACTCAACAATAGAACAACTAGACAATAATAAAAATCAGTTAAGAAAGGGGCATACAACACCTGATTAGTCCAAAATGGTTTAATAATAAATCGACATCTTCAATAAACTCCTAATTATTTCATTAAAAAAATTAACTTAACTCTAGAGTTAAGACCACACTATTGGAATTTCTCCCAACTCCCGCGCATCAACACTTTCTTCACCGCGAGCCCGCGTCGTCATTTCCTTCAACTCTCACGGTCTCCACCACCTTTCACCGCTTTACCACGCCCTCAACTTTCTCTACTCACGGTACCACAGTGTCCCCCGTGATACCGCGACCTCACTATTTGATGTTCGCGGTTGAGCGGGTTAATAGCTTGAGAGGTGCTACCACTGTCTCACGGTTTCATCATTGACCGCCCATGGTGGCGCGGTGTCCACTGCTTCACCGTGGCCTACCTGTCTGTCGATCATGGTAGTTCAGTTAATCACAGCCCCACGGTCTAGCTCCTGCCCTCCTACGGTTGAGCGGTGCCCACCGTGAAACTTCCAAGGCTTTCTCTCTCATCCGTGGTAGTGCGGTTTTCTCACTTTTTGGCGGTGGTTCTTAGTGGGGTTTGAGCTAGCATATTTTTAATGCGAATGGACATTGACAACATGGCATAATTTATTTGCCTTTAATATTGTATTAATTCTTTTTGGTCGTGGACTTAAGTTATATAGATGTCATGTTGTCAATTTTTGTGAGCGTGGAAAAATGAAAAAATATTGCTTTGCAGAAGCAAAAAAAAATATTATGTGTCTGCTTTAAGAATTTTTTCATAAATAGAATATTATTATTTCTGGGTGTAAAATTTTTCTAAGTCTTTTGTCATTTTAATCTCTACCTCTATCCTTCATGTGGTATCAGAGCAGGTTCTTCATATCTGAAGTTTGTCTTAGAGTGTTCTACAGTGTCTGTTAAAGTATGGCTACAAGCACAAGCTTGAGTAATCGCCAAATCCCACAGTTGAATGGGAAAAATTATGATTACTGGTCTATTACAATGAGAGCTTTATTTTGTTCACAAGATTTATGGTATTTTGTTGAAAATGGATTTCCAGAGCCAGTAGATGCTATAACATACAATGCTCCAACTCAAGTAGAGAAAGACTTGTTGAAAGACAACAAGAAGGACTCAAAAACTCACTTTTTTATTTTACAAGGAGTGCATGAGAGCATTTTTCCAAGAATTTCAGCTACAACCAGGTCCAAGAAAGCATGGGACATTCTACAAATTTCTTACCAAAGAATGGAGAAATTAAAAAATGCAAAGTTACAAATACTAAGAAGAGAGTTTGAGACTCTATATATGAAGGATAATGAGTCAGTAGATTCATATTTCACCCAGATAATTGGACTAGTGAACTAGATAAGAACACATGGTGAGACATTACAAGATGTCAAAGTGGTAGAGAATATTTTGAGGTGTTTACCCACAAAATTTGAATCAATTGCAGTAACTATAGAGGAGACAAAGGACCTCACCCAGTATTCAGTTGATGAGCTTTATGCTTCACTCATTTCTCACGAGCACAAGCTCAGAAGAACAACTAATATGTCATTGGAGCATGCATTCAAGTCAAAAGCTTCAATTAACCAAGGAAGAGGCAGAGGAAGGTCAAATTTCAGAGCAAAAGGAAGAGGTTTTAACAGAGGTGGAAGAAACAACCCGTCAAGTTCAAGTGGAAGAGGGAAGAGGCAGCAACAAAAACCCATTTCAGAATCAACCTCAAGGTCAAAGGTATGAAAAATCTCAAGTCCAATGTCATTACTGTAAAATTTTGGACATTATATGAATGAGTGTAGGAAGAAATAGTATGATTATGGTAGGGAGAATGCAAATTTTACTAAAGAGAGTCAAGAACAAAGACTAGATAAGAGTACAATGTTTATGGCCTGTAATGTAGCACAAGCTAGTGAAAAAGATGGTTGGTTCTTAGACTCGGGCTATAGTAATCACATGACAAAAAAATTAGAGTTATTCACAACTTTAGATGAAAATGTTAAGTCTGATGTCACCCTGGGTAATGAAAACAAAGTTTCAGTTAAAGGAAAATGAAATGTTAATATTCTAACCAAGCAGGGGGAGAAAAAGTATATTTTAGATGTTTACTTTGTGCCAGGTCTTAAACACAATTTGATGAGTGTAAGACAGTTAGTTCAAATGGGTTATAAATTGAATTTTAAAAATGGAATGTGCACAATTTTAGACAGATAACCAAGTGGCTAGTTAATTGCTAAGATCAAGATGACAAACAAAATAATGTTTCCTTTGAGAATTCAGCTAGATTTGAGCACAAATTATGCACAAGCACAAGAGATAACAACAGGTATTCAAACTGTCTTTCAGGTAGAAGTGAAAGATGAAAACTGGTTGTGGCATTTAAGATTTGGTCATTTGAATTTTGGTGGTTTGAATTTTCTTCATAGGAAGAGTATGGTTAAGGGAATACCTTTAATTCAAAAACTTGAGAGAGTTTGTGAAGGGTGCATACTAGGAAAGTAGCATAGAGATTCATTCGCAGCAGAGAAATCAACAAGAGCTAAAGTCCCTTTAGAAATTGTTCATTCAGATCTTTGTGGTCCAATGCAAACACCTTCAATAGGTGGTAGTTTATATTTTCTGACTTTTATAGATGACTATTCAAGGAAGATATGGGTTTATTTATTAAAGCATAAAAGCGAAGTTTTTGATTTCTTATGTCCGTTTAAATCTCTTGCTGAGAAACAAAGTGGTCACTTTATTAAAGTGCTGAGGATAGATAGAGGAGGAGAATACATTTCAAGAGAGCTTTTAAATTTCTATAGAGATCATGGTATTCATAAGCAGTTCACAACTAGATATACACCTCAACATAATAGGGTAGCTGAGAGAAAGAACAAAACGATAATGGAAATGGCTAGGAGTATGTTGAAAGATAAGCATTTGACAAATGAATTTTGGGCTGAAGCTATATGATGTGTAGCATACATAATGAATATATTCCCAACAAAAAGTGTCGTGAATATCATTCCTAAAGAAGCATGGATTGGAAAAAAACACAGTGTATCTCATATGAGAGTTTTTGGATGTGTTTCATATGCACATGTACCTGATGAGTTGAGAAGAAATCTTGACAATAAAGGAGAGATATGTATATTTGTTGGTTATAGTGATGAATCCAAAGTGTATAAGCTTTATAATCCAGCAACTAAGAAGGTCATAACCAGCAAAGATGTTCATTTTTTTGAAGATGAAGCATGGGATGGAAGTAGAGAGAGTACAGTCAAAGTAACTGTCAATATCCCACAAGAGGAAAGTGAAATTTCAGCTCCAGAAAATTTTCCTACTGTTGTACCTATTCAAACTCAATCAAGTGGTCAACAAGTGACACCATCAAGCAATGTGAGAGCATCAACAAGAGGACTGTAGACGCCATCTACAACAAGAACCTCTGGCGTAGGACCTTCAAATCTTTCAAATCCAACACTGGCAAGTATGAGAAGACAAAAAATCAGAAATATTACTGATATCTATAATCAGAAAGAAGGTGAGAATAATTCACAATAGTTCACACTCTTTGCATTTTATTCTCAAGTTGAAGATCTAATCCACTATGAAGATTCAATTAAAGAGGATAAGTGGATAACAACAATGGATGAAGAGATTGACTCAATTGAAAGAAATCATACATGGGAATTGCAGAGTCTTCCAAAAGATAAAGATGTAATTGGAGTCAAATGGATCTACAAGATAAAATTAAATGCAAACGGTGAACTGTAGAAGCACAAAGCAAGACTAGTTGTAAAATGTTATGCACAACAACCTGGAATTGATTATACATAAAATTTTGCACCTGTAGCTCAACTTGATATAGTCAGAATGATACTGGCTATAGAAACACAAAACAGATGGTTAGTTCACCAAAAGGATGTTAAATCAACATTTCATAATAGCTATCTTGAAGAGGATGTATATGTTGAACAACCACCTGGATATGAATTATTGGGTCAAGAAGATAAAGTATACAAGCTGAAGAAAGCATGGTATGGTCTTAAACAAGCCCCAAGAGCTTGGTATAGTAGAATAGATAGTTATTTCATAAAGAATGGATTTCTCAGATGTAGTAGTGAACAAGCACTATACACCAAAATGAATGAAAAAGGTGAAATCTTGATTATTTTCCTGTATGTAGATGATTTAATCTTCACCGGAGATCTGTCAGTTGATTTGTTTAAAGGAGTAATGATGAAGGAGTTTGAAATGACAGACTTGGGTCTGATGAAATACTTTTTAGGAATTGAAGTTAATCAATATGAAAAAGGTATTTTTATTTCCCAGGCAAAGTATGCTAATGATGTTTTAAAAATATTTCATATGATGAATTGTAAATCTACTCCTACTCTAATGGTGACTGGTCTGAAGCTGGATGAAGAGGATAAAGGTTCAGATGTTGATTCTACACTATACAAAAAACTTGTTGGGATTTTAATGTATTTGACAGCTACCAGACCAAAAATAATGTTTTTAGTTAGCTTAATTTCCAGATTTATGGAAACTCCAAAGGACACACATTGGAAGGCTAGCAAAAGAATTCTAAGATACATTAGTGGGACAAAATATTATGGCATCCAATATACAAAATCAGATGAATTTAAATTAACTAGTTATACAACAGTGACTGTGTTGAGAGCATAGATGATAGGAAAATCACGTCAGGTTATGCATTTCACTTTGGGACTGGAATTGTTTCATGGGCTTCTAAAAAGAAGCCAATAGTCACTTTGTCATCAAGAAAAGATAAATATGTAGCTACTACAAGTGCATCATGCCAGGCAGTCTGGATGAGGAGAATTTTGAAAGAGATTCGACATGAACAGGTAGAAGCAACAAAAATATTTTGTGATAATAATTCTACCAATGCACTCTCAAGGAATCTAGTCTTTCACAAACGAAGAAAACATATAGACACCCGTTATCACTTCATCTAGGAGATGATCAATGTTGGAGAGATTAATTTGGAATTCTGCAGGTCACATGAGTAGCAAGCAAACATCTTCACAAAGGCACTGGGAAAGGAGTCTTTTATTTTTCAAAGAGATCGACTTGGGATGAAAGAGGGTGGGAGTTGTGTTCAATGGGGAGTGTTGGAATTTTCGCCAACTCCTACATGTCAACATTTTCTTCACTGTTAGCCTCGTCATTTCCTTCAACTCTCGCGGTCTCCACCACCTATCACCACTTTACTGTGCCCTCAACTTTCTTTGCTCACGGTACTGCGGTGTCCCCCACGATATCGCGGACTCATTGTTTGATGTTCACGATTGAGCAGGTTAATCGCCTGAGTGGTGCTACCATTGTCCCGTAGTTTCATCACTGACCGTTCGCAGTGGCACGATGTCCACTGCTTCACCACGGCCTGCCTGTCTACCGACTGCGGTAGCACAGTTAACCGCGGCCACACGGTCTATCTCCTGGCCTCCTATAGTTGAGCGATGCCCACCACGAAACCAATGGGGCTTTCTCTCTCATCCGCGGTAGTGCGGTTTTGTCACTTTCTAGTGGCAATTCTTAGTGGGGTCCTAGCTGGCATATTTTTAATGTGATTGGACTTGTTTTTAATATTGTATTAATTGTTTTTGGTCATGGAATTAAGTTATATAGATGTCATGTTGTAAAAAATTTTGAGCATAGAAAAATGAAAAATATTGCTCTGCAGAAGCAGAGAGAAAATATTATGTGTCTGTTCTAAGAAATGTTTCATAAATAGAATATTATTATTTCTGGGTGTAAAATTTTCTAAGTCTTTTGTCATTTTAATAGTTTCCTCTATCCTTCACCCTTTACACAACCATTATGATTTAAAAAATATGGAAATATAAGTCACACCAAACTGTAAGAAGAACAAAATAAATAAGTAATTTTATGTACATCTTTTCTCGTTCTTATAATTTTTTGATAGTTGCATGCATTGCAAATGTGATTAATCTCTTCAGAAGATCACCCTATATGGTATAAAATGATACATTTTATAAGGAACTCAAGAGATAAAACATGCAAAATACAATGGTAATAAATATTGTAATGCTAGTGGAGGCATAAATAGTGCAATTGCCAATTTTAGTGGCTAAGATGAACGAAATGTGAACAAGTTCCAACAAGAAGCATGATTGAAATCATGGGTTTACAATTTGGTGCTTGAAATGTATGATATGTTTTTCAAGAATGCTAAAAAAATATTTTAGTATTATGTATAGGTATAAAGGAAATTAAATCTTTCGTTAATCTTAATCCAGGCTAATCAAATAGAATGGATATTCATAACCATAAAATAATTTAGATAATTTAAATGATAGATGAATTTAAATAATATATTATCAAATGTTAAGTTAGAAAATTAAATATAAAATATCATTAAATTTAATTTTAGAAATACTATTGTAGGTCATTTTCAAATAGGTGCTAAAATCTATTGTTTTGGTGTTAAAAATAGGTGATTGGGATCTAGATTTTATTTTGGATCCTGTATAGAATTATTAGTTTTTTCAGGTGAAATTCATAGCTTTCAATTTCTTTAGAAAATATGCATGTGATCTTGTTAGTTGGGCACTTTTGGGTGATCCCACAATCGTGGTTTACAATTTTTGGTCAAACTAGATATTGAAATTATTATTTTTAACTAAATCTTCAAATTCGGGCACTTATAGCGGTTAAACTGTGAGGAATTTGAAGATGATGCAAACTAGAGTCCCATCACATTTTGTCTGTAGATTCTAAAAATATTTTTTTCAAAATTTTTGGAATCAGATTGCACTTCCTTTTCCATCTCCCACGAAAACTATTTTTTTTTTCTTCAGAAAATAACATTTTTAAAAAGAGATACACACCGTATAATGCATAAATTTTTTTCCATGAAGGATAAAATTACAATTCTTTCAAATTTAGATTTGTAACTTTGATATCTAGTGCTTCCACTTGGTTAGATAATTTTTTGTTGAATATTTTTTCTTTAATCAAGTTTCGAAGTCAAACCAATTACAATTCAAACATAGCGCAACCGTATAACACGTAACGTTTTATGTATATATCGATTTTTATTTATTTTTGTTGGATCAAGGACTTCAATATCTAGTGCACTCATATTTTTCAAAAAAAAAATTATAGTCTACTATTTTTCCACATGTGTAGAACAAAGAACTTTATTTTCGGTGAAAAACCTATATTTAATAAAACTAAAAAAACAAATTTACATAATAAAACCAAAACATATCAAAATTATATTCGTTGGATAGCTCGTTCTGAGGACTACTTGATTCCAGTCGGGTTTGTGAAGTCTCTGCCATTTTCATGTTCAAACCAAGCTTCAAAGTGAAAAAATTAGGCTTTTTTTGTGTCTGAGGGGGAGAATGAGAGATAAGGGAGTTCGCTTGAACCCTGGTTCTAGGGAACCACCTCACATAATTCATTTTTATTTTGTTTTTGGGCGGGAAACTAGGGAATGGTTTCACTCAAACCCTGGTTCGAGTGAGCCCATAGGTTCGTACGAACCCCCAAAATCACATTTTTTGGCATGGGGTCATTTTTTGTGAGTTTTCCTTCCTCACTGGAATTTTAAACCACTATTGTGGATTCACCCTTCTACTCCCTAGTTCACTATAATATTTTCTTCCTGTTGGTTGTCAAGGACTTACAATATTTAAAAATACCCTAGGGAGATTCTCTAGTGACTAAGGGACAAGTTCTAGTAGGTCAAATCAAAGAATATACAAACTTTATAGCCATGATAAATATCAATAGGCAACAAGCAAGTGTTCAATTATCCTAAATGATAATTTTGAAGTAACTCTTATTTATTTTAGTACACCAAATGAATTCTTCCTCTAATAAATACTTCTTGAATGCTCTAAGATGTTAATTGAGAAAAGGATGTCCTTAATGATAGATGAGTGCACATTCAATACCCTAAAATATAAGTATATAGATAAAAATTCACACTTCATGTGTACCATGTTGGCTCATGGTAGGAGGGTTAAAGCACACAAGACCCTCTTTTGGATTAAAATAAAATGCTAAAATGAGTCATGTCCATAATCACATTATTTCAATGAAAGATAGGTTCAATCAAGCCTAGTTAGTGAACACATTGTGTCATGCGACACCTAGTGGAAAGATATATTTTCATTGAAACATCTTCAATCTAAAATATTATTTACAAATATGAGGTTGGATAGTAATTTTAACATTTCTATTGACCAACCAAATGAGAGGTCTTCTTGTATGATGAGGATTTGGTAGATTTTTTTGCTTGAAGGTAGAAATTTATATTAACTAGGAACACAATACTTCCTAATTTGATTGAATTCTACCTTAAAGTACATAATGGCTAATAAGTCCTTAGCATTGAAGGAGGTCTCTCATTTCTTTTATTAGTATAAGTGTTCAAACAATTAGCTAATTCTATATTGTAATCCATGATCCTTCATTAATAATATTGGGGCCTCAATCCAAGCCCCTTTCTAGTTTGAAGTATAAAATAATTATTAATAAGTTACTCAATGGATTCTGAATCATAAGTTTGAATTTTTTTCTTGAGGTTGAGGTAAAGCTATTCAAAATGTACTACTGCCTATTCATGGTTACAAGGTCATAATGAAATGCAAGCTCATATCATACATTTAAAACATGTTTTAATGATCATATCAATCATTGTTACCTTATAATAGTGATACATAGTAATTTCTTACAATGTAACACTACTTAATAATCTATTTGTAATGAAAAACTCACTATTTTCATAGAAGTATTTATAATGTTAATTAAACAAAAAGAAATTAATGAAAATGATTCATAATAGAAAATGTGTATAAAGAAATGTTGAATCACTAATTCTATTATTCAAAGAACATTACATTACATAATGGGGATAATTATAAATAAATAAATATTCATATGATCTTCATTCAAAACAAAACAATATCTTCGTGGATGATTTACAAGAACATAGTTGATTTTCCCCAAACAAACCAAAAATATTATGTGACTCAGCCCTTTAAAACTTCTCTCAAAATCCTTGAACCCATATAAAATGATACAAAAATATATCTATGCGAGAAGGGAAGACTTATATTAAACCAAAAAGTGACACCTAACAAAATATGGCTCCTTTGATTTTGCAACAAAATGGGCATGAGGAATATGCCATTATAATTCCAACTTCTCATTTTGTGTCCATTTACATATTGGAACTAACTTTATCCCCCACATTGCATTTCCATGCAAATATTTAACTTAGTCTAAAACTATTTTTTACCAATTATATCTCACTTTGCAAGTAAATATTTTAACCCCCAACAAATTATCCATTTCATTGGCATTAAGAAAATACATTTGACCTAGCATTTTAACCATCATTTTTTTTAAATAATTCATTTAAAATTTCATTCTAATCACTTCCTAGAGTGATTTCATCTTATATCTTGTGGTATCTATACATCAAAAGGTTGAAAACTCCAATTATGGTTACTTTGGCTCTTCATACCACATTCTTATCCTTATATTTAATCACATTTTAATACCTACTAAGTTTAAAACCTATAGTCAATTAAACCTATGGAGGCACTTAGAACTATTGTAGATCAATTTCAAACATAGCCCAATCTTTGTTAATTTATATTGAGTAATTTTTGTTATACTAGGGATGTTCTTGGCATGATTGGTAACTTGAAAACATTTTTAAAACTGCCAACATTATTTCTAGGAATGGGAACTAGTTGTTGTGTGCTTATTAGTAGTGAAACAACAAAAATATTAATTATTTTATGCCAAAAGCACCCTTCCAAGGCACACCAACATGGTAGCCTAGCAATGTAGTGCTAAAAAAATGTTCAATGCAAGTTTTGAATCCCCAAAACCTCAAAAATTAGGGCTACACATTGAAGCAAGTAAAATGTTTGTGAGTACACACTTATCTTTAGTGTCAAACATATGAGTTAGCATGAGGAAAACTTGATATGTTGGTGTGTTGCCAAAAAGTGTATACCTTGGCACTTTTTCACTAATTTTGGCCTTTTCCATTTGATTTTGGCCTTGTTTTACCTTGATTCGGTCTTGTAAGCTTGCAATTCCACAATAACCTAACGATGTTTTACTAAGGTGTTGTGAAGTGTTGTAACACATTTCCTCACTTTTCTAAGACCCTTTCAACACAATTTACCTAAATAACACCTTCTTACACCTTTCTAATCCTTATGACAAAGTGTTGTAAAGTGTCGTAATGCATTTTCACACTTATCTAGGCTTATCACCCCTAAATTAACCCTTTTTCTATGCTAATTTATCCCCCTAAAATACTTTTAGTCCCATCCTAAGTGTGTTTCAAGAGGAAAATATGATCAAATTCATTAAAAACAAATTAATTCCTGACCACCACTTGAAATTGCCCAAGTGGACTAGGTCACCACTTTGGGCGACCTAGTCCCTTTTGGCAAAATCTCAAATTTAAAATAAAATTCAACGAGAATATTGCCTTCTAAACCCTAGTGTCGGCCTATTAGGTTGAATTTCAGGAAAATTAGGGTTTTACATATACAAATAAGGGTTTTCACCTTCATTTTTCACTCTTACTCTCATAGACTCTCTGAAGCTGATCATAAGCTCTCTTGCACTCCTATCTTCCAAAGAAAGCAATCAAGAAAAAGTGTTTCATAGGAAACCTCCATTGGATTTGTTATTGCATATTGCATACCATCAACAACAAAGGTTTACTAAGCATTTCCATTAAGTTCATCATTCAATCTTACTTACTTTGGCTTTATCTCATTTGGCTTTAGTATCCTTCAAAGGGGTTTGACTTAGGAAAACCCCTTTTCCTAACCCCAACATTCTCTTGGTCTTTGCATGTGTTTGCGGGTTTTCATGCAGATTTGGTGAAGCACAAAGTGTTGGATAAATTACAAGCATCCTACCCAAATCACATCAAAGCATCAAACCCTAAGTGAGATAAAAGGACAAGCTACATGTCATTTTCGGGAGTTTCAGACACTGATTGCTGAAGAAAAGGGAAACATCAACCAAGACCCACATAATCAGGTTCTAATTTCTCAGAAAGCACCAAGAGGACTAGGTCTCTACTATTGGTGACATTGTCCCTATGCTAAGCCTGAAAAAGGGTTTTTGTATTTTTGGGTACCCTTTTCCTCGAAACCTATTCTGACATATTTTCCCGAAAGGAAGACTAGGTTGCCCAACTTTGCATAAGTGTCGTTCTGCTATTTTCAAAAATTTCCCAAAAGATTTTGGGACCATTTATCTACAACATCACTTTTCCAGGTGCACAAGCTCTCAACTTCCTGTTTACTTTTTGTATTGCATGCATTTAGGGAATACAGTTTAGTTAGTTTGCATTAGTTTAAATTTAATTTGTTTATGTTGCATAAATTAGATTAGCATCATTTTATTTTAGTTTCATCCACACATCACACACACATTTCACAACCTTCATCAATCATCCCTTCCTTTGAATGCAACTGCAGAAAATCTTGTAACCACCTACAGGCAAGAGTGTCATTCTCACACACCAAGTGCTTCTAGGGTGAAAAATCATAAGGTCCTAGTAAACGAAATCATTTTTCCCTAGGTCAGAGCTACATTTTTTGTGGTTCATTTTGGTGAACTTGATCGTAGACCATTAGCTAGCTTTTTGATTTTTGCATTTCATCTTAGAGATAGCTTGCATTGCATTGAAATTTTGCATTATTTGCATCCTAGGGTTAGTGGAAAAAGTGAATTTAGTGAAATTTCATGATAGACTTGTGCATTGCATTGCATTTTTAGCAAGAAAGTACAATTTTTTTTTGCATTTCCAATTTTTGTTTGTCTATGAATATCAAAAAAAGCATAAAAAGTAGCTAAAAATTCAGGAATTTCTCAAAAACAACACTAATAGGACTAAGTTGCCACATTGGGCAACCTAGTCCTTTGGTACTATTTTCTGTCAAATTCCCAAAAAAATTCTAGTATTTTCTGTCTTACAGATCTCTATTTTTTCCTTTTTATGATTTGCTCTAAAATCTTAGTTATAAGCCCTTTTGTCACTTTTGATTACATTGCCTTAACCTACACCCCATCCTTAGGAAACCGTGTCTGAGAATTTAGTGTTCCTATGTTGATACAGTTGTGAGATGAAGTTCTAGGACCATGGCATCTACCAACACCGCTCTTGTTGTAGATCTTGGGATCCCTCTAACTTCAACTCCTAGTATTGAAAATTGTGCATTAGCATTAGAAACCATCCTTAGCAATTCCTTGCACCTAGAAGACACAACCTATGATAAAAATGACCTCCCACATGATAAGATCTTCCATATCCATGTTGATCTCGCTAATTATCAACATAAAATCAGCTTTGAACCCATATCCAAAACCGCTATCCCTGCCATTGAAAATCTTCACTGCTTACTTGATCATGATGATGGCTTACATTTTATGAAGAATATTGAAAAAATATATGAAAAACATGCACCTAAGGCATCTCACTCACCAACTCCTATGCTTGGCCAAGGAGGGCCTTCAACTCCCCCCCCCTCAACTGTTGCTTCTATTTCGACCTATACACCTCCTAGTGTGAAAAATACTATACAACAGGTTAGTAATGCAGTACCTCCCCTCACCATCCCCACTAGCATATCTACTTCTCTTGTGGCATCTAACCCCTACAACTCTTCCATTGTCCCTACCCTTACTATCCCTACCACTTCCCCTTCCACCACATTCACCTCTTCACCTCTCTCCCTTCCACCTCATAGCACTTACAGTGACCCTCCCGTTACACAACTATTTCACAGTGTAACTTCTATGTAATATAAAATATTCACCATTAACCAAAGCCACTATGGATCACCTACCCACTATGTTCATAGTAATCCATTATCCCTTGACATCCTACGCACTCC
This sequence comes from Sequoiadendron giganteum, assembly GCA_007115665.2. Taxonomy (NCBI): domain Eukaryota; kingdom Viridiplantae; phylum Streptophyta; class Pinopsida; order Cupressales; family Cupressaceae; genus Sequoiadendron; species Sequoiadendron giganteum. The sequence goes on along the minus strand of CM021101.1, from coordinate 253,873,802 downwards.
CTTGCCACAAGGAATAGAGATCCATGGATTTAAGAAATATGGAGGGAAGGGTGACCCTTCTAACCATGTCAATGCCTATATTGCCGTCTACAGTGACTTTTATCTCTATGAAAAGTTGCTTACTAAGTTATTCCCAAGGACTCTCAAATATGCCACCTTGGACTGGTTCTCCTCCCTGCCTAATAATTCCATTAGTTTGTTCAATGAATTAGTGGATGCCTTCATTAATCACTTCCAAGTCCATATGGACCCAAAGAAAACTTTAGTAGACCTCATGAAATGTAAACAAGATAATAACAAGAAGATAACTAATTTCATCTCTTGTTATCAAGCTCTTTATTCCTTGATTAATGTTAAGATACCAAATACCCATCTGCAAAATATGTTTCCCAAAAACCTTGTGACATCCCTACAAAATAAAATTACTCTCATGGCATTCCCCTCTTTTATGCACCTATGTCAAGCACTCTATGACTACCATAATTCTACTAGCAGTCATGACTCACGGTCCACTTCTAGTCATGTTGAGAATTCTGGCAACTCTTCCTCATCCAACCCCCAACCATTTCATAAACCAAACAAAGGGTTTCTCCAATTTAAACCTTCATCCCAAAACCTTCCACCTGTTAATAACCAAGTGGTCATTGTTAGGTCTGTAGTGCCCTTTAATTAGAGAAACCCTAAGTGTACCTTCACACCCTTGCCCAACACCCTTCATAACACCATGACCCAGTTACTTCAGCATCAAAAGATTAATTTACCTCTCATCCATACACTTGATCCAAATAAACCATTACCTCCTTATAATGCCACTTATCATTGCTACTTTCATCATCAAAATGGGCATGACACTGAACAATGTAAGCATCTAAAGCATCTGATGCAAGACCTAATTCATTCATATCGTCTATCTGGTTTCCTGCCTTAATGATAAAATAAATAAATCCATAGCTCCCCGCAACCAAAACTTGCAAATCTTCACCAAACGCATGCCCAAAAATAATGTGTCGTTTGTCAGATCAAGTGAAACTTCACCACCCGATGTCATGAATGTGGATTCACAAGATCTACATTATGTTTCTCTTCCCCCGATAACCCATGTCACACCTATTAATGAAATGGTAGGAGCAATAGACGTTATCCATCATAAGGGCCTAACCAAAGGACCTCTTGAGATCACCTTTTCTGCACAAGATATACTATGAAATGTTCCAGATGGCCCTCTCTACATAGTTGGCCGAATTTATGATAAGCCCACTAATTAGATACTCCTAGATCCCTCATGTGGTGAGAATGTTATCATGGAAGACTTTCTAGTATTACATAATACTGATTAAGATTTCTATAATCGACCTACTATGTGGGTCAAAACAAATAATGGTTTTGTGTACCCAACAATTGGATCGATTGTCCTCCTATTACAAATTTGTCCAAAGAAATTAGACATTACCTTTTCAATTATCGCTCAATTGGATGAATTTCTCTTACGACTTGGCCACCCATGGTTTCGTTCTATGAAAGTGGTCATTTTCTTCATCCACAAGTGTGCGAAGTTTCCTATTGACAATGACATATTCATTGCCCACCATTCTGGTTTTAATCTATTATCCTCCAAGGGTAACTTTTCCTTGGATATCTTTTGGCCTAAACCTATGGAGCCCATCAACCCTAGATAAGACTTCTTCTTCATTGCCTATCAAGAGTTCAAAGCCAAAAATATCTATGAACTTTCTCTGCACAACATACCTCCTACCCTAGACTCACCCATCCTTGATGAAGCCATGTTGCTACTCGATTTCGATATGCCTAGTCAACCCACTCCCAAAACCTCTTCCACATCATCCAAGAGGCCTAGGGATCATGATAGAAATTTCATCCTCCCTCCCTACACTAAACAGGTCTATAAAGCTAAAGAGAAGGTGGATGAACCACCCATAGTTCGTAATGTCCCCCCTCTCTGAGATGATACACAACCTATGGTGGATTGTCTGGCCCCTTCCCCCATGTACCCTAACAGAAAATCAAAAAGGAATAAAGAGGCTAGACAATGTAGGCATCACCGTCGTTCTCTCGCCCATCAATCTCATGAGGAAGAACAAGATGAAGATCCCAATCCACTTACGCCCAAATCCATTCCTGTTGGTTCTCCTCCTCCACCCTCGTAGCCTGATCCTATACCTCCCACCCCACCCATTTTACAATCCACCACTGATATTGTCATACGACCCACCATTGTCATCAACTTGGATGATGATGATGATGAGAATGCTTGTGTCTATGAAGAGGTACACCAAACCTTGAATTCACTATTCTCCTCTTCCATGAGCATTCACAAAAATTATCCTAGGACAACTATCAATCTTGATGCTAATTCGGAAATTGTTGCTATTCCTCTTGCTAGTCGCCCTCCTAAGTTTTATACTGAGAAATATTGGGAGGCGGATGCCTTGCTCGCAGAGTAATGCACATGCACCTTACTAGTCCTTCTTTTTATTTATTTTTATTTTTTGCATTGATGTGTCATGTATTACCCATCTTGTTTATTTTCTTCTTACTCTTTGTGACATTCTTCTATATGTCATGTGTGCCTTTTCACTTTTTCACTTTTCCTTTTTGTTTTTCCTTTCATTTAGGGATGATGCAATGCATTGAGACAGCAATGTCTCCTTCATGTTGACCCAAATGACGCTCTTTTCCTTTTTATTTTTCCTTTCATTTGATGATGATGCAAGGCATTGAGACCGCAATGTCTCCTTCATGTTGACTCAAAAACAAGGATCTTTTGTATTTCTCTTCCTCTTTTTCTTTTTTTTGTCCTTTTGGGGATGATGCAAAGCGTCGAGACATCCCATGTCTCTTCCATGTTGACCCAAATTGAATTTTATTTTTCATTTTCTTTCTCTCTCTCTATGTCTTCTTCCAATTCTATGTATTTTGGGGAATGATGATAGTTCCATGCTCTCTAACACAAACATTTACTGATGCCAGATCCATAGATCCCTTATGTGTTTGGTATTTTTTATTTTTGGGGCAACCCCCTTTTCCTATGCGTTCTTCCTTTTTGCATGATGTAGCCTTTCTTGGAAACTTATCACTCGATGTTGGGATTTTTACATAAGGCTCTCATGTCCCATTTGCATTTTTCTTTTCTCTACTTTAAAGCAATTTCTCACAAAATGGCATGTATAAACTATTTTAAAGTGGAGGTATACATTGGCACTATTTTATTTATTTTATTTTTATTTGTCCTTGGTTCCTAGTGCAGCCTTATCACTTCTCATGATGTGTTTTCTCACTTTGTGGATGGCATTTGGTATAATTTCCTTCATAAGTGTGATTTATCTTAGCATATTACATTCCTCTTAGTGGCCTGATGCGACACACTGCATCCCCTAAGTTGTGAATATTTTATCCTTTGATAGGTCCTCTTTGGAGACATTAGACACAATGTTCCCTAAGTCAAATACTTCATATGAACTAAACAAGACTCCTTGGAACACTCCTTTTTCATTTTTCATTGTTGCATCTTTTATTTTCAATTTTACATTTTTCACTTTTTCATTCGTGCATACATGGCCACCTTGCATAACACAACTTGCATGTTTGTGGTTCCATCTTGCACTTGTTCATGAGTTCTAAGCATCCAAGGGTTTTCTTGTCTCATGAACCACACCCCTATCTTTTGTGGCGCCTTATCAAATTTATCAGGAGGTATAACTTTGGTATGGTTGAGCGAGAAGCCCAACTAGCGGCACAAATTTCCCCATAGCCACATTTTTGTGTGTGAGTGCATACCAACCGGGTGTATGTATCTCACCACCCTTTCATATACTCACCCGACAAACAACCAAAAGTCCCATCGGCCTAGAGTGAGTACATCCTTTCCTTCCGGACAAACATCCTAGATCTTATCCACAACTAGTTGAACAAACAATCAAAGCTTGATCTGACTTCTCTCCACCATTTCACATCACTCCTTGTGTGATATTTTTTACTTATGATTAGTTTTCCATGGGATCTTGATCCTGAAAGCTTGATCATCCCTCTCGATCGATGTCATCTCATCTTGCTATCATGATTACAATAGATCTCGCTTGACATGCATGATTTAACTACTTTAGTGTGAGTATGAAGTAACTTCATACTCTCACTAAAGTGGGGGCTAAATGTGTTGCCAAAAAGTGTATACCTTGGAACTTTCTCACTAATTTTGGCCTTTTCCATTGGATTTTGGCCTTGTTTTACCTTGATTCAATCTTGTAAGCTTGCAATTCAACAATAACCTAACGGTGTTTTAGGAAGGTGTTGTGAAGTGTTGTAACACATTTCCTCACTTTTCTAAGACCCTTTCAACATAATTTACCTAAATAACACCTTCTTACACCTTTCTAAGCCTTATGACAAAGTGTTCTAAAGTGTGGTAATGCATTTTCACACTTATCTAGGCTCATCACCCCTAAATTAACCCTTTTTCTATGCTAATTTGTCCCCCTAATGTACTTTTAGTCCCAAACTAAGTGTGTTTCGGGAGGAAAAGCTGATTAACTTCATTAAACATAAATTAATTCCCAACCACCACTTGAAATTGCCCAAGTGGACTATGTCACCACTTTGGGAAACCTAGTCCCTTTTGGCAAAAATCTCAAATTTAAAATAAAATTCAACAATAATCTTGCCTCCTAAACCTTAGTATCAACCTATTAGGTTGCATTTCAGGAAAATTAGGGATTTACATGTACAAATAAGGGTTTCACCTTCATTTTTCTCTCTCCTTAGCTCGTTTATCACTCTTACTCTCTTAGACTCTATGAAGCTCATCACAAGCACTTTTGCACTCCTATCTTCCAAAGCAAGCAATCAAGCACAAGGGTTTCACAAGCAACCTCCATTGGAGTTGTTCTTGCATGTTGCATACCATCAACAAAAAAGGTTTGGTAAGCATTTCCATTAAGTTCATCATTCAATCTTACTTTCCTTTGGCTTTATCTCATTTGGGTTGTAGATTTGGTGAAGCACAAAGTGTTGGAGAAAGTACAAGCATCCTACCCAAATCACATCAAAGCATCAAACCCTAAGTGAGATAAAAGGACAAGCTATAGGTCATTTTTGAGAGTTTCAAACATGGATTGCTGCAGAAAAGGGAAAGATCAATCAAGACCCATAGAATCAGAACCTAATTTCTCAAAAAGCACCAAGAGGACTAGGTCGCCACTATTGGCGACCTTGTCCCTGTGCTAAGCCTAAAAAAGGGTTTTTGTATTTTTGGGTACCCTTTTCCCTGAAACCTATTCTAAAAAAAATTCCCCATAGAAGGACTAGGTCGCCCAACATGGCATAAGTGTCCTACTATTTTCATGCATTTTCAAGAAGATTTCGGGACTATTTATCAACAACATCACTTTTCCAAGTGCACAAGCTCTCAACTTCCCGTTTACTTTCTGTATTGTATGATTTTAGGGCATATAGTTTAGTTGGTTTGCATTAGTTTAGATTTACTTTTTTTACATTGCATACATTAGATTAACATCATTTTATTTCAGTTCCAGCAACACATCACACACACATTTCACAACCTTCATGAATCAGTCCTTCCTTTGAATGCCACTGCCGAAAATCTTGTAACCACCTATAGGCAACAGTGTCATTCTCACACACCAAGTGCTCCTAGGGTGAAAAACCCTAAGGGCCTAGTAAAGGGAATCATTTTTCCCTAGGTTAGAGCTACATTTTTTCTAGTTCAGTTGAAAAATTAAAACTTGAGGGTTTCACTAGGATTTGGTCACCTTTCACTAACACATCATTACAACCTAGAAGGTGACTCAATCAACCCTTGGGTCTGAATTTAGGTCTTTTGTGGGTTTGAATTGGGATTTTGATGAAATGAAATGATGCAAATAGCTAAAAATGAAAATGCACTATTTTGATATATAAAAACAAATAATTTGGAAATTGATAAAAAAATTAATGACCAAAAATAAACAAAGTATACTTTTGTGCATGTGATTTGAATTTGGACTTGATTTGGCTTGGCAAGGCTATCCAGTGCACCCTTGTATGGAGATCTAAAATTGAAATCTTCTTTCACAGTCCTCGGGTTCCTGATCAGGGGTTTCTTCCTTTTGGATCTTGTTGTTAGATCTTCATTTTTTGTTGAGGTAACTGAGTTCTTGTATCTTGTCAACTTGTAGGGTTTGAATACATCAATAATCCAATGGTCTTCAATCTTCCTCAAATATTATTTAGAGTTACAACTTGCACATTCAAAAGAGGGAAGAAAGGTTGTGTCATATAGGGGATTACCTTAGCCAAAACCTATGTTTGTATTTTAGTAAGTGCACAAAGATGGTTCCCAAAAAGGGAACTTAAGTGGAAAACGTTTTTCTGAAATAAGGAAATATTGACCTTGGACACGAAATTGAGGATACGTTACACTCAAAATTTTGAGATGGAATAAAAACAAGGATCGAAGTGCTCTCAAACTAATTTCTAAACTACTAATTTATTTTTAAAATGGTCGAGATTAAGGGGTTCAAAAGAGGGATGTACACAAATTGGTGTTGTTTTGTCAGAAAAACATAACATAGCAATTCTTGTACGATGAATGTCTTTTTAGTATTTTTGAAATCGCAATGGTCAAAAGTTATCTAACAGTATGTAGTTGATGCACAATTTTTCTGATAATTGTTTAATGAATATTTGATTTTTTACTAATTTTCGAAGTCGACACTTCCTGAAAAACAAAATTTTGGCTGTGCCACCCCTACAAATTTTGGAAAATAATTGATTTTTTTTTATATAAAAAATTAAATTGTAGAATGGAGTCTAGTTTTTAAAAATGTAATTTATTTGAAATTTTGATGAGTGGTTAATTTATAATGAAAAAAACACCAAACACTGCTTTTTGCCAAAAAAGAGACATACAAACAAAAAAATATATAAATGAAAGGCTTAACATTGTTAGAAAGTGAAAAAAAATACATTGTTGGATAGCTAAGAGAGAACATAACATTACCTAGATGTTCTATTTGTTTGATATTGAAGAACATGCAATCTTTATGCCAAGCATGAACTCGATTATGTGAAATATTGTAGAATTTGGAAAAACACGTCTCTATTGGTTGGGAACGTCCTCCAAGCCTTTGGCTTGGTATTCTAAAGTAAATACCAATCCTAAGGCTTGGGGATTCCCAAAGAAATATATAACGCAAGCACGTTATAATGTTCTCATGTTATGGCCTCCTTTATGTTAAATTCTATTCTATTGAATGTATGCTGATATATTTGTATGTTTGTATGTACATGTGTGCTTGTATGTCATGTATGTATGTACATATGCATATATGCATCAATGCATGTATATTGTATGTATGCCTATATGTATGTAAGATTGTATCTACACATGTATGTATGTATGCTTGTATGGATGTAGCATTGTATGTAAATATATATTATGCTTGTATGGATGTAAGTATGTATGTATTTACGTATGTCTTTAGAAGGAGGGAGAATTTTAAGAGAGAGAGAGTTTGGAGAGAGGGAGAGGGGGAAAAAGTAAGAGTTTAAGAGAGAGGGAGTGGGAGAGAAGGGATAGGAGTGAGAGGGACTTAGCTAGGTAGGGTGGGAGGGATAGAGGGAGGGAGAGAGAGAGAGAGAGAGGGGGGGTTGGAGAGAGAATTGAGAGAGAGGGAGAGAGGGAGAGTGGGGACATAGAGGGACAGAGAGAAAGAGAGAGCTATGTAGGTAGGGTGCCAAAGGGAGAGACTTGAGAGATAGGTAGTAAGAGGGAGTGTGAGAGAGAGGGAGTGGGAGAGAGAGGGAGTGTGAGTGAGAGACTTGAGAGAGGGAGAGGGTGTGGGAGGAGTGACATGATAGAGGTAGAGAAAGAGGGGAGTAGAATGAGAGGGACTTATCTAGGTAGGGTAGGAGGGATAGATAAAGAGAGGCAAGAGAGACAAAGAGAGATTTATCTAGGTAGGTTTCTAGAGGGAGAGACTTGAGAGAAAGAGGGGGTGGGAGGGAGAGACATGAGAGAGTGGGAGAGAGTGGGAGGTACATAGAGAGAGATGGATAGAGGGAGTGAGAGAGGGTGGTAGGGATTGATTGAAAAAGAGGTATGTAGAAAGAGGGAGATGGTAGACAGAGACAATTGGAGAGGGTAAGAGAGAGGTATGGGGGGAGAGGTGAGATGTATAGACAGAGAGAAAGTTATAGGGGTTGAGGGTATAGGGTTGAGGGATTAGGGAGGAGTACCTATAAGGTTGATGGTTTATAGGGTATTAGGGTTTAAGGGTTGAGGGTTGAGGGAATAGGGTTGATGGTAGAGGTTATTGGGTTGAGGGTATAAGGTAGAAGGTTGAAGGGTTTAGGCTTGAAGGGTTTAGGGTTAAGGGTTGAGGTTAGAGGGTTTAGGGTATAGGTTTGAGGCTATATGGTTGAAGGATTAGGTTTAGGGTCCAATATAAAGGGTAGAGGGTATATGGGTTGAGGGTTTAGGGTTTAAGGATTGAGGGTTGAGGGATTGAGGGTTGAGGGTTGAGAATTAAGGGTTAAGGGTTTAATGTATAGGGTAGAGGGTTTAAGGGCTGAGGATTGATGGTTTAATGTTGAGGGTAGAGGATTGAGGGTATAGGGTATAGGGTTGAGGGATTAGGGTTGAGGGTCCAATGTATAGGGTATAGGTTATAGGGTTTGAGGGATTAGGGTTTAAGGGTATAGGGTAGAGGGTTGATGGTTTAAGGGTTGAGGGATTAAGAGTTGAGGGTTTAGGGATTAGGATAGAGAGTTCTCTTGGATTTAAGGGTGTAAGGGTTGAAGGATTAGGGTTTAGGGTAGAGGTTATAGGGTTTGAGGGATTAGGGTTTAAGGGTAGAGGGTAGAGGGTTGAGTTAAGGGTTGAGGGATTAAGGGTTGAGGGTTTAGGGGTTAGGATAAATATTTTTCTTTGATTTAAGTGTGTAAGGGTTGAGGGATAGGGATAGGGTAGAGTTTATTGGGTTGAGGGTTGAGGGTTGAGGGTAGAGGGTAGAGGGTAGAGGGTAGAGGGTTTAAGCATTTATGGTTTAAGGGTTGAGGGTTGAGGGTTGAGGGTTTAGGGTTGAGTGTTTAAGGTTTTAAGGGTTTAGGGTTTACGGTTGATGGATTAGGGTATATAGGGAGGGATGGATGGATAGAGAGAAAGAGAGAAGAGGATGGAGGGACATAGATATATGAGGGTCGAGGATCCAATGTATAGGATAGAGGGTTGAGAATAGAGGGTATAAGGTTGGTGACATGTAGGGTTGAGGGATTATGGTATTGGGTTGAGGGTATAGGGTTGATGGATTAGGGTTGTGGGTACATATGGTTGAAGGATTGGGGTTAAGAGTCCAATGTATAGGGTAGACAGTATCGAGGTTGAGGGTTTAAGATTTGAGGGTTGAGGATTGAGGGATTAAGGGTTAAGGGTTCAAAATTGGAGGTTGGGTGTTTAATGTATAGGGTAGAGGGTTTAAGGGTTGAGGATTGAGGGTGGACGATTGAGGGTATAGGGTTGGGGGGATTAGGTTTGAGGGTATAGGGATTGAGGGATTAGGGTTGAGGGATTAGGGTTGAGGGTAGAGGGTATATGATTGAGGGTAGAGGGTAGAGGGTTTAAGGGTTTAGGGTTTAGGGTTGAGTGTTTAAGGGTTTATAAGGAAGATGGTAGAGGGCTGAGGTTTTAAGGGTTGATGGTTTAGGGTTGATGGTAGAGGATTGAGGGTATAGGGTTGGGGGATTAGGGTTGAGGGTCCAACATATAGGGTAGATGATATAGGGATTTAGGTATTAGTGTTTAAGGGTTGAGGGATTAAGGTAGAGAGTTTACTAAGTGGGTTTAAGGGTTTAAGGGTTTGGGGATTAGGGTTGAGGGTAGAGGGTAGAGGATCGAGGGTAGAGAGTAGAGGGTTTAAGGGATGATGGTTTAGGGTTGAGTGTAAGGGTTTATAGGGTAGAGGTTAGAGGGTTTAAGGGTTGAGGGTAGAGTATTGAGGGTATAGGGTTAGGGGATTAGGGTTGAGGATCCAATGTATATGGTAGAGGGTATAAGGCTTGAGGAAATATGGTTTAAGGGTTGATGGATTAAGGGTCAAGAGGGTTGAGGGATTAGGGTAGATAATTTACTAAGTGGGTTTAAGGGTTGGGGGATTAGGGTTGAGGGTAGAGGGTAGAGGATTGAGGGTAGAGGGTAGAGGTTTTAAGGGTATAGGGTTTCAGGGTTGAGGGTTTAGGGTTTAGGGTTGAGTGTTTAAGGGTTTATAGGGTAGAGGGTAGAGGGTTGAGGGTTTGAGGGTTGAGAGTTTAAGGTTGAGGGTAGAGGATTGAGGGTATAGGGTTAGAGGATTAGGGTTGAGGGTCCAATGTATAGGGTAGAGGGTATAGGGGTTGAGGGAATATGGTTTAAGGGTTGAAGGATTAAGAGGGTATAGGGGTTGAGTGATTATGGTTTAAGGGTTGAGGGGTGATGGTTGAGGGATTAAGAGGGTATAAGGGTTGAGGGATTAGGGTTTAAGGGTTGAGGGTTGAGGGATTATGAAGGTATAGGGGTTGAGGGATTATGGTTTAAGGGTTGAGGGTTGAGGGATTATGAAGGTATAGGGGTTGAGGGATTATGGTTTAAGGGTTGAGGGTTGAGAGTTGACAGATTAAGGGGTTATAGGTGTTGAGGGATTAGGGTTTAAGGGTTGAGGGTTAAGGGTTGAGGGTTGAGGGTTGAGGGATTAAGAGGGTATAGGATTTGAGGGATTCGGGTTTTAGGGTTGAGGGTTGAGGGATTAAGAGGGTATAGGGGTTGAGGGATTAGGTTTTAAGGTTTGAGGGTTGAGGGTTGAGGGATTAAGAGGGTATAAGGGTTGAGGGATTAGGGTTTAAGGTTTGAGGGTTGAGGGTTGAGGGATTAAGAGGTTATAGGGGTTGAGGGATTAGGGTTTAAGGGTTGAGGGTTCAGGGTTGAGGGTTCAGGGATTAAGAGGGTATAGGAGTTGAGGGATTAGGGTTTAAGGGTTGAGGATTGAGGGATTAAGAGGTTATAGGTTATGAGGGATTAGGTTTAAGGGTTGAGGGTTGAGGGATTAGGGTTTAAGTGTTGAGGGTTAAGGTATTAAGAGGTTATAGGGTTTAAGGGTTGATGGTTGAGGGTTTAAGGGTTGAGAATCTCCCTCCTACCCCCCTCTCTCTCAAGTCTATCTCTCTCTCTCACTCCTATCTCTCTCCCCTATATACTTAACCCTAAACCCTTTAAACCCTTAACTCTCTACCCTCTATCTCTCTCCCACTCCCTCTCTCTCTCTCAAATATCTCCCTCCTACCCCCTCTCCCTATCTTAGGTCTCTCTCTCGTTGTTAAATCATAGAGGACCAAAGGAAGGTATTGAGGGAGTACCACTTTTACATTAGTGACGATCACACACATTCTCTAGATTTCATGCAAGGTTGTTTCCAGATGTTCTACAATGGTTTGGCTTAGAGGGGCATATCATACTATCAGCATATAATATGGTCGGATAACTATGCAACATAGTTCAAGAACTCACACATGTTCTACTGGTTGTGCAGGATGCGTGTCATTACAGGTGTTCAACATATGTGGAACTTTTGTGAGGTTGGGCATGGAAAGGGGGAGCATGATGGTGTAGGAGCATGCATGAAAAGAGCATTAGCACCAGAAGAATTAAAGTATAAATATTGTGCAAAGTTGATAGATGCAAGATCAATCATCGAGTGGTGTAATGCTTAGATGGGTCAAGGTAATGAAGGTACATCTTTAGTTCATAGATTTTTTGGGTTGATGGATGATACTAACATTGCACCAGATGAGGACTGTTGTACACTAACAAGATCAAGTGAGCTACACTCTTTCCTTAGCTCAAGTTTTGGTCCATGGAGTATTGATACACGAAATATGGCATGCTTTTTTTTTTCATGTACAATGCAAGCCTAGACTAATTGTGAGTCAAGGGAGTGGGTTGACAAGTTATCTTAGCCCACTTCACACGTATCACCCTCTGAAGGAATTGGAACTATCACAAATCTAATCATCAGTTGACTTTGACCACGTATCAGATCTAGTTAAACTAGGTAATATATCTACTTTCTTAGTTGTTGAAATTCCATATCGTTATCTTACTTTGTAGTGTATTCGTAATGTTGACTAATTTCATGAGATTTGTTGCACATATCAATTCAGGGCATGTTTATATAGTTATTGTAGATGAAGACAATGAAGAGGGAACAAACTATTACTTATGTCATTGTCTTGAGGCCAAAAATTAATTGGAGGCCCCAGTTATAGATGGAGAAAATATCAAATACCCTACAAGATCAGTTGTGGTTACTAGAACGTGGCTTAGAAGGTACCCACATTCGAGTGTTAAACATTGGTTGTTTTAGGAATTTGACATGCATCGTAAGATTCTTCACTACTCGAACCTTGTTGTGGCATCCAATGTTCATTTGACCAAATATGGGGGTAGACCTTTGAACAAGACCTTGTGGAAGGTACATAAACCTTTTAACAAGACCTTATGGAAGGGAAGAAAACTTTGATGGGCTATTACTCAAAAACCATGATTCTTAAAAACTCTTCGTCTGAGCCTACGAGATCGAATTGGGCCCCTCTACAATAACCTCTCTTGGTTTTCATTATCTCAGAGTCATTTTCCTATGGTGTCCAGTTTTCACTTGATGGAAAAAGTGTCAAATGGAAGCAATGTAAAGTTGCAAAGTAGTGCAAATTTAATTTTTCAATTCGTGTGACCAAACTAACTACTCCAACATGTCCTGATAGGTAGTTTTATGCTGGGCATGGTCCTCTTTTTCACCCAAACACACAAAATTGATCTGAGCTGCATTCAACCGAGTTGATCCCTTATGATGGTATGCAAAACAATGAAAAAGAGAAACATACACACGATGGTTGAGAATTATGATTATTCCACACAAAAATCATATGATCATTGGTGTAGAGCACCTTGTTCGTCCATTTGATGAAGAAGGTCTAGTTCGGTGGTTTTAGTCATTATAATGTCAAATAAGGCCACGATAGCGCATTCTGTAATCTTTATTTTAGCTTTGAGTTAGTGTGGGGTCATTTGAGTCAATTATGTAAGTAGAAATACGAAAATATCATTGGTAAAGGCATTGCAAGAGATTACTAACGTTGCCCCTATTCAAAATTCAGAATTTAGGCCATAAAAGCAAGGCTAGACGAGGTGGAAAGAAGAAATTTCTTGAGAATAAGTTAGAATAGGTTGGAAATAGGGTGAGGTTGTGGAGTTTGATTTGTTCAAATGGTTTTAAAGGATAAGGGAGGTCAAAATTATGTTATGGCATGATGCGCTAATTGGGAATAGAGGGGTTTTGAATGAAAAAGAGAGGTTTGAGGGAGTAAAAGTGGGTAAAGTCAAGGGACAGCATAATTTGGTGGTCAATTAAGTTTGTGCAGGTAGAATGAAGAGTGTTGGAAGAGGTTTTGAGGTTGTATGACATCTAGATATGGGGTTTTCAATAGACCCTAGTGAAATTTGAGAAAAGTGAGGGTTTAGAGGATAGTGGGGTTAAAGGGCCAATCATGCCTTAAAAATTGTGGATTTTGTGGATTTGTAGACTGGTAAATGCTTCCCAATAGTGTTTTGCAATTGGAAGAGTGATTGAGAGCATGTTTCTTTGTTAAGTAGACCTATTCGGGGGTCTAGGACAATGTTGAGTCCATTTCTTATTTGTATTATAAATTATAACTTTCTTTCTCCTGAGTCCATTTCGTATACAAGAAATAATATTGCAAAACGTTGACATATAAATATTTGGACATGTTTATATGGTGATGCATCAAGAACATATTGGAATATTTTTATGAATCATTTCATGGAATACCAATTGAAAGAATCGATCAATTAATATTCAAGACAAACCATTAAGGGCAAAAATGATCAATGCTAGGGCTAACCAATTAATAAGTATACACGTGAATAGGTCAATCATGTACATGTGAATAAGGGAAGCATAAGTACTCAAAAACATGTAAGCCTTGAAGTATACAGATGAATACATAGTTTACACAAATTAATACAAAATATATCCACGAATATAAGGTATATGCATGAAAATACGCAAGTCACAAAGTATACATTGGAACACACGTAAGTCACAAAGTATACACGTAAGTTGTAAAGTATACACTTGAATACACATAACTCATATCTATTGAACCATCAATTTAGAATGCAAATATAGACACCATCGATAAAAAATATTTTCATTAACCAAATATCCATGTAGGAATACATCAATATATGTCGATATAAGTATGAAATATATGTGCAAAATAGCCATATAGGCTTACAAGAATTCCTTATAGGCATACAATGTCAGATATGTCCAATACAAATATGTACAACACTGCCATGTAGGCATACAACAAAGGGCTCTAGAATCAAAATTCATTGCTCTCCATGCTCTAGAAATAAATTATTTCCCTTTGCTTGTCGATCTGATGGTGATAGGTCTATCACTCATTTGTGCTAAACTCGAGGAGTGCTCCTACTGCTCCTCCTAGTGTCTAGTTCATGGTGAAATTTTAACTATTACAATAAGAAATAAAAAAATGAATATATAAAATTACATTGTAAAAAATGATATATTTGACAAAATAATCACTTACCACCATCTCATGATCTCTCTCCATGAGGGAAATATTCACACACCCATGCTCAGGCATGCTCAAGCCCTGTATAAACCATCCAAATATAAATTAATCCATGAATCAATAATGGTTTGATTTTTCACTAACTAACATCTATAACGACGAATGTAAATGTAAATTTACTAATTCTCCTCATACCTCCCCTATCAGATCCATTGAGGATTTTATAGCAGATGAAACATCGATCTGCATTTCCCTCATCACATTCAGAGGTGTTTCATCTTGCAATATCTGAAAATAAAACAACAAATTATTCAACATAATCAATGATGTGCGTATAAAATACACAAATATATTAAGTACAATTCATTAGTTAAAATATTTATTCTATTGCCTCCATGTAGGTTTGAATAAATCCTCTAGCACTGGGAGGTGTTCCCTCAAAACCTCCAATATTAGCTTGTTCAACATCCAAAATCACATATTAAAATACCATTCGTAAAACAATGTTATTAACATGTACTAAATTTATAATTGTTTACTAGTTACATACCTCACTGATAGGCGTAATACAAAAATAAGTAGGTGGAGGGCCGATGTATGTAGTCTCAACATTGTGACCCTATAGTTTTATTAAAATCATTTAAAATATTTTTAATTAATCTTGCATTTCAAAATGAAATTTTATAAATTAAATTCAATGAACATGCTAACTTTTAACTGACTATCAATGGCATACACCTCATGCAAAAGTTTAGTTGCCCTCTCCATCTCCATAGCTATAGATGGATCCTATGTAGTAGCCTCTTGAGTGTCGGTGGGGTCATATGGACAAGTTTCCCTGCAATATTGACACACATGGGTTTGAAGGCCACCACTTGAAAACTCCCCTAGATGGCACTATAGAATAGGGCTAGTATGATGGATGACACTCTGGGTCAAAGTGTTGATGACCTGTAATGTCTCTATGTCGGTACTCTCCTTTGCAATGAAAGGAATAACAATGTTCTCACAAGGCGGCCTAGCGAGAGCTCGTCTCCCTTTCCGTGTAGGATCTGGCTGTGCACTGGGTCTATCTTGAGCTGACCCCCCACCTCTCCCCTAAAATTCCCTCATATCAAAATAATTTGCAATTTTTTTCAATATAAACTCACTGTATAGTTTCCTAAGGAAATATTCCGGGACTTCAAAATTGTTGCATGGTGGGTAATCAAAGACCATGTACCACCTATCATAAAAATCGTTCCTAATCTATTGGTGGTGGCACCAATGATTAGGAAATCTCTTCGCATTGAGGGTAAGATTTTGATTTGTGTGTGGGTCAATGAATAATGAGCACAAATCATCTTTTGCAATTTTTAAATCCTTTACACCTTTATATAATATTTTATTTGCATAATAAGCCCTAGTCATCTACCTCCTATCTTGCCATCTAGTTATTTGTTTGCTAATTGAATCTAAATTTTTTAATATATCTTTCAATGAACTTGCTAGGGTCATTCTTTCTATGGTTGAACCATTTGGATCACTCAACCTACTGATTAAATCCTCAATTTTCTTTTTTTTGTTCTCAATTTCACTCATTAAATTTTGTTGAGTTCTAGGAGGGGGTTGAGTGATTGGTGGAGGGGGTTGTTTTTGTCATTGATTTTGTTCTTGAGGATTTGGTTGCTCTTCTTGTTGAGGATTTTGAGGGTTTGCAGGTTGATTTGCATCTCCTAAAAGATGAAAAATATATATATCAAATACAACTTAAAACTAACAAATTCAACCTCAAACTAACAAATTAAAAAAAAAATGCAAACAATCCTTACCTCTCACACCTCCTCCTCATCGTGGCACCATCGTTGCAAGGAAATAGAAATGATTTGTGAAGATTTTTGTACAATTCCTCCTCATAGAACATGAGTGTGAAAAATGGGGGTTTTGCGTGGGCACAACAAAAAACACAGTCGAAATGAAGAATGAATGAGTTTCACTTATTTTTTTCTTTTAACATGTCATAACGTGAGGACCTTATAATGCAAGCACATTATAATGCACTCATGTTATGGGCTTGTTGTGGCCGACCCTCAGGCTTGGACCAACAAGCCATAATGCGAGCGTGTTATAATGCTCTTGTGTTATGACTTTTCAAAAAAAAATTGAAAGTGGCCTCAAATTGGCTACCCACCCATTTCTACCTTCACAATAGAAAAATTGATGAAAGAGAGCTTATCGTATTGAGGGATAGAGGATAAATGATAATAGAGTAATAAATCAACAATTGATTGCAACTCACCAATCAAATCCAATTCCTTGAAGGACTGAATTCATGCACATCTCCTCAAGCCTTGATTTCAATTTGGCATGAAGACCTACAAGTGTTAGTCCTCACAAATAAAATATGTGCATAAACATAAATAAAATCACATAAAACTTGACATGATTCTTTGATGATGGAGATCTGCAATAATTTTGTAAATTCTATTCTTTAATAGTTTTGACTTGATCTTGGATTATAATAATTGGTAGTTAAATTTCCTTATGATCAAAATTGTGAAAATACTGTGCATTTATATATGAAATTAATCTAATTTATTGAAAATTAATTCTCGATAGCCAACATTTAGGATTTTAAATTCAAATTAAATATTTCCAACCTCATCATATTAGAATTTGGGGAATAATTAGGAGGAAAAAGGCTACCAAGGGCACCCTTTTCTAGGCTCTATTTTTTGGGATTTGAAGTATCAGGGGAAAAATATTAAATGCTTAATTTGGTTTTATACATTTGATTTCTCAATCAATGATAAAATGGGTCATTGAATGTATAATTTGGGAAATTATGGGCATGATTTAGGTCCAAGCACATAGAAGGGAGCAAAATATAGTGTGAAATTATGAAGGGTGATAATTTATGACACTACATTTACACCACTCTAGTGAGAGTATGAACTTATGCTCAAATTTACACTAAAGTAAAAACATGTCAAGAGGGGTTCAGTTGTTCAAATATTGAAGAGATATGATGGCAATGAATCTATGAGAAAGCAAGCAAGCCACCATGATTCAAGATCCCATGGAAAAATAAGATAAGAGAAAAGGAAAACACATGTATGAAATGAATCATGAAAAAAACACAACACATAAACAACATGTGAACACAATGCAAAATAAAATGAAAAATAAGGGTATGTAGTGATAACTTTAAGAAACCCCCCTCAAAAAAAGATATAAAATCTTGGAAAATCTTCATTTTTTAGGGAAAAATATTAATTTCTATTGGTGAATCTTTCTTTTTTTTGAAAAAAATATTAATTTTATTCACGATTTCTTTTACGTCACTAAAATTTTGTAGAAAATTTTGGTGAATTTTGAAAATTATATGAAAATGCATTAATTATGATATTAATCCATCAAATCTAAAAATAATTTTCATGGAAAAGTAGGGGCCCAAGGGTGGAAATTGTTGATGGGTTTAAGGGGTCAGACTATAATATTTACTTGCCACCATCATTTTAAAATATAATATAATGGCCCTCATTGTATTCAACAAGATAAAATGTACCCACAATATGAGGGGTTCAAAATTTATTTTGGATCATTGATCTAATGACCGTCGTTGTACTCTAGGAGGTAAAATGTACCCACGATCTATAATGCTCATGAGACTCAAAATTGTGGGCCCCATGAGCATTATAGATCATGGGTACATTTAACCTTGTGGAATACAACAAGAGCCATTAGATTATATTGTAAATCAATGGTAGAAACTAAAGATTAGAAATATGGTCCTAAAGAAACTAATAAACATGATATACTATTAACGAATTAATGTATATATCTACTATAATTTATAAAATTTAGGCAAATATAATCTAATCATGTATCGAATATTGTGACAAATTTTTGAGTCAATTTTTTTAATGAAATAAATTCTCTGGAAATTTCTATAAGACTAATTAAATTTTATAAAAATGTGGCGATTCAAGTCATGTTATAGCTCAAAATATTAACCAATTATGGATTCCCAAATTTCAACTACTAGCCAATTGGCGAATATTAGCCACTAAAAAAATCACTAAGGGTATGACAATCACGAACTAGAAAGCTTCACAAAAATTTTACTAGGATCCATACCCAAAGGCATTCATGACTCATATTATAATTTTTTTTAATATTTTCTAGGTGAACCATGAACCAAAGGCACCACAAGCTAGTGAAGTACGATATTCACTAGGCGAGCCTTTCAAAAACAAGTAGAAAAATGAGAAACACACAAGGGCTAGTGAGGACCAGTTTCCACTAGGTGTGTGCCCATGTCAGCCATACCAAGAGTTATAGTCCCAATAAATCTGATAATTCTCTACACAAATGATCAAAATGCTAAGCCAATACACCAATAAGTCTAATGTGTGTGAACAAAGTGAAGCACATAATGGAATGTATGCCCCCACCTTAAAGTAATTGTTAAACACCATGTTGTAAGAAATTTCTTTAGGGTCGAAACATTATAAATATGATAAGGTCATGAGAGATTATTTGGAAATACCTATGCCAACGATATGTTTCTAAATAAAGATAGCTCATAACAAGGGGTTTCCCCCAATGAAATTCACAAACAACACAAAGATGATCACATGAGGGATCTAGAGATATGGGTTCAATATACATATTTGCTACAATAATATAAGTAAGATAAAAATTGATATCATATCCCTAGATACTCATGAAACTATAAACACAATGAAAGAATGGCACATTAAGAGAACAAACAATATATTTTGTCAACATGGAAGAAACCTAAATGTCTCAATGCTTGCATCATCCCCAAAAGAAAAATACAAGAAAATATTTAATATTTATGACATAGAGATGAATGGAGATACAAATAGATGAATGCCAAGATATAATCATTTATTTTGTATCCTTGTGCCAACAAAGCAATGAGGGCCATCTAAAGAAAAATCACAAAAATAAAGACACATCGATAATCACAACATGAGAGATCACATCATGTGCAAGAAAAAAAAAACACATAAAGAAAACACATAGGGTACTACATATGTGAGCTGATCTATAGAAAATCATCTGCATCCCAATGTTTCTCATCATATATGGAAGGTGTACAACTAGACAAAGGGACTGCAACAAGTGTCATACTAGGAGCATCACTAGGTTCAACACATGTTGAATCACTCTTATCAGGAGGATCATCATTGTTGCCCCCATCTAAATCCATGGAATTTGAGAATAACAAAGATAATTCATTACGAACTTATTCATCAATCTTAGTATCTTCATCCCATCATCCAAATTTATCACAATGGGTGGTTTAATGATAATGTTAGTTATGTGTTCTTGTTCCATTCTTTGATTTGGTTAGGACATGAAAGGTTAAATTTCATGTTTTGGTAAAGGTGGTAATTCATCATGTTTTATTTAGATAGTGTAGACATGGAAAATGTACAATTTCAGTTTGACACACTTATTAACAACATTCCTTCCTAAATCATACTCTCAACTTTTCATCATATTCTGCCTCTTAATTTAATGAGTCATAATTCATTTAATTAAGTCTTTCTCCTCTAGTGATTAAATTGATCAATTTAATCTAATTAACCTAACATTTATGTTTAATAAAATAATTCATTTGATTAAATTCTCTAAAGTCCTCTTATTAAATTAAATAAATTAAACCTTGTTTGATTTAATCTAACATATTCCTCCTTGTTTAAATAAATCAAAACCATTTTTTAACTCTTCTCAATTTGATTTAAATCAATTCATAAATTTAAGTCCAAATTGTCACATCCTCTAATTCTTCACTAAATTAATCAAATCCTTGATTAAGTTAATCCTTCTCATTAAAATCCTCTAGAGAATGCAAGTTGCACAATAAATCAATTACTTTGATTTATTTAATTCTCCATTTTCCCTCACCTAGCATCAAAAGGGAATATTCCTTTGTTTGAATTCAAAAAGTCCAAGTAGAATTGTACATCCAACAAGGCATTCACTCTTCTTACATGTCCTTGTGCATTGAGCCAAGTGGCATTTATTTCATTCCTTTTTCCCTCTCACATGTCATTTCTCAAATTTGAAATTCCACCTAATGGCATTTATCATGCACATTGACCAAAATGTGCTCATTCCTCAACCATTCACATCTTGACAAGTGGCACTTGGCCATTGGATTTTGAATGATCCCGCATTGCTCTATTTCATTCTCTCTTCCATTTTGGAAATCTATAAATTGGAGACTCCTCTCCTCATTCAACAACACACAACTTTGAGTAAACTTACTATGCTCAAATTCACCTTCACTTCATAGATTTCAAGCAAGGTTATTCTCTTCATTTGAGAATTAATCTTACTCATAACATCATTTAGCTTGTTCAAGGATTGGTAAAGGGCTACTTACTACACAACATGGTGGCACCAATTCGCTATGAGATAAAGGGTTAATCATGTTTCTTATATTCTTTTGTTTAACTTATTTTTCTACTCATTGATTACATATCTAGACGTGGTTACATATCTCATAGGGATGTCTAAGTTTGCTGGTTTTAACTAACTTTCATGCTAACAACGTGAAATTGTTTAAGCCATATCTTGCAGGTTTTAGCATCCAAAAAATGGTGCTAGAAGGAGGGCACTATTTTTTGACAATATTATGCATTTTTGAAAGTTACTTCGAATTATTTGTTATATTTGTGGGCTGGTAACTCTGGTTACTAATAGTCTCTGATTTCCTGGCACCATTCTACTCCCAAGCTGATAGATTTAAACTTAAGTTGAAGTTCGAATTTATATTGTTATGTTCTGATATGCTGTCACAAATCGTGCAAATTCATTATGCTTTTAATTTAATATTGACTACTGCTTTGAATAGGGATGTGGAGAATTCATTTTTGTCAAATAGAATATAGTAGTGGTGTTTTGACTTTAAAATTGCTCTCACATGTCTATCCTGATCTCACTGTGTCATTGCGTCATTATTCCCTTTTTGCTCACTGTCTTCACCATTCCTTACCACTTAACCGCAGCCTTCTTCTGTACCCCCTGTGGTATCACAGTTAATTACCATAGTCTTCACTTCCTTACCACGGTCTATCTGCTAACCCCCATGGTATCGTGGTTAACCGCCACAGTCTTCACCACCTCACCGCGGTCTATCTGCTAACCCCTGCGGTAGCGCAGTAATCATCTATCTAACTTTCTCAACTGTAACCGCATTACTGCGGTATACCTGCTAACCTCCATGGTATCTCGGTTAACCACCATATTCTTCACCACATCACCGTAGTCTATCACTTAACCCTCCACGGCAGTGCGGTAGTCAGTTCTCTGCCTTTCCCAACTATCACCGCATCACTGCGGTCTATCACTCAACCCTTCGTGGTACCACGGTAAACCCACTAACTATCACTCTGACCGTCACTTGACTGCACCACATCACCACTGGCTAACGCTCGCTTACCCGCCATATTGTGGTAGACCAGCCAGACTACCGTTTGACCGCCACCGCCGTCCCGCGGTCTCCTGTCTAACCGCTAGCGATAGCACGGTAAACCTGCTAACTGTCACCGCGTCATTGTTGTCTTATGCCTTCCTGTCCACGGTAATGTGGTAAAGCATGCCACTAGACTATCTTTAGCCACCAACTGCGATACCACAGCCCGCGGTAAAACAACAGAGGGGATTAATTCGAGAAATAAACACGAGGAGGGAAATTTTTTTGCATTCATAAGGAGGTTAAATAATTTTTTCTTAGATGGAATTTTTTTTAAATAACTTATGATTAGGGAATTAATGCACGAGGTATTTTTATGAAATATTTTATTAAATTTGTATTTTCTTTTGAAGGTTGAACATTGGAATCTAGCCAAGACAAAACAAGATTGGAGAAAATCACAAAAGCATTTTTTAATGCTTGTTGAGCTAGATTTTTATTTTAATTCCAAACCATCTCACATCTATTTTGGGGCTTAAAATTAACCTTTTTCTACTTGATCTATTTGTTAAAATTGAACTTTAGAAATTTACTAGATTTCAATTTGGGTCTAAAATTGAACAAGGCAATCTCACATTTCATTTGGTGATTAAAAAGAATTCATCATTGCTTTGAGGTCTAAAATGAACAAGTGTTTTCAATGTTTTGCAATCTTTTTCACAAGTTAATATCATTTAAAATGTGTATACGCTTCTCTCGCGCTTCATTGTGACCTTGAGAATCAAAAACATTTTGGTGATATTAGGTTGTTAAAAAGATTGCCTCCACATTTCAATTTGGGCACTTAACAAATGAAAAAAACATGCGAGTGTGAATAAACTTATTGCGAGTGTTCTCCTTATGTTTTTAAACAAATTTTGATCGAACTAAAAATATATTTATTCACTATTTTTTATCTTAGAGGGCCCGCCTTGTGGGAAAAAGTACTCACCCAAGGGAATGACCCAACCGGGAACATGCTAAAGCCAAGCGACTTCCAACCGGTATATAAGTGTGGATTCTTGAGGAAAGTTCAAGAATCAAGATGATTGTTCTGACGAGATGGACAAAAATGGACTCTCGCTGATGTTGGATAATCCCCCATGAATGGAATGCCCGCATTAGAACCCTTTGTTTACAAAAAGCCCAAAACCTTGTCTATCTTGTTGGTGCAAAAGGTCACGTCCTTTGAAGGCACCCCATGTTATACATGCGGT
This sequence comes from Sequoiadendron giganteum, assembly GCA_007115665.2. NCBI lineage: Eukaryota > Viridiplantae > Streptophyta > Pinopsida > Cupressales > Cupressaceae > Sequoiadendron > Sequoiadendron giganteum. Next base: position 253,850,453 of record CM021101.1, on the reverse strand, counting down.
CTTGTTGTAGAAATGGAAAGTATGCCATGGGAGAGTCATGGATACTAATGATTGGCTGACCCAAGAAGTGTGTGTCATGGAGGGGAGCTAGTGTGGTCAAGCATTTAGCCATTCACACAAGATATGCGCAGCTAGATTTATCCAAGTGGGAACCCAACAAGATATTGCCTCATCATCCTAGGATTGTAAAAGTGCTTGAAAGAAAAGAACACATTGCTTGGTTCTCAAAAACACTTGAAAATGCATATTCACAAAGACCTTCAAATTTCAAACCCCTTTGAGGAGACAAATACCTTTGACAAATTTAAAGCACTCTTGCTTTCCCTAGGGATTCTATCCCTAGAGGTTTCTAAGTGCTTGAATTCTATCGTCATTTGTTTTCAAAAAGGTTAAACATAGGTAACTTTTTCCCTATTTTCCTCGATTTCCACACAATGGACCTTGTGGGATGAGAAAGAAAGTGGGACACTAGATATATAGTTTGAAACATAAGCAAGCAAGTGTCTTTGGTAAAATGAAATTCATTAAACCAAGATAAAGAGATAAACTGAACTTCATGTATGTTGTTCCCAATGATTTCCCGCAAGATTAAAATCCCAAAGCCAAAGTTCAAAAAGATAAGCCTAAAAGCCCATGAGCAACACCTTGAGATGCTCCTTGAAGTAAGAGAAAGACTTGTATACAACTTCTACAAAAAGGCTTCAAGGAACAATCCAAATTTGTATGCGTTTTACTACCAATAGAATCCCGAACTTTTTGAAAGGTTTTATTTTCTCCCATAGGAAGTATAGCGTATTCTTCAACACTGAGATTTTGTAGAGAGAGTCATGTATAGGTTAAGGTTCAAGATCAAAGTCATCATCCTCATTCATTCCTCCATCAACCAAATCTCATTTCATCAACAAACCTTTTGTGAACTCTAGAAAAATTTCTCATGCTAAACTTAAAGGGCTAAAACAACATCACTGTATCTTGTCTTAACACACCTAGCCAAAATAGTCGAACCTTTGAAAAAATTTATCTCTAGGATAACGCAACTTCCTAAGGTTTACTAGTTCACAAATCACATTGGCTTAACACACTTAGCCAATTAATCCACTTGTGCAAGTTCCCCTAGGATAACGCAACTTCCTAGGGAATACAACTTAACTACAATCTTGTTTGACTCGATACACGTAGTCAAACCATCATAATCAATCTAAGTCCTCACAAGTTTAGCATAACCCTTCAAAATTTCTCCAAGAGGTTTCATTCACTCGTTTCATCCATCATCATTACCACCCTCTTTGATCATTTAACTTCCTTCGTTCTTCTCTTTTGGGCCTAAAAGGTTAGGATTAAAAAAATCCCTATTTTTTATTGTCCAAAAAAGATCTCAATACAAGAACATGGAGAATATCAGTGAAATATCAACTTCTGTGGACATGAGGTAGTTAACCTCTGAAATAAATCTAGCAGGATCAAGCAATCCCCCAAGTAACTCTCCTTTATCATCACAAAATCCTCAAGAGGAGAGCCATGAGGAGGACATCACAAATGAAGAAATGGGGATGTCAAAATCCGAGATGATAAAAATGGTTCAAAACCCCAAGAACCATAAAATTGTTAGTGCCATGTTCAGGTACTTAAACATGTTAACGGGAGGGGTCCCGTTCCCTTTTGACCTTGATGCAAGCACTAGTACGAACATGCCTCTTACAAATGCATCCCCAATGTCAAACATCAATCAATAAATACCTCACATCATGACAACCATCACTCCAACCTCACCAATCGGAAACAAAGGAAGTGCTATGTTTCGAGAGTTACAGCAGCATCGCCTTGTGACCAATAAAGAGGTGGCCATCACCACCACACCGGATAATTTTGTTCTGGAAAATCCATTGCACCCATACGTCCCACTCACATTTCATAATCCCGCTGGTTCATCTTCATTCCATGCCTTGCTAGCCTATCAGTTAAACATACCAACTTCTCTATCACAAGAAGGAGGTTTGTTTGGAACAACCGACATTGCTAATCACTTTTCTTTCCAAAGCAGCATACCATCTCTTCCGTCATTTCCATTTGCAACCACATCACCACTCCGAGTGGGGTTTTCTCCCCTAAATACCGATAGTTTCTCATAATAGGGCAATGTGTACATCACCTCGAATTCCATCTTTCTGTCTGCAACATCACAACAACAAGTGGCGACCCTTCAAGCCACTGGGACAAATACATCTGTTGGTCCTCAAATATCCCAAAGCATGCCTTCTCAAGGACCAAAAATATCCACCACCCCCCCAACAATCCAAATCCCAACCACTGCCATAACCCCTTCGTCGGTCGCAATGGTTGGTGTCATTCCCATTCCACCACCAATCCCACCAAAAGCCAACATGACAAATTCATTCACCACTCTAATCCAAACCCTTTGAAAGGCCAACCAACAAAGAGTACTCAAGGAAAAGTAGCAAGCACAAGCACAAGCACAAGCCCAAGCTCAAGCGCAAGCTCAAGCTCTAGCTCAGGCACAAGCACAAGCACAAGCACAAGCACAAGCTCAAGATCAAGCACAAGCACAAGCACAAGCCCAAATGCAAGCGCAAGCTCAAGCCCAAGCTCGAGCCCATGCCCAAGCTCAAGCCCAAGCCCAAGTGCAAGCACAACCTCAAGCACAAGCACAAGCCCAACAATAGGCACAATCCCAACAACAGGCACAAGCCCAATACCAAGCGCAATTGCAAGTGATCCATCTACAAGCTTACCAACAAGCCCCGCAAGACTTTCAGGCACAACAACAAGCTAAAAAACAAGCTTTGTTGGCACAATAGCAGCTCGAACAACAACAAGATTTGTTGGTGCAACAATAGCTAGGCCAACAACAAGCTTTACTAGCACAATAGCAAATTGATCAACAACAGGCTTCATGGGAACAACAACAGAGGGACCAACAATAAGCGTTGTTGGAACAAGAACAACAAGATCAACAACAAGCGTTGTTAACACAAATGCAAGCATACCAATAGGCTTTGAATGCATAGCACAGCTTGTAGAAAATTCCCACTAGTACTCTTCCCACCCATCAAACACCTCAAAAACCTCACAACTCCTTCATTCCACCTCGCGACCCAAGCAAGGATGTCGCAACACAAATCAAACTGCTCTCGTAGTAAGTGTTGGACTTACAAGTAGGAAAAACTACAAGGACAACAGGAAATTTGTGCCCTTATCCTTTTGACAAAAGTCTCACCATGATACCATTCCCAAAGGGATTTGAGATCCCCAAATTTGACAAGTACAATGGAATGGGTAACCTTGAAAACCACGTAAGAGAATTTTAGGTGCATTGCATGGAGGTAGCATATGATGAAATGTATCTAATGTGACTCTTCCCTCATAGTCTGATTGGTCTAGCCATGGAATGGTTTTCTCGCCTACCCATGGGCATTAAAAAATTCGAGGAAATCATGGAAGCTTTCCTTAAAAATTACGCTTTCAATATGGGTGCAGAGGTTATTTTGGAAGAACTATCAGCACTCAAACAAAGGAAAGGAGAGCTATTCGCATCCTTCTTGCAAAGATGGTGATCCAAGGCCAATCAGAGCAAGTGGACCATGTTGGAAGAACAACAAGTTTGCACCATCATAGCCAATCTAGATGAAAACTTGGCGTTTTACTTGAAAATGCAATGCATCACGTCCTAAGATCAACTGATCCCAAAGGTGCTCAACATCGAAAGAGCCCTTACTACACAAGGAGGTGCATCAACATTTACTCCACCCCAGGATAACCACCCGTCTAACAACTACAATGATAAACCTCAAACATGGTCGAGGAATAAAAATATCATGAATGACAGCGTGGTTGATGCTAAAGTGGTCATCAGTGCCCCTAACCAGAACATCCAAAATCATCATCAACCTCAAAATTATAATCGTAACAATGTGCAAACTAATGCAATAGTAGCACAACAACAACCAACGCCCACAAATCAAATTAACAACTTGGGTAATCAAGGAGGACCACCTCCCCAAGGCAAGTATCCCCCCAAGAGGAAGTTCACATCTCTTGGTGAATCGATTGAGTCCATAATGAGGAAGCTGGTCAAGGAGAATCTAATCAAAGTCTCTAACTCAGAGCAATACATGAAACCCATGACCAAAACGCCATGGTATAATGAAAATATCCTTTGCCACTTTCACAAGGTCAAAAGAAATACCACCGCCAATTGCATGAGACTGAAAAACATCATCCAAGACCTCATTGAGGATAAAATCATCAATATTGAGCAACCCTCTGGAAACCAAGACCTAAAAATATACATGAATCCGATGTCAAACCACAACCAAGGGAACAATCAAGGAAATAATCAAGGGAACAATAAGGGAAAAAAAAAGTATGCTAGTGCTAACCTAATGTACGAGGAGATAGTCGAATGCGTCGATGAGATGGTCATCGTCATAAATGTCAAAGGAGCTAACAATGACTGTGGAGTCACCACACGTGGCAGAAAGGTTACCATTGTCGGGGCACCAACTAAGACCCCCATTTCTAATACAAAGGTCGTCTCCTATGACTACAATGTCATTGACCAGCTGAAGAGAACACCCACCCAAATCTCCATCATGAAACTATTGAAAATATCCACCACCCATAGGAAGATCCTTGATGAAGCACTAGCTGCATCCACCGTCTCTGCCACTCTTGACACAAAACAATTCTAGGCTATGGTGGGTAACATCGTTACCCCAAATCTCATTACATTCTCAGACCAAGACTCCCCCCGCTGTCATCTCATAATTGTGCACTCCACCTTCAAGTGCTCATCCATAAAAAGAAAGTCAAACGAGTCCTAGTGGATGGGCGTGCAGGCCTTAACATATGTTCTCTAAAGCTCATAAAGAAATTGGGATTCGCCAAGGATTAAATTAATAAGAACAAAAGAATCACAATAAGGGCATATGATGACCAAGAAAGAGTGTCTCAAGGCACTATCAAAATCCCCATCCAAGTGGGGCCGACAACTATGGAAACCACCTGTCAGGTCCTCGACCTCGACCTACCATACAACATCCTCTTGGGATGCTTGTGGATACATGGAATGAAGGAAATGGCCTCAACTTATCACCAATGCATCAAGTTCTCACATCAAAATTAGGAGGTACTATATATGGGGATCCCGAACCTTTTTCCTACTGCAAAAAATTGGAAGCCAAGTTTTATAAGATCCCCCAAGTACCCAAAAAATGATGGAGCATCTACTTCATACATAGAAATAGCCAACCTCGCTTCCACTTCTGCGATAGAGACACTTGCCATCCCTGACATATCTAAAATCAAAAACATGATCCAAGCCAATGGATGCGGTGACTACAAAATGAAAAGAAATACATTTGTTGTAGGAGAGTTACCACAATCTCCTAGGTCGCACGGACAACCTCAGCCAGTTGAAACACATGTCCACACTGTTAGGGTAGAACCTTCTGGATTCCACCATTGGGGGGATCTCAGTATAGAAAATGTGGATGAAGAGGACATCTCAAACACATTATACCAAGATGAAAGGCCCACCCCCACCCTACCCATGGAGGAAACTAACAGAGGGTTACAAATGATGTTTGGTATGGGCTATAACAGGAACGAAAGCCTTGGAAGGAATAGTGATGGACGATTGGAGCCCATCATTGTAGAAAGAAGAATGTGGAACCTTGGCCTTGGGTATACTCTTCTGAGTATAACCATACGTGACAGGGGTACTCCCAGAGGGGCAGTCAGGTCCTCTCCTCAGGTAACAACAACCACTCCTAGACCACCTGTTTGCCTAGGTATCTCACTCGATAATTTCACCTTTGACGTCAGCGATGTATGTGCCAGTAGTGATGATGATGATACTATAGCAGGTCTCCCTAGGATTTTTGAATATTCCACCGTATTAATGATTAGTGCCTCCACAATTGAGTTAAACCAATGAAACCACCAAATCACCTTAGTACACCCGCAACTCATCGATCATGATCAACGAGGGCCACCAGTTTTAGACTCATTCAAAAATGATGAGGCACTCTTAGAATTCATGGGACTAAGGGATACAGTTCCATGTGGGGATCATAAGGTAGGCTTCAGCATCACATTGAACACACAGGCATACTATGGGGAGATGATTGAGTCCTTTAGTCACAAAAGGAAAATATCAAGAATAAGCTTGAGGTTATTGAGTGAAAACCACACTGTGGCACTCTCTAACCACAAAACAGTAAAAATAAAGGATGCATCCAATGGTGAAAACCTCTCTAAGGTGTTAGAGGATGAATGATTCAATCTCCCCCTACCACTTTACATCAAGAGAAATCATCAGTATTGGCAGAGCAGTGCAACCTTGTCAACTTGGGAACAGAAACAGAGTCGCAAATTACTTTCTACGTCGAGTCACTCTTAACAGAGGAACAAGAATTGTTAGCAGCATTCCTGAAAGAAAGAAAGGTAAAATTCACATGGACCTATGCTGACATGCCAGGTTTGGATCCTAAAGTTGTGGTTCATCATTTGGCTGTTTACCTTAGAGAAAAACCAATCAAACAAAAGTTAAGGAAGATGCACCCATAGATAGCTCTGCTTGTGAAGATAGAATTACAAAAACTCTTAGAGGTTGCCTTCATATGACCAATTGACTATCCAGAATGGGTATCTAATCTTGTGCCAGTCTCAAAACAAAATGGGGGCATCCTCATCTGCACGGACTTTAGAGATCTAAACAAAGCATGTCCTAAGGATGATTTTCCACTACCCAACATTGACATGATAGTGGATATGATAGCCAGACATGAGATGCTATCAGTGATGGATGGATTCTTGGGATACAATCAGATAATGATAGCAAAGGAAGACCAACATAAAACAACCTTTACATGTCCTTGGGGCACCTACTACCGGAATGTGATTCCATTTGGGCTAAAGAATGCAGGAGCTACATACCAAAGAGCCATGACACTGATCTTCCACGACATGATCCACAAAGCTATCAAAGACTACATGGATCAAATACTGGCCAAATCAAAGAAGAGACAACATCACATAGCAACTCTAAGTGCAATCTTTGATAGGCTAGAATAATACAAGGTTAGACTCAATCCAAAGAAGTGTGTATTTGGGGTACAATTAGGAAAGTTGTTGGGGTACATAGTTTCAATGAGAGGGATAGAGGTGGACCCTACAAAGGTAAAATAAATCCTTGATATGGAAGTACCAAGAACATTAAAATAACTCAGAGGATTACAGGGTAGACTCCAGTCCATCCAGAGATTCATAGCACAACTAGCAGATAAACAGATAGCCTACTCACATCTACTCCACAAGGGAGTCACATTCAGGTGGGACGACAAGTGCAAACAAGAATTCAAAAAGATCAAGGAATACCTACTTACACCACCTGTGTTAATGCCACTGATCGTAGGGAAACCATTGATTCTACACATCTTAGCAACAATGGCTGCCCTTGGTGCCCTTTTAGCCCAACATGATGAAAAGGGAACCGAGTGGGCAATTTACTATATCAGCAGAACAATGGTAGGGCACGAACTCAATTACACATCAATAGAAAAGGCTTTCCTGGCACTGGTATTTGCAACCCAAAAATTCAGACACTACATGCAAGCTCATAAAATTAAGTTAATTGCCAAGATAGACCCTCTGAAATATCTATTGTCAAAAGGAATGCTTACAGGCAGAATGGCTAAATGGGTAATGATATTATCTAAACATGACATTGAATATGTTGAGCGAAAGGCAATCAAAGGACAAGTTATTGTGGACCAGGTAGCAAAATCTCCCCTCTACATAGACAACCCACTCATATCAAAATTTCTAGATGAGTCCCTTTTCAATCTCAGTGCAACTGACCACTGGAAACTATACTTTGACGGTTCTCACACGCAACATGGATCAGGAGTAGGTGTTTTCTTCATTACCCCACAAGGAGACTTTATACCAAGGTCATATAAGTTGGCATTCCCCTATATGAACAACATTACAGAATACAAGGTCTTAACCATAGGTCTCAAGATTGTGGCATAGTGGCGAATTATGGCATTAAAGGTCTATGGAGACTCGCAGCTTATCATTAACCAAGATAACGGTGAATATCAAACTAAAGATGATAAGCTCGCACCATAGAAAAAGGTAGTAGAAAGCCTCAAGGAATCATTCATCGACATCACCTTTGAGAAAATACCGAGGGCAAACAATAGAGCAGTTGATGCAATGGCAATGATCGGATCCTTGCTAGATATCCCTCGCAATGTCTTGAAACATGAATTCTTGGTAGAGCAGCTTCTCATACCCACTTTCGAGGTACCAGAGTTAGAATATGCGTGTGAAATCGTTGGTCCCGGTGATCTTTGGTACCATGACATCTACACCTACCTAAGGTTAGGAATACTCCCAACAGACATCACCCCAAACCTAAAGCGAACCTTTGTCAAAAGGGCCTTACGATTTGTCATCCTAGGAGAGACCCTCTTCCATAGAAGTATTGAGAGAACCCTGCTACATTGTTTAAAACCTGAGGGGGCCATGAATTCTCTAACTAAGGTACACAATGGCACTTGTAGTTCCCATTCGAGTGGTATGACCTTGGCTAAGAAGTTGCTGAGAACTAGGTACTACTGGCCGACAATGGAGAGAGAGGCACATGACTTCATTAGAAAGTGTCTACAATGCCAACATCATGGAGATCTCATTCATGCACTGGCTCAAAAACTACATCCCATTGTTACACCTTGGCCCTTTTCCCAGTGGGGGCTCGATCTTATTGGCAAAATCTCGCTCACCTCATCCAATGGCCATAAGTTCATCATCACTTCCACCGAATATTTCACAAAGTGGTTCAAAGCAATTCACATGACCTATGTCACTGGAAAGAAAATATCCAATTTCATCCTAAACTACCTCATTTGCCGATATGGTGTACCCCAATCCATTATCTCTGATAACAGGACACCCTTCAAGAATCAGGATGTCTATGATTTATGTGAAAAATTCAAAATCAAACATCACTTTTCCACTCCATACTATCCACAAGGCAATGGCCAAGCAGAAGCTACAAATAAAACCATTCTAAAAATCCTCAAGAAAATAGTCAATGAATCTAGTCATGACTGGCATCCGTAGCTAAATCCCACCTTATGGGCCTATCGCACCAGCATCCACACGCCAACAGGCACCACCCCATTCTCACTGGTCTACGGATCAAAAGCCATCCTCCCTATTGAGATCAAGCTTCCGTCATTGAGGATATCATCACAAAACCTCATCACAGATGAGGAATACAGGGTCACAAAACTGAATGAGTTGGAGTTATTAGATGAATGGTGCATGGACACCCTAAATCATCTACAGGTCTACTAGAATTGCCTGAAAAGGAGCTACAACAAGAAGATCAAGCAATGCACCTTCCAAGTTGGTGACCTTGTGCTAAAAGAGAACCAAAAGAATGTGCCCAACCGAGATACAAAAGGAAAATTTGAGCCTAACTAGCTGGGACCCTTCATCATCACTGCAAGCTACAAATCAGGGGCATATCAGCTATCGACACCAGAGGGTGAGCCTCTATAGGAGCCCATGAATAGCTCTCACCTCAAAAAAAAAAATATGCCTAAACACTTGCAAGGTATAAAATACGAAAAAAAAATCAGAAAAAGTCCTGAAAAAAGGGTTACCTTCATAAAAACCTGGCAAACAGGTGTCTTGGCAACAACAAAAAAAATACAAAAATCCAAAAAAATTAGAAAAAAGGATTGAAAACAATAAAGAAAAAATCATCCTCTAGTGAAAAACACTTCGGTGGCGCTTTGGACAAGTACCTTGGTGAAAACCTGGCAAACATGTGTCAAGTGTAAATAAAGCACTCTCTATCCACCAAGATCTGCATGACTCACTCACTCATCCATCCATCCACCCATCCGCTCGTATCCATACCATAGCCTGAGCTGGTGTTCATATCACGTTCCACCATAGTACTACTTGGCATATTCCTAAGGTCAGTTTGTCCTGCCTTTATTGAAGTAGTCTATTGCATCACACTGGGGGCATGTTCCTATATCGACATCAGATCAAATTCGTGTATATTCTTGGAGTCTTCTCGAAGGTCACTCAAAAAATCCAAAAACATCCAAATCATCAAAAATCCAAAAACATGTCGAAATATCATAAAATCTTCAAAAGATTCATCATTGAGTCTTGTTAGTTTTTCACCTTGTCTGAACTACATCGTCTTTGAGCTTGAATGTAGGAAAGGTTGATCTTTGATCATCCTCAAGATAGTTAGGGTTAGTCCTTAGGCATCCGTTGCATTGGCAATCTGTTTGCCTATCTATTTATTTACATTTAGGTCAGTCCTTATGCATCTATCGCATTGGCAATCCGTTTGCCCATCTATCTTTTCATTAAGTCAAGTTTTTTGTTAGTCAAACTACATGGTCTCTACGTGTATAACATAAGCAAGGCTAATCTATGGATCAGCTCCTGAGACCCCTAGGATAGGTCTTTAAGTTAGTCTGTTCGTTATAAATCTTGAAAATACCAAAATCATTGAAAAATGTGAAAATACCAAAAACAGCCTCAAAATATCTGAAAAAACCAAAATGGTGCATCCATTTCACCTCGCTTTCACCCGTGATGGTCATCGCTCATAATAAAATCAAGCATCACCTTCACCCTTTGGTGAGTCAGTCAAAAGCAAGTTTAGCAGGTTGAAAAGTGAACACTCTAATCGTCAGAGTTTTGAAAGTCTAGATCAGTAAGCAAACAAGTTGGTCAACTCAGAGTATCAATAGCTTATCACCCAATCAATCTCACCAAAACCCTGATCACAACATGTCCTAGGATGAAGTTTCCCTGCGATGGACATAAGCATCAGGTACCCCTCATAGTAGATAGCCTTGGCTAGCGGTATGAACATTAGCTTGTTTGTTTACTTTATTTGGTCTTTTTGACTTATCTTATTTTGCGCTCATTCCATGGACCTCTCAATGATGCCTAAATAAAATAGGTTTAGAGAGAAAGGAATGGGGAAATGATCATTATCTTTTTATTTGTTGTGCTTGTTGGATATTCTTATAAAATAACTTTGTCATGCATACTTTGTTTTGTTTGTAGGAAGGATGTGTTAGGTATCTTGTTGACCACATAAGAAGGCTTTCCTTTTTATGTCTTGGCTCGAGATGTCTGGAATATCTGAACTGCATTCTAAATAAGGTTATGTTTGTCAAGTGTGAACAAGAGTACTCCTATTTGTTTGATGAGTCAAAGTCCATCGCACTAGGTACAACACCATCCTGGTCCTTTATACCTTGATGCATCGTACCTATGTGTGTTATCAAGCATAAAGTAATTAGCCCTTTAAAAATCCCAACTCCTGATAAGCAATATATCATCATTATTGGTAATAATATGAACTTGTGTGGATCCTCCTTCCATCCATCTTATTCTTCTTATTCTTCGTATTTCTGCTATCTTTACTAACATTTCTATCTAAAATCGGTGTGTTGTATCAAAATATACACGAGGCTACCCATGGCTGATGACTATCTATACATCATTAGAATTGTCTACATCACATAATTATCTTTCATCATTTGATCAATAGAACCACTCCTCTTGCATTTTATCGCGATCTCAATCATAAAATCGTACATTTCCGCTTGATCTCTCGAGGGGGCCGTATACCAGCATAATCTTTCTGCTGGGGCAATAGTGGGGCATTCGAAAAAATCAAGAAATTTTTAACTTTGATCACAACTGTTTATTCTTTGAATCAATGCAACAAGTACATTGCTTCAAAGAGGGGCAAAATGTAAACATGGAAAATGTACAGTTTTAGTTTCACACACTTATTAACAACATTCCTTCCTGAATCATACTCTCAAATTTTCATCATATTCTGCCTCTTAATTTAATGAGTCATAATTCATTTAATTAAGTCTTTCTCCTCCAGTGATTAAATTGATCAATTTAATCTAATTAACCTAACATTTATGTTTAATAAAATAATTCATTTTATTAAATTCTCTAAAGTCCTCTTATTAAATTAAATAAATTAAACCTTATTTGATTTAATCTAACATATTCCTCCTTGTTTAAATAAATCAAAACCATTTGTTAACTCTTCTCAATTTTATTTAAATCAATTCATAAATTTAAGTCCAAATTGGCACATCCTCTAATTCTTCACTAAATTAATCAAATCCTTGATTAAGTTAATCCTTCTCATTAAAATCCTCTAGAGAATGCAAGTTGCACAATAAATCAATTACTTTGATTTATTTAATTCTCCATTTTCCCTCACCTAGCATCAAAAGGGAATATTCCTTTGTTTGAATTCAAAAAGTCCAAGTAGAATTGTACATCCAACAAGGCATTCACTCCTCTTACATGTCCTTGTGCATTGAACCAAGTGGCATTTATTTCATTCCTCTTTCCCTCTCACATGTCATTTCTCAAATTTGAAATTCCACCTAATGGAATTTATCATGCACATTGACCAAAATGTGCTCATTCCTCAACCATTCACATCTTGACAAGTGGCACTTGGCCATTGGATTTTGAATGATCCCGCATTGCTCTATTTCATTCTCTCTTCCATTTTGGAAATCTATAAATTGGAGACTCCTCTCCTCATTCAACAACACACAACTTTGAGTAAACTTACTATGCTCAAATTCACCTTCACTTCACAGATTTCAAGCAAGGTTATTCTCTTCATTTGAGAATTAATCTTACTCATAACATCATTCAACTTGTTCAAGGATTAGGAAAGGGCTGCTTACTACATAACATGGTTGCACCAACTTGCTATGAGATAAAGGGTTAATCATGTTTCTTATATGCTTTTGTTTAACTTATTTTTCTACTCATTGATTGCATATCTAGACGTGGTTAAATATTTCATAGGGATGTCTAAGTTTCTGGTTTTAACTAACTTTCATGCTAACAATGTGAAATTGTTTAAGCCATATCTTGCAGGTTTTAGCATCCATAGATAGATGTTTGATCATCAGGTAATGTCTTATTATTTTCAACTGACTAACAAGTAATAGCACAACATTTATGCTTTTGCTCCTTATCATTTCCTTCCTATATGGTTTTCAATTTGTGAAGGGGAAAGTGTAGGTTTTCTACCATTAATCTCTTTTCTTTCCTTAGGGGAGGAACTAAAGGGAAAACTAGGGGTTGGGAAATCACTATCTTGTTAGGTGTATAAATTTGTTTCTCTTTTGAAGGAACAAAGGTATTCATGTGGTTGTCTCTTGGTCTCTTATATGATATTGGTGGAGGAACTACAAGATAAATGATTGTTGTACTTGGGAGGATTTTTTCCTCAGACATGGGTTCATCCATGACCTATGGGGTGGGAGGAACAACAATAGATTGATCATCCTAAAGAACTGGGATATTTCTAAGGGATAATTTTGTTATGCACTTTTCCTTAAATTTTTTATATGACTTGAAAAATAAATCTTCACAACGCTTAACAGGTTTCATAGGTTGAGGCCAAAATAGGCTAGTGAAAAGTTTCCACATGAAGACAAAGGCTTACACCCACTATAATGAACTTTATATATTTGGTTCACAAATGGGAACTTTATGCACTTGTGGATTACCAACAAGATGAAATTCATGGAACATTTCAATGCATCTAATTGGTCTGACATCGGGATGATGGTGAATGATACATCTAGTTGTTTGGGTCTAACTTTAAGTAGAATAGTTATTGAGCCTATCATAGGGTGAGCGAAACAATCATGATTTTTCAACCATTCTTTTAGTTGTTCATAATAATCTTTATAAATTTCATGAACAAACAAGAATCTATCAATGATCACATTCTCTAGACACACATGATTAATGAGTATCTCTAGTGGACATTGTTTATTAATACATCCAACAAAATAGAGAGGACTATCTAGTGCATGTATAGATGCATCAATATTTATGAAAAAAAATTAAAGTAACAAATAGGTTGGGCCCTTATGAGGTTGGACATCAATTTCCTTAAAAAAATTGGCTAGATCATCATTATCATCATTCATATCCTCACTTTCTTGCACAAAGTTGGATGTATGATTTGGTATTGGATTTATGAAAATTTATAAATTTTGTTTGGGTGGAGATATATTCTTTTCCCTTTATCATTAACATCATCCAATTGTATGTGATTAGAATTTATGAGGTCTTATACTTGATATTTACAATACATACATCATTGTGTATCATGTCTAAGTGTACGATGATATTGATAAAAAAAATTAGGTTAAATTTTGAAGAAAAAGGTTTAGTCATGTCCATAGGTTTAATTAGAGGTAATTGGATTAGGTTCTTACTTAGAAATTGTAACATGATAGGATGAAGAGAGTTAGGAAATTAGGTAAATTGTCTATCTATTGTCCTAGATTGATAAGGAGTTGAGCTTATGATAGTGACCTGTGGCTCAATATTATTAGATATTTGATGTGTATTTATCTTGATAAAGTTCTTATTTTTCTTCTTTAATGGTTGATAATTGTTTTGAGGCACAAATTCAGATTGACCAGTAGGATTTGATGAAAGTGTACCCTCATATTGACTAATCGATATCTTATAATCACAAAGAGTCATATACAATCATGTAAAGGATGGATACTAGATCAACAATATCTTATCCCTAATTCTATGTTCCAAGTTTCCTATAAACACCCTTTGAACATCAGAATTAGGAAGAGTATAAGAGATTTTTGAGTAAAGAAATTGGTATCATCATTTAAAGTCTATTACCATTTTCTTAGGTCCTTGTTTACAATGCACTAAATCGGTTAACATTACTTGAGGACCAATGTTTTCTTGAAAATGTTGGATAAATGCATCAACAATTTTAGTGAATAAATTTATGGATTTATTCGACAATGAGAAAAACCATTCCAAGGCCATATCTTTCAATGATCTAGGAAAGAGTTTATCTAGAATCTTATCTTCAAAAATGAAGTCACCACACAATGCAACAAAATTTGATACATGACTATTAAGATCTTCTTTACCATTGTATTTCTCAAATCAGGGAATTTCTAAATTTTGAGGAATGGATGTTAAACTCAATATTTCAATTGATAATGGGATCCTTTTGAGATGTTGTGGTGGTTTTCCATTTTGAGTTTGATTCTATGTGGAGATTTTTTGTTGAAGTGATTTCATGTTTTGCAAAATTTGGTTTATGAGTGAATCATTATTTGACATGTTTTAAGAGGTTGGTTAATATGGTGGGATTGTGTAAATGTTTAGTGGACTACTATGTTGTACATTTATGAGAGGTGATGAATATTGAGGTGTTATATGTGATGTTACAAAAGTATAAGGATTCCCATTAGGAAGACCTAAGATTTGAGTTAGGCCATTGCCATATTGGATCATTGAAGCTACAATTAGAAGTGTACATGTATGAAGAGAATTTATGGTTGTGGAGAGGGAAACTTGTTTTCCTCCTTGGTTTAGAGATTTTTTTAATGCTTGGGTGCAACTAGTTGTCGTAGGGATGTTAGAATCTACTATATGATCTAGAATACACAAAACCTCTATTCCTTGAGCATCATTGATCAAATTCCTAAGGTTATCCACTATAGGCACTATTTTTCCTACTAAAGATTCAATAATTAAGTAGTCTTGAAATCTATCTAAATATCTATTCAATTGTTTTAATTTCTCATTAGGAATATGGGAAACAACAGTCTCAACATCCATAAATATGTTTTATTGTGAAGTTGTCATGGGTATTGTGGGATTAGGAATAGATTCCAAAATGGGCCGCGTATTGACAATACATTGCATGAAATATTTGGAGGGCTCAAGCTCCACAATAGATGTAATAACAACATAAAATGCCATAAGTCTACAACTAAGTCTTACAAGATTATTAACAATAGGACACTAGGTCGTAAAGCTCATATGAGTTTCAAAAAACTTAGGTGTTCCCAATATGAACACTAAGGTGCAAAACAATCACAATAAAACACACAAGATCCAAAATTAGAGAGCAAAAATACACAAAAAACACAAATATAGATGTCTAGTGAAATTTTGATCCAAAAATTGTTGGATAAAGGCTCCCAAGGGTGCCCTTGTATGGAATTTTTTGTTTTGCTAAATTCAAAGTTTCAATTTTTGTAATGTTGTTTAATGGATCTATTCTATGACAATGTAGGTGTGATTATGAATATTTTTACAGATTTTATCCAATTTATGATTATGCAATGTAAAATGCTAGTGTGTAGAAAAATTTCAAAATGTTCAAGCAATAAAATGTAATTCCAAATATAATTTTCAGATATAAAATGTAGAAATTGATTGATCCTAATGTGTAAAATATGAAAAATGATGATCTTCATATCTTTTTGCAACAAAACAATGCAATTTTTTAAACTTTTTTGACTATATGTAAAATACCTAAATGCATGTAATGAACACTTAAAATTTTGATTTCAGATCTAGGGTGACCTAATCTAGATATATAAAATGCAATTAAGATCTAGAACAGACCTAGGATGCCTAAAATGAATCCTACGTCAATTGAGGAGGCAATATGATATGTAAATTAAATTTTTTATGCTTTTTGGATACAATAATGGATGCATAAATTATGAATGCAAAACAATGCAATATTAATCTTAGGTCTAAGATTATATGCCTTAGATTTTAGAAGTTCTATATAATGTTAATGTGTTAGGTTACCAAAAGTGATATGCTGGAAAAGTGAAACCCTAGGGTTTCACTAGGATTTTTTCACCTTTCAATAACATATCATTTCAATTTAGATTGGACAAGGGCATGAGATTAAATGACAAACTAGAATGTGATTCAATTAGCCCTTGGATCTAAATTTAGGTCTTTTTGGTGGTTTGAAATGTGCTTTTGATGAAATGCAATGATGCAACTAGCTAACAATGAAAATGCATTATTATAATATGAAAATAGACAATCTATAAATTGATAGAAAATTTTGATGACCAAAAATAGATAGACCAGACTTATGTGCACCTATTATTTGAAATTGGACTTGATTTGACTAGACAAGGCCACCCAATATGCCTTTTTCTAGAGATCTAAAACTAAAATACTTTTTCACATTCATATTTCTTCCATGTTGACCCAAAAGGTTTTTCTTTGTTTTTATTCTCTTCATGTCATTCTTACAATTCTATGTGTATTTGGGGGATGATGACAATTCCAAGCTCTCTAAAAAAATCATAGAAAAGAACATACTGACCCCAAATCCATAGATATCTTATGTGTTTGGTGTTTTCATTTTGGGGGCAACCTCTCTCTTTTCTCTTACATGACATAAATTTACTCATAAACACATGACTTGGAATAGGGCTTTCCAAGTTGGCTCTCATGTCTTATTTCTTGTTTACATTTTTCATTTTCTACTTTGAAGTAATTTCTCACAAAATGGTGTTTAGCAGTTTCTTTAAAGTGGGGGAACACATTGGCATTATTCTTTTGCATTTCTCCTTTTCATGGTTCTCGGTGTAGTTTTCTTACTTCATAAGATGTGTTTGTCACTTTGTGGATGAATGTCCTTCAAGAGCATGATCTATCTTAGCATATTATGTTCCTCTTAGTGGCTTGATGCGACACACTACATTCCCCTAAGTTGTGAATATTATATTCTTTGATTGGTCATCTCTTGAAGACATTAGACACAATGTTCCCTAAGTTAAAGACCTCGCATGAACTAAGAAAGACTCCTTTGAACATTTCCTATTTTACATTTGTTTTTATATGGCCACCTTGCATAACACAACTTGCATGCTTGTAGTGCCATCCTGTTTTTTCATGAGCTCCAAGCATACAATGTTTTGCTTACCTCATGAAGCCCAAAATTCATTTTTTGTGTGGCACCTTATTAAAGTTATTAGGAAGTATAACTTTGGTATGGTTTTAATGGGAAGCCCAATATAAGGCATGGATTTTCCCATAGCCACTTGCATGTGTGTGAGCCCATACTAGCCATGAGTGTATGTGTCTCACCTTTTAGGACTTCTTAGCTGGTGGATAGCCAAGAGTTCCATCGCCTCAAAGTGAGTATGCATTTTTCAGAAAAAACAACCTAGATCCGATCCACATTGGGATGGAAAAATGATCGAAGCTTGTTTTGAATCTTTTATTTCACTATTTTTCTCTTTTTTCATCTTTGGCAGTGTATGTTTGTGCCTTGTCATTGTTCTTTATATCAGTTTCATGTGTTTTCTTGTGTGCCCATGTTGGTTTGTCTTGGGATCTTGATCTCGAGGGCTTGATCACCCCTCTTGATCGTTGTTGTATCATCTTGCTAGCATTGGTACATTGGAACCCCTCTTAGTGTGTGTTTGTCTAATTTAGTGTGAGTTTGAAGCAAGTTCATCCTCTCACTAGAGTGGGGGCTAAATGGAGTCACCGAAAAAGTAACCCTTCTACTTTTTCTGACTTGTTTAGGCCCTCCTTGTGATTTTGGCTTAATTTTGGCTTGATTTGATGTTGTAATGTGGATAACACATTCACATTAGGTCTTGGGCCCTTGTGAACTAATGGATTTTAATGGTGCCTTGTAAAACGTGTTGTGAAGGTTTGTAACACACTTTAACAATTTTCTAGGGTTTTATCAAATAACTAAGCATAATAAACATAATTTTAATTATAATCAACCTTAATCTTGCCTTATTTGGAGTGTTGTAAAGTGTTGTAACACATTTTCACATTTCTCTAGGATTTTTATTAATAATTAGGCTTTCTTATGCTTTAATTGGCCCTATTTTGCATCCACAAGCCTCATTTATTGCATATTTTCAAGAATATTCTTGAAACCAATCATTGACCAATCATAATTCAAGTGCTCCTGGCTTGTGTGGCCCAAATTTAGTGTAAGGGAGTCATTCAATACCTTGGGTGAATGAGTCCCACCTAGGTCTTTTTGGCCCTGATGCAGGTTTCACACATTTCTAAGCACTTTTCATTTTTGGTCCCATACATTAGGCCTGGTTGGACCCATTCACGACCTTGGGAAAATGAGTCCCATGTGACAAAAATTCAAATTTAACTCAAATTTTTGGCAGGATTTTATTCTCCTCAATTTGATGTTGGCTTGTAGTAATTTTGTGAATTTTTGCATAATTGGATATAAATACAAGGTTATTTCTCTCATTTTCATACGTAGCATTCAAGAGATCACCTAGCAAATTTTACAAGAATTCGAGAGTTCACAAGAGCATTTGAGCATTCACAAGATCATTCAAGGCATTTTAGGGGTAAATTATCAAGCATTCTAGATCATTCTTCAAGTGTCAATCATCATGTCAAAGATTGCTTGCATCATCTTGTTTTAGAGAGCTAACAATTGTGATGTAGGTCTTGTGATTCAAGCAAGTGTTTCATTCAAATATCTATCAACATAAAGAAATATTCTAATTCTACATCAGTTGGAGCCATTACTTACATGTTTGCAACACCTTATTTCTAGGGTTTGGTGAGTTGCAAAATTTCTATTTGTTCATTCATCATTATCCATTCATATATACTTTCATTTCAAGGTTTAATTACCAACAAGGGGTTTGACCAAGGAAAAACCCTATTCTCTAACCCCACAACATTTTCCCCTCTTCTTGTGTGTGATTTGAAGGGCTAGGTTGTATACTTTCTAAGGAGAAAAGTTGGAGAAAAGTTTTCAAATCCCTAAAGTTGTCAAATTTGTCATCAAGCCTCGGAGAAGCTTCAAAAAGAGGTCTACAAGTGGCAATTTGCAGTTTCGGATCTAGAAACCAATCATAAAGAGCAGAGAAGACCGAGAGGAATGAAATCAAGTCCCAAACTTCTAAAAAAGAAGAAGTGGACTGATTTTCCATAAGTGGAAAATGAGTCCTATTGTATAGGACTAACAAATATTTTTATAGATCTGGATATTGTTTTGGCTGAAACCTGCATTTGCACATTTTCTAAAAAACTAGACTGATTCATCCAGCTTACTGACTGAGTCTTGGTCAACATCAATAGTAGATTTTTTAGTCATCCAAACCTCCATTCTACCTTATTCAATATCCTAGGTGCACACTTTTGGTTTCGTAGTTTTCTATTGCATTTTTTTTAATCTTTTTAAGTCATTTAGGGTTAGTCTACTTTCAATTAGGGTTTTTGTTTACAAATTGCATTGCATTATCTTTTCCAAGTCTAAAATTGGTGGTGAACCCCTCATTAGATATCATTCATCCTCTAGGACAACCCTATTGCAAGATTTCAATCTCCTTTGCATTGAGATCTCTAGGGTTATCCTTGAGTGGAGTTTTTTTGATAGTGGGTGTAAATGCATTCATCATGCCATATCATTCACCACCATTTTAAAAGGTTCCAACAATAATATCAACATATAAGCTTAATTTCTTCACTCTTTGATATTCTAGCAGGAAAAATAGCCCCTGTGGGATCCATTCACCACCTTGGGAAAATGAGTCCCATCCATGTGGGACTCATTCGCCTAAGATGGCAAATCAGTCCCATTTGAGTTATTTTTGAGGTTTTGAGCAAGAAAAGTGGGTTTTTAATTCAAATTTCTTCCATGTCAGCCTTAGGGATCCAATTAATGGTCATTTGAGTGGATTTCCTATATAAACAAGCTTTCAAATAATTTGTTCACCCAAGAAACACAAGCCTACATGTTATCAAGCTAAGTAAGCAAGGGTTAAGCATTCAAGATCATTTGTAAGGCATTCAAGGGCAAGATTATTCATCAATTGTTGCAATAATTCAAGATCTATCATCATGTAAAATATCTTATCAAACATCCAACATGTTATTAAGCCATTTTTGTTATGTAGAATTGAAGATCCAAGATCAAGAATTGTTCTACTCCTATTATCAAGATCAAGATCTACATCCTTCATGGACATTTCATGATTACATTGCATATTTATAGACATAATTTACAAGACATCATTCAAGGTATCATTGTTCATGTTTCATATCCTAAGCTTCATGTTTCATGTCCTTGTTCCATTATTTCATCATTTACGGTTTAACTACCTAAAAGGGGTTTGACCAAGGCAAACCCCTATACCCTAACAATCAACACTTTTGCTCTCTTTCTTTGTGTAATTGCATATCTAGGTGCTTTGAAGACTTGAAGATCATTGAAGATTATGTTACATGATTTTTGGAGTTGTCTCCCCATTTGTAATGTCATAATCTTCACTGAAAGGTCATCTACAACCCCGAAATTAGAGTTTTGGATCCGAGAATCTGGAGGAGAAGATTGAGCAGACTGAGAAAAGAAGAGTCAGACTTTAAATTTCACAGAAAATATGAGCTGGACTCATTCACCACAAGTGGCGAATGAGTCCCATTGCAGGTGTTTTTCAGAGATTTTTATAGATTTGGATACCCATTTGCTCGAAACATGTTCTTGTACAAAAATCTAGAACTCAGACTGATTTTCCCATAGTGGAAAATGAGTTCCAGTAGGCCAAAATTTTAGGATCAGAAGCATTTTCAGTCTCTACAAGTTTCTAGTTGCACACATTTTGTTTTGTAACATTTTGTTTTTTTTTACATACTTTTCTAGGTCATTTTGTAGGTCATTGCATCAAACTAGGATTTAGTGTTGCATCTTACATTGCATTAGTCTTTCCAGGTTCTTACTTGGTGGTGAACCCCTCTTGTAATCTGAATTCATATCCTAAGATGCCCCATTGTCAGATATCTTCCTTCATTCTTCATTGGATTGAGATCTCTAGGGCATCCTTGAATGTTAGTTGGAGAAAAGTGATGTTCTATGTCTTGAACCATAAGAGCACCCATTTTTTCAACTAATCAACTAGTTTATTTATTAGTTTTGAAGCCTCAAAAGTTTCACTTCCTACACTAATAACTTGTAATTTTCCAATGACATATTGCACAAAATTGTCTTGTCCATAAATTTTTTTTCTCAAACTTCCCTAACTTATTATCCTTTTAAAAATAGTATGTAGGAATTTGAATATTATTTCTTTTCAAGCAACTTTTAATGCATTCCACTCAATTATCAGCACACCTTGGATAACTGTACTTTCCTAATTTTGATTTAATGAGATAAAAGAGGAGAACTTAGCCAAATTGTGGTCAACATTGATTGAAAGTGCATTCAAATTTGTGCTTCAAGAGGAAGATTATTTAAATTACTTTTGTACTCTCTCTAAAAAGGATGATAGTTTTAGGGAATTTCATGAAAAATATTTTATGGACAAGACAACTTAGGTTCTCTATGTCCCAAGAAAATTACAAGTTATTAGTTTCATAGATTTAAATGTAGATCTAGCATGAGTTTAATGAAAACCTTTATTTTTATAGACTGTAAGAATGTAGTGAAGTCCACTGACCTTCACAATTTAAAGCAACTCTTACTTATACTAAAATTTGGATTTTAATTTCCTCATATGATTTAAAAATAAATACAAAATATAATTTAGAACAAATAAAATGCTCACAACAAACTAGCTGACATGGGACAATGTCTTTTCCAACAATGCACACACACACACACATATGTTCCCAACAAATAAAATTATCGAAAAAAACTAATTAACACAGGACAATACATTTTCTAATTTTTTTTATTTTAGCTCCAAAATACTTGAACAAATTTTTTCATAACGAACTAACTGGCATGGGACAGTGTGCTTTCCAACACTCCAAATAATTTGAGCATTTTATTTGTTTCAATCAAATAAAAAAAATGGAAATTTCATATTTACGTCACCAAAGAGTTATTCTAAAATATGAAGGTGGACTTCATTACATTTTTGGAGTGTACAAAACAAAAAAAAATCATGAGGGAATAACTAGAAGGAGACAATGTGTTTTCCAACACTGCAAATAATGTGAGCATTTTATTTGTTCAAATTAGATGAAGAAAGTGAAATGACATTTTGACTTTACCAAAAAGTTGTTCAAAAATTTGAAAGTGGACTTCATTACATTCTTGGAGCATAATGAAACAAAACTTTTCATAACAAACTAACTAACACAGGATAGTGTTTTTTCCAACATTGCAAATGATGCAAGCATTTTATTTGTTCCAATCAGATGAGAAAATGGAAACTACATATTCACATCACCAAAGAGTTGTTCTAAAATATGAAGGTGGACTTAATTATTTTTTGGAGCGTACAAAACAAAAAAAAAAATCATGAGAGAATAACTGAGAGGAGAGTATTTTTTCCAACACTGCAAACAATGTGAGCATTTTATTTGGTTCAATTAGACGAGGAAAGTGAAGTGCCATTTTGACTGTAGCAAAGTGTTTTTCAAAAATTTCATTACATTCTTGGTCATAAGGAAACAAAAAATTTTCATGAGGGAATAACTAAGAGGAGACAGTGTGTTTTCCAACATTGCAAATAATGCAAGCATTATTTTGTTCCAATCAAATGAAGAAAGTGAAATGCCATTTCAACCATGCCAAAGAGTTGTTCAAAAATTTGAAAGTGGTCTTCATTACATTCTTGGAGTGTAATGAAACAAAAAAATTCATAATGAACTAACTGACATGGGACAATGTGTTTTCCAACACTACAAATAATGTGAGCATTTTATTTGTTCCAATCAAGTGAAAAAAGGGAAATACCATATTTAGGTCACCAAAGAGTTGATCTAAAATTCGAATGTGGACTTCATTACATTTTTAGAGCCTGCGAGACAAAATATTTCCATGATGGAATAACTAGTATTCGATAGTGTGTTTTCCAACATTAGAAGTAATGTGAGCATTTTATTTGTTCTGTCAATGGGAAAATGCCAATGCAGGACTGGAGGCAACCAGTACTAGAATGCATGGAATGAAAAGGGAATCTTCTATGGAATTGCTTGAAAATAAGTAGAGTAGAGTGACTAAGATGGATAATGTATTGACTGAAGAGATCCTTTATGCTCTTTAGAAGTTGAGGAAAGTGGTCCATGTGCAATGCATGCAATGGAAAAATGGAAATGAACAACTGGTGAAACTAAAGAGGTTTTGTATTGCACAATAATTTATGCAGGAAAAGAAAGTGAGAGGTGATGCTATGGGTGGAGTTGAACAAGTAAATTCATAGATTCTTGATCATAGTAATTCCATGGAACACATAGAATTGGAAATGGATGAAAAGAATGTAGATACATGAAAGTCCTATGTGAATACCATGGAGGTGTTAATAGGTAAGAGCAGTGGGGATGAGGAAAAATTCATGGATGGTCAACTTGCAAATACAAAAAAGCTAGTTGGAAGTGCTGAAACTGAAGCAACAAAACACACGACTACAATTAACCACTTAGAAGAGGAATTAAGAGATAAGAAGAAGATTTTATTGTGAAAATAAAAGGAGATTAATTAATGCTATTCAGAGTTGTGACTTAGCATTTGGGTTGCTACTTGTAAAGGGTTTTAAAATAGTATGTGAGTTGCAGGTTTTATAACACCTAGTGTTTTCCAACCTAGAATTTTATAGAACAATATGAATTTCTTGAAAATATTTTTTGATTTAGATGGTACAAATGAAATGAAAGGCCACATTGTGTTTTCCAAAATACAATTATTTTTGTGCACTTTCTTTTCAATCATGTGAAATTTAAACACAATAATGGAAGACATGATTTTCAAGACATTCATGTTGTTTTATAAAACTCCATGTTGTAAAACCCTATGTGTTAAGAAGTAAGCAACCAACTGTGAGACAACCCTTTACATTTAAACAAGGAGATTCAAATAACTGAAAACCCACATTGTGCTTCAAAATTTATAACAAGTCTTACACAAGGTAAAAATTATGTTTGAATTTCTTAATATGATCCAAATATACATGCATATTACATGATTGTAGGTTGGAAAAAATGGTGGGAGGTGAGTACACAATTTATGAAACCTCCAACCCACACATTGTTGTAAAACCATCTACACACTAAGGGAGAATGAAATTTTCTTGTCAATGCAAATCCATCTTCACAATGATTAACCATTTAATTCTTCACAGTCCCTAGGTAGAATGGAAAAATGATGTATATGTCTAGCAAATATATATACCTACTAGGTAGTTGCTTGTGTTTGTCACATGCATTATGGTAAGAGAGAATGGCCACACTGCTTCAGACTCTGAACCCCTCCAAACCCTACAACCTTCAAAATGGGAATGTCACAAATGGAAACATTATGGACTTTATATGGTTTTCAAAATATATCATTTCATTGTAGAATCCACATTGTGTTTTCCAACTTCGTTATATATTTTGCATGGTTTTTGGTTTTTGGTTTTTATAAACGTTATTCAGTTATTTCATTGATATTTCCACAATGGGTTGCCAGTTATTTCATTCGGCAATGGCAAAATTTTAAAACCAATAGATGGGAGGAAACCAAAATTAAAAAAACCCTCAACACAAAAACACATAAACAACATTGCATTTCAAATGAAAACCCCTTTTCCCAAGCAAAACCCTTTGTTTTCCCATCAATGAAGACCCATCTTCGCATTCTTCATAGTTCCTAGGTAGAATGGAAAAATGACATATATTTCTGGTGGATATACATACCTACTAGCTAGCTAGCTGCTCGCGCCTGTAAAATGCATTTTGGTATGGAGAGTGGGCGCTCTGCTTCTGCCTTTGAATGCCCGCAACTCCTTTCCGCACTCTCCAACAACCTACAAAATGTCAATGTCAAAAATGGTGGCCAAAATGGCGAGGGGATCAAGCTTCTTCCTATTTCCAAATTATGATTTGGAATGGCCACGTTTTGGGCTTTTTGTCCATTCCAAAATATGATTTTGGAAAACCGCCGACATTGCCATGTTTTCCTGGCAATGACATGCACCTAAACATCTGTCTGTCAAGTCTTTTCATTGATGCATTTTTTCTCTCCGTTTGTCTGTTCGTCAAGTCTTTCCATAAAAATGTTTTGTCCAACGTGTGGGATGGGAAATGAATGTTATGATATAATGTTACATACATAAGTGCGTTTTGTCTATACTTTAACTTCTCCCTATTTAAGCTTCTCCCTATTTAAGGTATGTGTTTAGACTAAAACTCAGCTTAGGGAAAGTTTGCTTTCCTTTAAAATTAATTTGTGCTTGTACAACTTTAAGAAAATTCAAATACTATAGAATGTTGACCAATCAATATTATTGACCAAAGCATGTACACATTCACACTCACTCTCCAACTTTCTTCGGCCTATTTTCCGCCCCACAAGATTAGCAAAGTGGAGTGAACTGCTAAAACAACGTCGACGTCCCGGCTTGACTCAAAACTTTTAACCAGTAATCAGTGTTTTCGTCATCATCACCCTTCCACAGCGCCTCGGGACTCGCCCCTTCACCATCCATTCCACTCAAAATATCATCTTCTGGATCGGCATACATGAAATAATGAGCATTCAGGTTTAAACTCTGCTCCCACGTTACTTCTGATGTCATTGAATTCTCGCTTTGCATTGGAAACCACGTTTCTTCATCTTCAATATTCTGGTTTTCCAAGATTATTCTCTCGTCTACTAGCAAGTCCTCAAGCTTAGCACCATCTCCAATGGTTGATAGCTCTTGATCGCACCCAACAGAGGAGTTTATACTATTGGAGTGAAGCCATTCCGAAGTTGAAGCAGAATCCTCAGTGATACTCTCACTGTCTATGTTACTCATACATGGAAATAATTCGCTTAACAGATTGTGGGAATCCGACAAGTTAGAGATTGCGGTGGGAGAGTTAGCAGAAGCCTTTGCTTCACTACCCAAATTGTCTGCAGGGCCATCCTTCGTCGTTAATGGCATTGCCGTTGCATGCGTCCACGGTTCAGTTCCCATTTGGAGATGACTCTTCTTCAAGTGAGTGTTCCACACGTTCTTTATCTCGTTGTCTGTTCTTCCAGGGAGGCGTGAGGCAATAGCAGACCACCTGCTTGATAACATAAAATAATATCAGCTACGGAGAGGGTCTAGGAGTTCTCCATGTTTAACAATTGTGACAGTATTTGTTGATCTGTTTTTATTAATATAGTATTAAAATTTGTGATTTTAAAATTGTTAGTGTTGATCATGAATATTTATAGTTGAATGAAATGTATCTTTAGATCTAAAATGAAACAAATCATATGATTCCACATCAGTGCACCAATAAATCATGATTTAGTGAACAACTGTCAGTCTAAATTTCTTTTGTGGATTTTTTAAACATTTCAAAAAAAAACATGTTGATATGACATCATATTTGATCATATAGTTCTAAAATCTTAGTTATAAGTGAGAGACTTGTGAAAAATTATGTGCACTTTTTTAAATAATTGAAAAATCAATAAAAAATCATAACACATGAAAATAAAAAGTAGATTTTTATCTTTCTTTCACATTAAATAAAAAATAGATTTTGTTTTTCTTTCATGAATTTGATGAATATGTCAAACTGCCATTGTGAAGTTACGTCTATGAAATAATAAACTGCGAGTGCTTTGAGATTTGTCACATAAGATTTTGTGAGGCCTCAACTTCTAGATCCTCTCTCCTGAAGAATATAATTAAAATAACGAGAAATACCATACACACCTGTTGCCGAAAACCTGGTGAAGTTTAATAATAGCTTCCTCCTCTTCGGCACTGAAATTTCCCCGTTTGATGCCAGGCTTCAGGTAATTAATCCACCGCAGACGACAGCTTTTGCCGCATCTCAAAAGTCCTGCAGCCATGAAAAACGATTATTAGTTTCTGCAAAAATAAAAACATGCTATGAGAAAATCTATTGGAGGATATGGAATTGAACCTGCTTTCTTAGGGAGCTTACGCCAATTCCCATGACCATTTTTCTGAATAAAATCTATGAGTATTTGATTCTCTTTAGCAGTCCAGAGACCTTTCTTTATTGCCGTTTTATCACAGCAGGGAGCTCTACCCATTGTTTCCTATTCGATGCACAAGATTTCAAGAGAGCCCAACCCTCCTTTATATTGAGATGAGCAGCTCGTGCGTAGAAAAATGAGATATGGTCCATTCGACATTAAACTAAGGAGTAGATTCCAAATTTGTCATTATAATACCCCGGTCAAACTAAGTTATCTGATAATGATGGGTGTGCTAAAAGTTTGAAATTTTGTAAGTTTGATTGGGTTGAAATCAATTTTTTCGTGTTTCACAGAGTAAATGTAGGAAATTATACTTATTCTATTATGATAATGTCATGAAAGGCAGTCTATATTTTCTTGAAAGTGGCTGCAATATGATCATTTGCCATTGATGAAACTTAAAACTGTGCGGACATAAAATTCTTTGAATACCAAGAAATATGCAATCTTAAAATTCTCTGAATACTGAAATCTTTTCCAAATTACCCTACCTCCATCTTTAGTTAAAATTACTATTTTTCGAAACGAGGCCTTTTTATTCAGTCGGAGCGTACAAGGCGGCGTATCGTTTGACCTGTAAGAAACCGTGTGCGGGGACGACAGCCAGAGCAAATGGGTGAGCAGAAACAGACAAATTGAGTATGTCTACTTCGGTCCGTCTCACACCAAGTTGCTATGCATGACGTAACACTGGACACATGTCAATAATATGCTATGCATGGTGGACAAAGGAAAAGATAAGAATTTGTCTTTGTTACAAATTTGATTTCTTTAAGATAGACATATCTCATGCTATTGTTCATTAAAATTTAGTTCTAACATCTTTGGTTTGTCAAAGACTTGGTAATCAATTATCATTTTTATGAGATTAAATAATCAAATGTTAATGATTAAGTCAAAGACTAAACAATGATTTTAATATTACAAAAAAATTAAAATGATTCATGAGTATTAAATTAAGAATGTTAGCCTTGTATCTAGATTAAACATTTGATCTTAAAAAATTTATGTCATGGCAATGGATAACATGTTATCTTTGGTTAATACTCTTATTTATAAATTGATATTCAAATGATTGGGATAGACACTATGTACATATTAATTTGAGTAACTTTAAATACTCACAATAATAATGCCCTGATAAAGCTTCCAAGTGGTTGGGTAATTGATTAATTACATCGATCAATTGTGTTATAGGGTGTATATAAATTCATAAGAAAAAATCACTAGGCTCATAGGCAAGCCAACAAAATAAAAGTATAGAAAATAGAAATTAATTAAAAGTCCAAGTCTTGAGAGTCACAAACAACATGAATAAAATGTTTGGAAGATTAATAGCTAGGTTAATCCCAAGCATAGTGTGCAAGGAGTTAATAAGAATGGAGAATTCATTTTTGTGGGTAGAGATTAACATTACCTAATAATCATTCACATAATTTTGAAATGGACACTCTCGTTCCTCTTCTCGGTTGTGCACAATATGCTTTTGGATTACATGGTTTGACTGGTTTTGTTACTCCTATTGGTGATGGTGTTGTTGTTGGTGTGTTGCCTATTGCTCTTGTTGTTGGTGCATCGTATGTTGTTCCTACCACTAGTGCACCACCTATTACTTCTACTAATGTTGTTGTTAGTGAGCCACCTATTTCTCTTGTTGCTAGTGTGTCATCTATTGTTCTTATTGTTGGTGCATCATTTTTTATTTCCTATTATTGGTGCACTGTCATTTGTTGTTGGCATGTCACTTGTGTTTGTGTTGTTTCTTGGGCTCTCCCATACTATTTGTGATGATAATTTTTTTTGTTTCTTCATTTGTAGGTGCCTACCCTACTATCACTTTTATTGATGTTTGTGATGGAGAATCTATTGTTGATTCCTCTCCACACATCCTCTTGTTGGTACTTCCCCTACTCGGGATGGGAAGAATGTGATTCACTATGTTGTTCCCCCTTGTGGTTTTTTTTGGGGCAATGGGGGGAGGTTTTAAAAAATTAGCTATATTTTTCTCAGAAGAGTTTGATTTGCATGTTTGATTGATATTGGCCTTTCTTATCTCAATTGTTGGATTTTTAAGCATTGGTGTCCTTAAATTGAAGGTAAAATTAAAATTTATCCTTGTTCCAAGGGATTCTTTGTTCATGTTTTTTATTTTGTCGAGGATCAAGATGTTGTCTTTGATGTTCGCTCTTGGTTTTCGAGGTAACATGTGCTTCCATTGAAACATTGGGATCCCCTCTTTAACCCCCTTATCGAATATTTTAATGCGGCATATGTTTTTGTTTACCTCCATAATCTTCAACTCCATTTTTGATGCAAGTGTAGATACGAGGCTATTGGTAATTTTCTAGGTCAATTCATCAAGGTCGACAATGCTTCTACACACTTCACTCACACCACCTTCACCCTCTTGTTGGTTGAATTGGAACTATTTAAACCTCTCTTGGTTGAGGTTGTTTTGCAAGTGTTGGATCATTCTTGGAGATAATCTTTGGATTATGAAGGTATTCCCTTTCGTTGTAAGCATTGCTTTTCCATAGATAATTTGGCTTCTTGTTTCCCTCACCTTAAGGTTCCAAGACCTTCCTCTTGGTGGAAGGATGTTGTTCATGATCATTCTATAGTTGATGTTTCAGTGTCTGATTCTAAGGATCATGAGTCTCCTATTGTTGGTGGAGAGGTGGCCCCTCCTCCACCTTTGGTGCTCGCTACACCTATTTTGACTTCTCCCTCTCTTTTGGCATGTGATGCTATTGCTCCCCCTATAGAGGGTGTTGTGTTATTCATTAGATGCTCAAGACCCCTTTTTGGATGATTATATCCTTGCTCATTCCAAATTTGTAAGTTGGAGAGGGTTTCCCCTCCTCCCTCTCCCAATTTTGTGAAATTTGATGATGATTTTTCTTGGACTATGGTTCAAAAAAGGAAGAAAGGTCTTCCAAAATATGTCAAATGTGCATTAAGGGCATTCGTGATTCTAGATCTTGTATTAAGATAGTTGTAGTTTTTAGTAGCCTTTCTATTACTATGTTTTTTGGCTAGTTTTGTTCAACAACTTTATTTTAAACGGTGTAGCATCATAAATTGTCACCCTTGACAATTTTACAATAGATTTTGCTCCCTCCTATGTGCATGGACATAATTGTATTCCTGATTTCATAAATTAAGAATTTTGTAGCCCATTTTAATATTTATCAAGGAATCAAATGCATAAATTTTAAGTAGACATTTAATATTTTACTCTTGACACTTTACACCCCACAAAATAGGGTTAGGACAAGGCATCCTGGGTGACTTTGTCCCCTATTTTGGCTCAAATTTTTAATATGTCATAGTTGAAATTTTATTATTTGAATTTAAAATGTCAAATGTTGACTATTGGAATTTGATTTGTGGGAAATTAGATTATTGTGTACAAATACCTAGTTATTTCACCATTTGAGGATTTCTAGCAAGAATTAGAATCAAAATCATTATCAATCATTTATCATCAAGTCAAGAGCAGCCAAGAGAAAGATTATTGCAAAATTTTGTTGTCAAAGCATCATGTCAAGTTTTAGGTGAGTTTGTTCATATTTATGCATACATTTTTTTTAGGACTAGAACACTTCTGGGTCTTTAAATCATCCAAGAGAAATTGTAATCAAGAATTGAGAAGATGTGCAAAACTTAGTTCTTCAAGGAAATCATATTTGAGTGGTGAGTTGCATCCAATTGTTGATTCAACATTCGTTTCTAATCTAGCATCTATTACTCAAAAGGGTAAGCTCTCTTTTATCAAATTTTCCATTATATCTAGGTGGAAACACCAACATGGGATTTGGCCAAGGCAAGTCCCTATATGTCACAACCCTTCATCTCTCTTTGAATGTGTGGGTTCTAGATCTAAAGAATATTGAAAGAATTTTGAATACCTTTCCATCATTATTGCATTGAAACCCTACAACTTGGTAAGATATGAAAACTAAATTATCTCAGCACTTGACAAAGATTTGATAGTGAGATCTTGAAGGAAGAAGAGTCTAATCAGACACTCGAGGGCTATGAAGATAGATTGCAAATTTAGTTACTCATAGTTAGGCACCCTAGGCAACTTATTCCTACAAATTCAGCTCCAAATTTATATGGTAGGTTCAAACAAGTCTACTTAGTATGTTTTTGAATACCAAATTTGTCTATGACTTTCCAAGTTTGTTTTTTTTTATATTAGAGTAGTGCATTTTTATTGTTAGCTAGTTGCATCATTGCATTTCATACAAAATCCATTTCAAACCCACCCCCTAAAAATAATTTGAAACCTAAGGGATGATTGACTCACCTTTTAGGTTTTGATTTATTATTGTGGCCTTGCCACCTTTCAATTCTAAATGATATGCACATGTGGAGAAATTGTGGAACCTTAAAGTGAAGCTCTAGGGCTTCACTTTTCCTATTTATCATTATGGTGAACTTAATGCATTAAAATTATAAACCTTCTAAAATTTGAGGCATATCATCGTAGATCTAGGGTTAGTGCATTGAATTCATCATTTAATCATCCTTTATTACATCCAAAAGTAGAAAAATCCAAAAAAATTTATATCATATTGCATGATAGGTTGTAATAGGGTTAATTTCATTCATAATAGGTTAAATATACATCTTAAATACATTTAAAAATTTATATTAGGTCAGTTTAGAGTTGAAATAAAATTTAAAAGTGTCCATTGCAGTCATTTAGGCACTTCACATATAGTCAAAAAGGTGAAAACTTGGATTATTTTGTTTTGAAAACATATCAAGATCATAATTTTTTAGATTTTGCACATTAGGATTAGTCAATTGTTGCATTTTACATCTAAAACTTGCATTTGTAATTACATTTTATAGCTTGAACATTTTGAAATTTGTTTCACACTTGCATTTTACATTTCATAATAAAAAATGGACAAATTCAGGAAAATTATTCACTTTTCGGCCTGCACGGTCATAAAATAGAAACATTAGACAGTATTACACACACTCGAAATTTGAAATCAAAAGATTTTTTTTCCAAATAAAGGTGCCCTAGGTGCCCTTGTCCAACTAGTTTTGACTCAAAATTTTGTGATAGAACCCTCCCAAGATCTCTTATCTAGATTTGTTTTTTATTTTTAGATTACTACATGGTTTAAGAGTTTGAGCTTCATTGCATACATATCATATTGTCATAATGTCTATTTTTTGTAATTTAATGTGGACCTCTTTGCAATCCTTGGTGGATGTTTCATGTTGTGTTCTTAAAGATGAACCTATGTCATATGATAACATTCATATTACTTCAACTTCTAATGTATATCTTCTTAATGAAGGTATCTTGAGGCAAGAGGATGAAATCATGAATGAATTTATAAATGATATCTTTCCCCCCGACCTTGAGAACAATTTGGTCCTTTATCCTTCAATAAAATGGCCTAATCACCCATATCAATAATTGGAAACACCTACCATACCACCACTTTAAAAAAATTACACATCACATAGGGAAAGTGATTTACATGTCAGACCTTAACGTAGGCACATAGAAAAAACTATTTATAACAAAAATGATGAGCCCATGCCACCTAATGATCCTCCATGCTATGAAAACAATGTTACCAATATAGCTATGAGCTTGGAACAATTCTATGGCCAAGATTTTAGGATTTTTAAAAAAGGACGTGATACAAAGAACGAACATGAAATCCATTCCCTTTTGGAGTAAATACTATTTGAAGTAAAGGTACACCCCCTTTACATAAAATATTTGTTCCATCATCCAAACCACACAACATACATGACCCTATCATAAATTTTTCTTACCTACTCCACATTCGTTGTTTGACACTAAGCATACACCTTAGGCACACTTTTACAATAAAGATTAATTACACTACCATCCATACAACAAGGAAGAGATACTAAACATGAAAGAACAAAAACAAATCCTATTGTATGTATCATAAAATATTTGTACACATTACCGATGAATGTCATGTTTTGAAGAAGAAATTGGAAGATTTAGACCCTTACAATGATAAATTTTAAACGATAATAGATTAAGTTGATGCATTCATTTTTCTCCTTGTCATGTGGTAGTGGTAGTGTCATACAATGCTCATTATCATACATGGGGGTATATAAATTAGGTTTAATGCAATTATATTTTATTTTATAGAGAGAATTTTTTTATCATTCATTGGGGCACATCTTTGTCCCTACACTTGGGGGGAAAGGATTATGTAGCCTTATGTTAGGTGCATTCCTTACTAAATTGGATCCCCTTTACATCTCCTTAAAATATTAACTATGTAGCAAGTACACTAATATTTTAAGAGGGGAATATAATACCCCACACATGTTTTGGTCCCGTTTTAGTGATGATATCATAGGGTAAAAGCAAAAGGTTGTGTCACACTTTATAAAGGACATGACCAAGGGTGATCCAACTTTTAAACTTGAGTCACAAAAAAGTGACATATATATTTTGAATTTTGAAATGACGTAAACTAGTAAGATATTTATTTTTTAGTATATTTTATGTTTGTATTTTTATTTTTTGAAATAAAAAAATATTTTAAACTAGTTTTTAAAAAATTAACACTATAATTTATTTGCTGATAAAATGCTGAAAAATGAAGTTCCACGGGACGTCAAAATTTTTATAGTAAATTTTATTCTTTTCCTTTCAAATTTTTGTGTGTATTTATAACTTGAAAATTTAGTCCATGGATATTTATTTTTCCAATTTTGATAAATATATATTTTTAAATAAATATTAAAATGTGTGTGAATCAAAAAATAGTTGTTTCCATCAGATGTCAACTTTCATATTAAATATTTATCTAAAATGGAAAAAAAATTATACCATCTTCAAATAGATTCTTATATCTAGTGCATCATATTTTTTTTCTATTTTTATAAGTTTTATTATTTTTCCTTAGCATAGTAATCAACCTAATATTTTTTGTTGATAAACTACTTTTAGTATAAATAAAAAATAAAATAAAAATAATAATTAAACTATAAAAATAAATATATTTTTGAAACCTACACTTATGGATCTACAAAAGGGTATTTTTATATGTTTAAAAAAATGTTATTTACATTAGGAGGAGTTATTGAAACTTCAATTTTTTCAAATAATTTTATATTTTTGGTAAATTGGACTCAAAGTGGTGCTCCATATATTTTTAGCCAACAATTTTAGTTGTGGAAGTATCTAGCTTAGCTAGAATGAATCTTACTAGATCATATTTTTGGCCAAAGTTGATTTCTAGTTACAAATTTACTTAAATTCAGTTATGCTGATATGTTGGTTGAAAGTGTTACACAACTTTGTGCTTTTATCCCATACATCTCCTAGAAAGTGTGATATTTTTTTTATTAAGAGTAAAACAGGTTTTGATGGGGCCTCAAAACCCAATACATATGGTTTTGAAGGGATCTGAAACCCTATCCAAATCAAGAAAGCTATGAATAGAAAAAAATCAGCAAATCATCGGTAGCCAAACAACAACAACCATCAAAGATCAGAAAGACAACAAAAGTTGCAAACAACTAACAAGAAGATAAGGGACCTTAAACCCTAACAACAAGGTTTTGATGGAAACAACCAACTGAACCAGTTAGGAAACAATGCAACCAGGATATAGCTTACCATCTTCTCAATAGCAACAATATTGAGCTAAAAAAATCTAGACTTCCCACCTCAATAGGCAAGCTAGAGAGAACAAAAAAAATTGATAACCATCCACCTCCTTGCAACTCCATCCCACGTGAAAATCCAACTATTTCTCCTCCTCAATAGGAAAGGGATCCCCTCTAATGGAGAGGAAGAAAAACAAATCCTTACCACCAAAGCTCACCCTCTCGTGCACACATGTGTTCCACCTCAATAGAAACAAGTAGTAAAGAAAAGAACTTCTCACCAAGTCTACAACAACCAACTCCACTTCTAAAGGAGAGGACTCCACATTAGAAGGAACAGTCTTCACCTCCATAGAAGATACCATCTGTAGAACCTAGAATAAAGAAATAACTTTGATAGAAAGGAAAGTCACATCCTCCTTTGGCGTGGTAAGATACTGGAGCTTGAAAGAAGAAACATCCATCAAAATTAAACACGACCATGATTGAGCCTTAAAAACAAACCATTGTAAAATCTCAACAAAAACATCATCAAATTTCTTAAGAAGAAAAATACCAGTCACCCATAAGCCAATACTAATCAGAACATAAATCATTAACTGAAAAACACTGAAATCATTCTGCCAATAAACAATAATTCCCCCTTTTTTCCTCATAAGATTCATAACCATAAAGGAGGCAAAAACAAATTCCATAAACCATAAATAATATTGGGTTAACAGAGAAGCCAATAGCTAGTCATTGGAAAAGCAATCAAAATGCAATAGCTTGCAATCCATGAAATTTTGTTGAGAGTACCCAGGAGGGCAAGGAGAAACAATGCAAAGAAGAGTCAGAGAAAAATCCAAAACAAGAAGCATACCATTTGCTCCAACATGTTAGTCAGCTCGCTAAAAATAGACCATTCCAATGAAAAAAACCCCACAAGGGACCCAAAGCACACATCAACAAGGCGTTCTTGTAGCTCAAAAGCATCCCAAGCAACCAAAAAAATGTGAGGAACGAAAAAAAAAACACCAATGCAACCATCCACACCCCAACACCACAAAAAATCCAATAACCAACCATGGACAAAGTAGCAAAATCCCCACAACCTTCCATCCACGACATGCAATAGAGAAATACCAAGGGGAAAAGGGGAACAAAGAAGAGAAAAATCAATGAAAATGCCAACACAAGAAGCACATCATCCACCCCAACACACCAGTCAGAGCTAAAGATAGACTGTTCCACCAACAAAACCCCCACAAAGGGACCAAAGAATGCACCAACAAGGCTAATCTACAGCCCAAAAGAAGCTCAAGAATCCAAAAAAATGTGAGGAAGCCAAATAGAAACCCCACCCAAGCAACCAACCATAACCTAGCAACACAAAAAGAAGTTGAAACCAAAAAGCTACAATGAGAAATAGAAAAATTCCAAGAGGGCAAGGGGAAATGTAGAGAAGATTTAGGGACTAGGCAAAAATAAGAAGCTCACCATTTTCCCCAACATGTCGGTTAGAGATAAAGATATACCAAACCACTGAAAAAACCCCTGTAAGGAGCCCAAAGCACACACCAAAAAGGATTTCCTGCAATCGAAAAGAAAAAAAAGTGACCAACAAGAAGTGGAGAAGAAAACCACCAGCACCATCCATGCAACCAGCCGCAACCCAGAAACCCAACCACCCGCGAACGATAAAATAGTAAAGAACCATAAGCCATCCATCTGGTTCATCATTTGGATCAAGCTCTCTAGCTCCCTCTCCCTCTGAATAATTCAAACCCCCACTCACAACACTCTTCTTGCTCTCCATCAAGAAGATTGTGTGTATAGTAATATCATATGAAGTTTTTTTTTAAATGTGGCCTTCTAAATTTATGTTAATGTCTCCTTTATGGTGGTATTAGGCTTGATATTCCCTAAAAGTGTTAACTTTTCATGGAATTTGGTTTTCCATTTGGTTGCAATACTATATCTATTATTCCCTAAAATGTGATCCTTTGTTGCATAACTTGTCCTCTCTTAGTGGTCATGTCATGAATGATATTCCCTAAGGTGTGAGCTTTCATGTACTGAGAAATTCCTTTTTAATATCCATGAGGCACGTTTTATGGTGATGTTGTTTATAACACCCCCTGAGGTGTGGCTTTATGATATATTTCCCCTTGGACATTAAAATTTTATGCACCCCTTGAGGTGGGTTTTTTATTTCCCCTTAGACATTAATTTTTTTGCATCCCCTGAGGTGATTTATGTTCGCCCCCTTGGATGTTAAATTTTGTGCACCCCTTGAGGTGATTTTTTTCCCCTTGGACATTAAATTTAATGTGCTCCTTGAAGTGAAAATTTGTAAGATAGTCCATGGATATGACATAACATAGCTTACCGATTCATGAACTTGAGCACCCTCTTTAACATGTCCACCTAGCATAACACAACTTGGCTACCAATGTAGCCATTTCTATGTGAGTGCCTTAGCATAACATAGCTTTCCAGCCTTGTGGAACCTATCATATTGCATGGACACCTAACATAGTGCAACTTGCTAGCGAGTAGATCTATGTAACACATGAGTGGTTTTACATTCTTATGAGAGCATCCTATTGACTAACGATAGATTCAATGGATGACATTTGGTACTTGAGAAAAATTTAAGACTAAGGTTTCTTTGTCTTACCAACTCAAAGTATTTAGTACTAACCTTATGTTTATGTTTTATTTATGTTTGTTTTTTATGTTTATGTTGTATTTGTATAATGTTATATTATATTGCTTGTGTTCTGTTTTTGACATGTATGTTTTATGTTGACATGATACATTGCATACATGTGTATTCCTTTGTTCTTATGCTGGTTTACCATAGGATCTTGAATCTCAGGGGCTTGTGCACTCCCCCTAGATTCATTACCATCCTATCTCTTCAACATTTGGATAATTTACCCCTCTTGACATATTTTCTACTTTAGTGTGATTTTATGTGTAAGTTCATACTCTCACTAAAGTGGGGGCTAAATGTAGTGTCATAAATTATCACCCTTTCTAATCTCACACTATATTTTTATCCCTCCTATGTGCATGGAAATAATTATATTCCCAATTTCCTAAATTAAGCATTATGTGGCCCATTTTAATATTTATCAATAATAAAATCAAATTAGACATTTAACATTTTTCTCTTGACAATTTACACCCCATAAAATAGGGTTGGGAAAAGGGCACCTTTGGAAAATTTGTCCCCTTATTTTGGCAAAAAAATTAATATGTTGGAGTTGGCATTTTATTATTTGAATTTCAAATATCAAATGTCAACTATTTGAATTTTATTTGTGAGAAATTAGATTATTGTGTATAAATACCTAGTCATTTCACCATTTGACGATATCTAGCAAGAATTGGAATCAAAATCATTATCAAGAAATTATCATCAAATCAAGAGCAATAAAAGCATCATGTCAAGTTTTATGTGATTTTTTTTATGTTTATGGGTATGTGTAGGATCATCATGGAAAAAATAGTGCCTTAACTCGCAATAAAATTCAAAAAAATCAGAGTTAGGCAACTTGACATAAAAAAATGAATAAGTTATCTATATTATTTTAAAAGTATGTAAGAATAGAATTTGTAGCAAATTTAATGTATTTTCTAAACTGCTAGGTTTATTTAGAAAAAAAAAATGTATTTGGTGAAAATTTAAAATTTCAATATAGTAGTACTTAAATTTCAGGGAAAAAATAAGAAGTAGGTGTCTATCTGACCACCCTAACCACAATAAAATCATAATATTATTTTATATATAAGTAAAGGACTCAGGTCTCGATGTGATGCATATTTTTTGTAAATTTTTTCCAAGTAAATAATTAATTATGAATTTTTTATTAAAAATTTTTAAAATATAAAAACTCGTACGTCTAACCAGGTTGACTTGGTCAAAACTTCATGAAATTTTTTTTTTTTAATCCAATAGTATGAGAAGCATAGAATGTGACCCATGTTTTGGATTCAAAAAATGTGATACTATTTGAAAGCTATAGATTTTTTTCAATCAGGGCTTTACTCATAATTCAAATAGAAAATAAATAATAATAATTTATTAAATTCAAAATAAATTACAATTTATATTGGTGGAAATATGAGAATATCCTGTAAAAACCCTTTTTGTTTCATCAATTTTGGGTAAAATAAAAGTCATTAGCCACATGGGCCATCATATCACTTACATATCACCACTTTTTGGCCCATCATGATCCTCCACATACCTTTATGCATACATTTTTTTTATGAGGACTAACACTTATAGGTCTTAAAATAAATCCAATCCAAATTGCAATCAAGCCTTGAGGAGATGTGCATAACTTTAGTTCTTCAAGGAAATCATATTTGAGTGGTGAATTGTATCTAATTGTTTATTCATCATTCATTTTTTATTTACCCTCTATCCCTCAAAAGGGTAAGCTCTCTTTTTATCAATTTTTCAATTGTGGAGGTGAAAATGCCAACATAAGGTTTGATCAAGGCAAGCCCATAAATAGTGCAACCATTCCTCTCTCTTTGAATGTCCAAGTTCTAGATCTGAAGAGGATTGAAGGATGTTTCAAGACCTTTTCATCTTTATTTTGTTGAAACCCTAGAACCTGGAAAGATACAAAAACTCAATTATCTCAACGTTTAATGAAGATCCAATAGTAGGATCTGAAGAAGAAGAAGGCTCTAATTAGACACCTAGGGACTATGAAGATAGATTGAAAAATTAGTTACTTATATATAGGTTCCCTAGGAAATTTAGTCCTACAAATTTAGCTCCATATTTATATGAAAGATACACACAATTTTTCTTAGTCTATTTCTCAATACCAAATTTATTTGACTTTCTAGATTTGCTATTTTTACATCAAAGTAGTTTGTTTTCATTGTTAGCTAGTTGCATAATTTTATTTCATACAAAATCCATTTCAAATCCACCCCCTAAAAATAATTTGAAACACAAGGGCTATTTGACTCACCTTTCAGGTTGTAATTTAATCTTGTGCCCTTGCCCTGGCTTTGAATTCTAAATGATATGCACATGTAGAAATGACATGAAATCCTAAGGTGAAGTCCCAGGATTTCACTTTTCCTACTTACCTAAAGGGTTTGGACCCTTTCAAAACCCCTTTATCTAATAAGAAACATTACCTAATATATTATACTACTAAGTGAATAAAAAGTGAGTATTTTATTGGGAAAAGGATGAAGACCCTCTTCTCAACTATTTTGGATTGGATTAAAGATGGCCTTAAGAACCACTTGGATAAAAACCTATTCAAGAGAGCCAAAATAGTGGATAAATATTTAATCCAATGTTTATTTGTGGTGGTTGATGTGATTTGAATGATGATTAATAGAGTAATTTCTAAATGTAATGATCTAATTATAAAAACATGCAAATGCAATAGTCTATTATGATTCTTGATAAATTGGTCACAGAAAGGAAAAATTTAGATCCAAAAATACAAAGGGAAGACACAAAGGAACCTTGTATTAAAATTTCAAGAAAATATAACTAGTCTGGGGAAAATTATGCCCTAGAGTGTCCTCCTATTTTTCAAGAACTGATATCATAGTCCTAAGGCACCCAATTTTTAGTTGAACTACCTTCCAAGAATTATTGTTAGAACTTCATTTATTGGTGAGAAAATATAGATTCCATGACTTGACAACTTTGTGGTGTAGAGTGCATGAATGAAAAAGTAGCCTCCAATCTTCCTCCAATTCACTTCAGATCAACAGCTTGCACACATAAAAATGGAGGAAGGGTTGTGCCATATAGGGGCTTACCTAAGTCAAACCATGTGTTGGTATTTCTACTTCCATAATGACAAATTATGATACAAGATAACATATCATTGGATGGATAGAGGCTAATTGATAAATAACTAATGAATTGACAACCTGGTCCAACTCACCACTTAGATATAATCCCCTTGATGGATTGAAGTCACTATCATCACCTTCAAGGATCAATTGTTGCTTTATTTAACTTGATTTGATAACCTACAAGTGTTAGTACACATAAATAAAATGTATACAAAACATATGGGTCTATGTAGGATCATGAGGAGCCAAATAGTGGTGATTTAAAATAATGCAACATGAGGAAGTGAAAAGTGTTGAAGTCACATCTGAAATTTTGGTTGGGTTGGTGAAAAGTACATTTTTCTATGGTAAAACCAAAGAAAATTAGATATATGTTATTAACAAATACCATCTTTTAAAAAACTGGATATTTGTTAATAACGAATATTTGATATGAAAAAAGTCATATAAGCTTGAAACAGACATCTGATATCAATATCATATATCTATTAATAACAAATATCTGATACAAAAAAATTCATATAGGGTGATCCCACAATACTGGTTTACAATATTTGGGCAAACTAGACACTGAGCTAATTTTTTTTAACTAAATCTTCACTTTCACGCCCCTATAGCGGCTAAACCGTGAGGAATTTGA
Organism: Sequoiadendron giganteum; assembly: GCA_007115665.2. Lineage (NCBI taxonomy): Eukaryota > Viridiplantae > Streptophyta > Pinopsida > Cupressales > Cupressaceae > Sequoiadendron > Sequoiadendron giganteum. Next base: position 253,808,469 of record CM021101.1, on the reverse strand, counting down.
AGATACTGCAAACTAGTGATTTGTGACGTTTTTTCTATAGATTCCAAATATATCTTTTTCAAAAAAATTGGAATGAGATTGCACTTATTTTTCCATCTCCTCTAAAAACTAGTTTTTTTTTAAAACAACATTTTTAAGGAATGACTCTCACCATATACAACATAACATTTTTTGTATGAAGGATAATTTTTTTTTTTTTTTTCAAATTTAGATTTGTAACTATGATATCTAGTACTTTCATTTGGTTTCATAGTGTTTTATTAAATATTTTTTTCCTTAATCAAGTTTCGAAGTCAAACCAATTACAATTGAAATGTAGGCGGACTGTATACAACATAACATTTTATGTATGTATCAAAATTCAAATTTATTTATTTTAATGGATTGAGGACATCAATACTCAGCTTGAACATATTTTTTAAAATTTTATTTTAATAATCTGCTATTTTTCCACATGTGCAGAACAAAGAGCTTGATTTTCGGTGAAAAACCTATATTTAATCAAACTAAAAAAACACATACATA